>VWZZ01002136.1:295991-356949 GCA_013399095.1 Psophia crepitans | reverse complement strand
TCTGATCAACTTTGTGGCTCTCCTCTGGACTTGCTCCAGCAGCTCCATGTCTTTCCTGTACTGGGGACCCCAGAGCTGGACACAGCTGGGGTTTCACAAGAGTGAGGTAGAGGGGAGAATCACCTCCCTTGACCTGCTGACCACACTTTTTTTGGTGCACCCAGGACACGGTTGGCTTTCTGGGCTGCTAGTGCACACTGCCGGGTCATGTTGAGCTTCTTGTCCATCAACACCCCTAAGTCCTTCTCCTCTGGGCTGCTCTCAATTCATTCTTCACCCAGCCTGTAGTTGTGCTTGGAATTGCATTGACCAACGTGTAGGAACTTGCACCTGGCCTTTTTGAACTTCATGTAGTTCGTAGAGGCCCACCTCTTGAGCCTGTCAAGGTCCCTCTGGAAGGCATCCCTTCCCTCCAGCGTGTCAACCACACCACACAGCTTGGTGTCGTCATCAAACTTGCTGAGGGTGCACTCAATCCCACTGTCCACGTCACCAACAAAGATGTTAAACAGTGCCGGTCCCAGTACCAACCCCTGAGGACCACTACTCATCACTGACCTCCACTTGGACATCGAGTTGTTGACCACAACTCTTTGAATACAGCCATCCAACCAATTCCTTATCCACCGAGGGGTTCATCCATCAAATCCATGTATCTCCAATTCAGAGACAAGGATGTCATGCAAGACAGTGTCAAATGCCTTGCACAAGTCCAGGTGTCATCATTTGCTCTTCCCTTGTCCACCAATGCTGTAACCCTGTTGTAGAAGGCCACCAAATTCCATCAAATTTATCAGGCATGATTTGTCCTTAGTGAAGCCATGCTGGCTTTCACCGAACACCTCCTTATTTTCCATGTGCCTGAGCATAGTTTCCAGGAGGATCTGCTCCATGATCTTGCCTGGCACAGAGGTGAGACTGACTGGTCTGTAGTTCCCCAGGTGTTCCTTTTTTTCCTTTTTAAAAATGGTGGTTATATTTCCTCTTTTCCAGTCAGTAGGAACCTCACCAGACTGCCACGACTTTTCAGATATGATGGACAATGGCTTGGCCACTTCATCCGCCAGTTCCCTCAGGACCCGCGGATGCAGCTCATCAGGTCCCATGGACTTGTGCACCTTCAGGTTCCTTAGACATTCTCGAACCTGATCTTCTCCTACAATGGGCATGACAGAGTCTACATAGAAACAAGATCTGGAAGATTTAATAATCTAAGATGATTTCTGAATTTTTAAAATGTATCCACTGAATTTTTCCTCCAAATCTTTTGTACATTCTGAAAATACTCTTTAAATAAGTTTGATGACAAGAGAAGATTTCCTTTTAATCATGGAAACCCAGAAAAAAAAAGATTACTTATACCCTCAAGCATGTGCTGCATCTTGTATTTTGGTACATAATGATACTACAGAAGAGTCTTCAATACACAGATTCATATGATCATAGAAAAGGCCCCAGCAGAGCACAACAATGTACAAGTTCTTTTTGGGGGAAATTCTGTCTGAATGTGGAAAAAAAATCTACATTGTTGAGGAGCATTAACATTGAAATGGGTTATCCCACCTTACTTCTCTCAGTGGTGGAATCTCCCTGGAAATATTCAGTGTTCAGCTTGACAGGGTTCTGGGTAACGTAATTTAAGGCCCTTCTTTCAACATAATCAGGTGATCTCCAGAAGTTCCTTCCAGCCCAGAGTTTTGTATAATTCTATGCTTCTGTGATTTCTGTTACAGCACAAGAGCCGAAGAAGTCGCAGGATATTTGGTAGCGCTTGAGACACTTAACTAAGAACTAGGGTCACATATTGCACTAGCAAGAATCTCTCTTCATCTTAGAGAAAAGTGCTGTTTCTGTGGGTGCTGAGGACATTTTGGGAATGCAACACCTCCACAGTTTTAAGACGTGTCACGTATATCTGTTAGATAGAGATATGGATCTGCGTATCCTTAATGTTTTTGGAAAATGATCTTAAGACTCAGAAATGTGTGCACCTGTCACAGAACACGAACTGGAATGGTAAAAAAGAAGTCAGTGTGCCAAAGCTAAATATTCTTCTGCATTAGATAAATAGAGTTGTATTACTATCATTCTGCGGGTCAGTAGTCCACATCAGACCCGAGGCTATGTTAGGTAAAAGGTGTCCTATGCCAGAAAGATAGCAATAAACTGTGGGTTTTTCTCCCAACAAAGATCGTTCACTGTGACTATTTGGAGATGAAACAAAACAGCTAAAAGAGTAATTGAGAGTGCTTCACTGATGTGCTCCAGATAAAATTTTGAAGTGCTGAACCATTGGTAATTTGAATCAACAGATTTTGTTAACTTCATAACAAAGTCTTCTAATGTACACTCTATGCGAATTTGTGGTCTGTATGCCTTTCCTTGCTTTTTCCCTTACAAATACAGTGCTTCAAAATGTAAGAAAAAACATATGTGGCTTTCACACAGAACTTCAGTGTAATTCCCAGGAGCTGATACAGAGAAAGCTCTATTCAATCCATTGATTTAGTGGAGTCAAGAGGATTCCGTTTCCTGTCATTGTGAACAATTTTTAGATATTCCAAATAAAACGCTGGCCATTTAGGATCCTTTGTTAATACCATCCTTGAGCGCTTGCAGCACTTACCTGCCACATATTCTGGAGAAACATACCCTCTTGTGTTATTATTTTGTTTGAAAAGAGCTTTCTGTGAAGAGGCCTTAATTGCCCCACTCTAGACTTCTCTCAGATGTGACCAGAAATTGTGGCTTCAGATTTCTTCACTCTGTGTTTGTGTACTATAGCAGTTGTAGAAAAGGTAACTGATTCACACTAAATTCTCTTTTCCTTTGCAAAAAAAGATCTTTCATGTCAATTTTTCACCCCATTGGTCTTTGGTTTCTGGACTCTTAAAGTCTGATCATTTCTAATTCTTTCATCCCATGCCATCCCTATTAATTCACAGCTATTTTTTTCCTATTTTCTTTTCTTTGACTATGTTGGTTATTAACTAGGAATAGGAAAAAGAACCAAGCTTTTTAGTGAGTAAAGTGCTTCATAATTATTCTTTATTTGGAACGTCTGATGATGCCAACTGTGATAGTCAGGTAATGGGGGAGGAAAGTATTTTTTTGTCAGATACGCTGTAACTATTCCCATATTTCTGTAGAACAACATTCTTTTTCCTAGGATTCAAGTCATACTTTTTAAAACTTTTCAATTATTCAAACTACTAATTTCCCATATGAAACTCATGGTTATACTTCAACCAGGACCTGTCCCTGTGCAGGTTCTACCTCCAAGAATTCTCTGCATTGAACACAGACTCTTCTAAGCCAATTATTTTTATTTATTTTCACAACCTAGCCAAGACTGTTGAAGGTTGAAGTTTCCAATTCTATCATCACGTGATATGGCATCTGAGTAACCTGATGTGACCTCTTCTCATTATTATCTATATTTGGGTCCAGACAGATATTAACAAGACAAATGAGCAGAAGAGCCTTTTGTCAAAATCTGACGTACCACCAATGCTCTGTGTCCTCTGTTAGGACTACTTGGCATGACATAATCTTTCTATCTTGATAAGGGAAATGCCATGTATACGCTGTGTGATTATCGTAGGTGTATTCAATCTACTCCAAATCCTTACATATGTTTAACTAAATGTCTGAGAAATCCATTCAACAATTTGTATCATGGTTGTTTCTCATTTCTTTGAGGATGTTTTCCTCCAAGTTAATAATCAAGTACTGATAGGCTTTAGAGCTCTAAAGCACATTGCTGATGTCCAGACTGTTGGTTAGCTCAGAAGCAGAGATTCCCCTCATCTCTTCCTTCCCTGGTTCCAAATTTCTGCTAACAATCTAGAATTCACCAAGACTTCCTAGCTAAGATAGGGTTGTGGTCTTTATCCATTATGGAGTCTCATACTAGTTAAATGCTTTCTTTATAGAGTTTGATTGGATGTTTGGGTCTTATAGGAATTATGAAAGAATTGGGAACTGCAAACCAATTTCAACAAATCCAAAACTTGCTGGGTTACGATGTTTCAATCTGTTACTTGACCAACTGCCTGTTGAAAGCTTGTTGTCCTAATTATCTAAGTAGAAGTCATCAGAATATGTGTTCACTTTGGAAGCAGTAGAGTGCATTCCTGGGCTTGCTCAGGCACATGCAGACGTTGTATTTCTTACACTCAAAAAAGCATAGGGAAACAAATTCAGATCTTCCTATCAAGGTAACCCATCACTCCATATTGCCAAGTAGCCTGCAGAAAGAGGTAAAGAAATTATTGAAGTCCTTCATGGTTTGAAGTGTTATCCTCCAAGCTAGTTATGAATCTTTGCTGAAAGTAAGCCAAATTCCATCTTAGAATGCAGTTTTACTGTTGAGAAATTGATCAATGATCTCTGTAATGTAACTGGTAAGTACATTTAGCAAAGCAAAAATAATGATCCATTTATAACTATCTTGTATTAAGGTTTGGTTGTTTTTTTTTTTAGCATATTCCTAGTCGGCCTGTCTATTGTGTTTTATGTGTGTGTCTTTGTCCCTTGATTATAAACTTCTAGTACCGTTAATCTCTTTTGGAATCTAATTTTAGGAAGTGAGCAAATGAACAACCCTTGTTTTCTGGACAGATAGCTTTGATTCATCTTGTCTACTGTAACTGGCAGTGTCTCTTGCTTCATCTAATAAATACTAAGCTGTTTTGTCTTACACATCTAAATTGCAAACTTGGCAGCAAATTCTCTTTTTCCTTCTATTGGTCTTTATCTCCTGGGCTTTTCTCTCCTATGAGTAACATTAATATAGTGTATGCACTATGATGCCAAATGCAATGCTCATTCTTCACCTAGGTTAGCAAATATAAGTACATAATAACATTGTCTTCTCCTTATGCATAAATATACTGTGACTAGAATTTTTGAGCATGAGTATTATTCTGATTTAAGGACCTAACACATTTTTCCTTATATTAATTCTATAGTGGAAAATAATTCTGACAAAAAAATTAAACATTTTAGTGTGATTTTGAAGGGCATATGAATTTTTATTTGAAGGAATTATATCAACTATTTACTCTTTTTCTTCTGGCTTCTTATGTTGGTAGGTTAATAAATTCTTCAGCCTAACTTTTTCATGCTGATAAACTGTGCTTCATAAGCACATCAAATGGAGACTTGTCTGGAGTTCATCTAGTAAAAAAGGTCAGTATGGAGTCATTGATACATTTAATTAACAAGACTGTAATTAACTAATTTGTTCTCTGGCCCTTACCTTTGCGTTGTTATTTTTGATTTTAGTAAATGTGTGTTGTACTTATTTTCATATATGTATATAGCACCGCCATTGTGTTTAACAGACTCATTCCTCTGTTTTTCATACTTTTTATATCTTGACTGTTTGGCACAGGAAGCTTGTCATAGTTGGCCCCTTCTGGCAGTGAATTTCCTTTTATTTTGCATTTGCTGATGTCCGTCATTTAGAAGAAACTAAACAATGGTGATACCTCACATATGTGCCTAAAGATAACTGAGAAGGATATGGATTATAGTGACTACAGCTTCTGAAGTCAAGTGACTGATATTATTGGTGTTCAGAGATCATTGATTTCCCCTGAGCAGTGTCAGTAGTTAGAATTCAATGGGTTTGGAAAATACTGTGCTTACATGTTAACTGTTCTCCATGGCAATGTCTTGCCATACTTTGGACATTTTTGTCTTTTATATTGTTTTGTACTTTCACTTTTAGAGGTAGAACACCTAAGCACCTACACAGAAGTTGGAGAGAATATCTTTCTGTTCTTCAGTTAATACAGTTTTCAGTAGCAACAAATCCTAATTTAAGTCCAGAGCTCAATGAATAATGTCAAAAAATCTGGTGACAATCCCATGAAACTTCATAAAAAGCTTTTCGTCTGTTTAAGAAACATAATTAGGATTTTTTCACTGAATTGAAATGGTGTTATCTTGCTGAACTGAACGTATAATGAAGCCTACAGAGGCACATATATACATCTGCTGCTTATTTAGTACATGTAATGCTATTCCATTTTAAAATCTGCATGACCTTGAAATGTATAAGATACTGTATACAGCCTCCCAGGCACATGTGAACTCTGTTATAGTTTTGTGTCTTGATAGTAGGAGGCCTTTTAGACGTTAAAGGAACTATGATTCTATGATTCTATGATTAGCCTCTACTGCAGTTTTAATGGGGAATCATGAAGCATTCTTGATAGTCTTTAGGCTCATTCAGGTTAAATTGGTTTAACCTTCCACAAATTCAGGAAAATCCAGCATTGTGGAGCCATAGCTGGGAACAACTGTGATTTATGTAGCTTCAGTGACCACAGAGACCCCCCATCAGAGAGATATGGGGTCTCAGATCTGGTTGACTTGTTTTCTGAGGCTGGTGCTGCCAATGGTTCCTGATGGTTTAGGAAGAGTTTGTTGGCCAGTATATGCAGGGCCTACTTTGCGGGGAATAACAATGAAGAAAAGTATATGTTTATTTTGGTTTGAGATGTCATGCTCAAATATAGCAGAAAAGAGAAGTTGGCAAAAGCCAAGGTGAAACAACGAGAACTAGTGTGAACAAAAAGATTCCTATTTAAACAGATGGCAGAAAAATAAGTAAAAAAACCCTCTTACATCTGTGCTTTCTTAATATGTGCCAGAGGCCTAACATTTAAGATGGGGAAAGTAGAATGCTCTATTTAAAGTCAGTTGACACTATAGATTCGTTGAAATTTTGGGGAAAGAAGGGCAATCAGTAGAACATGTACATGGCCTGAATCATGCTTGTGTATGAATGATTTCATATTGATTGCACCATTGATTTCTCCTCCCTTCCTCCTCACCCCTTCTAGTGTTTCTAAGCCCTCTGAAGACATGTACAAAGAGGAACAAGATTTCTGGAGTAAACAGGAAAACTAGATGAAGATAAAATTCCATGCCAAAGAATAAAGCTTTCTCTTTTACGTAAGAAGAGTGATTCAAGACTGACATGTCATAAAACTGCTACTTAGGAATCACACATCTTATGCCTTGCTTGCTGATGGTGTCATTTGGCATACTTTCACAGAGGGGTACAGAATACTTTTGTCGGTGCTTGAATACAGTATTAAGAGGTCAGTCTTTATTGCATAATTCAGTGCAAAATTAGGGGCCTTTTGAAGGGATCACCTATGTGCTTACAGGACAAGAGGAAACAGCCTCAAATTGCTCCAGGGGAGGCTTAGATTGGATATTAGGAACAATTTCTTCACTGAAAGAGTGGTCAGGCATTGGAATAGGCTCCCCAGAGAGGTGGTGGAGTCACCGTCCCTTCAAAAAGCACGTAGACATGGCACTCTGGGACATGGTTTAGTAGATCTGGTGGTGTTGGGTTGATGGTTGGACTCGATGACCTTAGAGGTCTTTTCCAACCTTAAAGATTCTATGATTCTATGATTCTACGACATGTAGAAGACAGGCTTAAGAACAGGTTGCTGAAGCAAATTACAACATGCTGTCTACTCTGGAGTAAGGAGACACCTTGACTTTTCATTTTATATGGTGACTTTTGATCAATACTACCTCTATTTTTTATTTCATCATATACCATCCTGGTTTTCTAGGCAAGTAAGCCTTATGCATTCATGCTTTCTGTCTATCATGCCTTAGGCAGTTTTGATACATTGGCCAATTTCAACCAGACTGGAGATAAACAGAAATCTAAAGCACTCTAAGTTCCCAGAACTTAAAATTTTAGCAACTTCTGCTGTTCTCCAGCTGAGGCAGAAAATACGCAATTGTCCTGGCTCTGGCCAGGCCGGGGTTAATGCTCAGGCCCGGGCCAGGTGAGCCGGGCCGGGCCGGCCGCTATTCCACACCACGTGACGTCATGCCCCTATAAAGGGACTGGCCGGGAGGGGCCCGGGGCTGCTCCGGGACGGTCTCGCTGCGGGCTGCGCCTCTGGTCCGTCTGATCTGTCGGGTCATCGGTCGGTAAAGTACTGCGTTTGTTACCGCGGTTGTTTACATCCCGGGATAATTATTGCAGCCCTATTGTCGTTTCCCCTCTCCCTTTGTCGGCCCATTAAACGGCCGTTATCCCAACTCGAAGCCATTTGCCCTTTTGTTGCCTCACTCTGCCCCGTGTTTTGCTGCCGGGGCGGTGAGCGAGCGGCTGTGGGGGGCTCGGCTGCCGGCTGGGGCCGAACCACGACAGCAATTTATTAATTCTGAGGAATAGAAGGAGGTTATTGGTATTTATCTGTATTTACTCTTTTCTTACATATATGTAGTTCTTAAACATACATAAAGCTTCAGTCAGTTGTAGCATATACTGCCCCTTACTCAGCCAAGGAAAAGGCTGAGAAACATGAAGAGAATTGGAAGTATTGTAAAGTGAGAAGTCACTGAGGAGTCGGGTTATTGTGGTAGGTAGATGAAGCAAATCTGTAGAAGGCTAGATTCATTATTTCTCTACTCATTGAACATCTTGTTTCTGCTCCTCTAAGTAACTTTTTTTTTCTAAAAGAGAAAATTGGATTGATGCTGACAACGTCTGTTATTTGGCAAGGCTAATTCCTCAGGACATTATTAACCCCTTTCTATCCTGGCATAACCCTGTCTGGCTTTTTGAAAAAAATATATTAAAAGATTCTGTGACTCTGAAAGCATGTAGAACAAAAATGAATAGAGTTAGGGGAGACTGAAGGATGGCAGGTGGTTGAATTTCTTTCATATTCTATGATAGTTTATAACTAAGCTTTTTCAATTTTTAATGTTAATATGAACCTTTAAAAGTAGATGGCTGTGATGTCTAAGTCTTAAAAATCTTTCAGAAAAAGCTTACTGAAGTTAACCTGTTTGCTATTCCATGTAGCTTTCAAGAAACACACAGGATCAAAGCCTTCCATTTCCTAATTGCTGAGGTAATTTGTCCATCCAAGACATTCTGCACTTTAAGTCCTACTTTTGCTCCTGTGTCTTAACTAAGCCAAATTCATACTTTTCTCTACCTCCAAGACCCCACCATATTTATAAAGAAAGGTCCATCTCAGATACTAACTCATGTTGTCTTTAGCCCTTCCTGTGAGTCTATTTTTGGTAGCCTTTCTCTCTCTTCCATTCTTGACTTCATACCTCTGCTCAGGTTAACAGATACATTTCTGTAAAAAAAAGAGCATCAACATTGAATATTAAAACTACATTGGCTCTTTAGGAATGATTTTAAAATTTTATAGATATTCTTAGGCAGGTTATTCTGAACAAGGGTGAAAAATGTAGAAATCGACAGCAATATTGACTGGGATAAAGTATTGGAAAAGAATGACACAAATAGGAAGTAGAATGTGTTCAAAGATAAATGAATGTAGGTCCTAATGTTATGCATGTTGCTTAGCAACAGGCAGTAAAAGTGTGGATGAACAAGTAAGTACAAAAAGTGATTAAAGGATAGAGGCATGTGCATGGCATGGTATGGTATAATAACCAGGAATACAGAAAAGAGGAGAAAAGCAAAGATGGAGAAAAAACAGATTTAAAGAATGTTAAGAGAAATATTGAAACTTTTTTTATTCTTTGCAGACTGATTTTTTTCTCTGTAACATTAGCTAGTAAAAAATAGGCAGCCACTTTGCCTGTAATAAAGCCTTAATATAATATAGATTACCCTATGGAAACATAAATTTAAAAATGTGAATAGACTATAAAGAAAAATGTAAAAAGAACCCCACAAAACAATAAATTTACAATAAAAGTTTATTTTTCAATGTAGAATTAACAGATTTTTAATTACTTCTGTTAATTAGAAAATAAGCATTTGAAATAATACTGTTATCTTTTAACAAGAACCCAATTTGCATACAGTTTCTGCCTCTGAAACACTTCTCGGAAGAGTATGTTCATGTGGTTGCTTTCAAAGCTTCATTTTCTAATACTTAGACAAAATCATTACAGTACATTTTTTCATTTAACTGTCTTCAAATATGGTTTGGAATTTATGAAGCATTTTTAATAAAAATCTATCAAAATAAATATTAGGGTTTTTTTCCTCTGTACCATTGAATTGGAAAGTTGTGCTAAGGATGTCTAACATGCACAGGTAAATGAATGTGTTTAAAAGACTGGCAGGAGGAGTGAGAGGATCTGTGGGTTATACACCTGCCAAAGGTTATTGCATACTCTTCTGCAAATTGCTGTACTGTTTGTGCCTCTGTTTCCTCATCATGAAATGGCATTTCTCACCAGTCACACTGAGTACATTAGTGTCATAATCATAAACGCTTTTACAAAGTTTGACTATTCGTACAGTGATTGTGCTGGAATGGAGGACTGCAAAATATTATTGTAATGTATGCCTGTGATTACATGGAATTTGTTCTCATAATGTACATAATCAGCAAGAATTATTGAAAAAACAGTCTACTTAATATAGATCAATCTGAATTAAGCTCTAATCTGTTATTCAGATGTAGGTTTTTTTATATTTGTTATGGCTATAATAATTTGAATGATGACTTGAATAAAGCTGTGTTGTAACAAGGGGCTGAAATCTAAAGTTTGTAGGAAGGACTCTACAGGAGACATTTGGAAATTTGCACCCAAAAATAAGGGATTTTTTGGAATCCTTAGACTCTTGAGATTCTGTATTCCCCTACTCAGCAGGAATTTGTGACATCATTACAGTGCTCCAATTCCACATACAAGGATAAATGTTGTTAACATAAATATACACATATATACGTATATTATGTTAGCTCGGTTGATTGTAGGATAGATTCCAACTGTAATCATAAGCTCTTTGAATACTATTATACCTGTACTTGTTTTTTTTTTAAAACCTGGAGGATCTACGTTTACAAAGTTTGTTTAAAAAGAATATTAAAGTTGCAGGATCAAGCAATCAGAGATGGATTTGCTGCATGGTTTTATTTGAGCCACTTGGAGATTATGCATTTTGTACAGGTCTTTAGTTATATAACTACATATTGCTTTCTTTTCTTTTTTTTAAAGAAAGAATTCCCATTTCATTGTTTCATTCAGAGTCATCAAGTGAAATTGTTCAATTAATGAGCATCTGCTCAGTGTTACTGCTGAGTGCATGGCCTTGTGCCTAATTTAATCCATAACATTCAAACTCTGTGAAGTTAATTCAGGTGTGATTAATCAAACTGTAAAGTCATTTTCACTTTAATATATCCTCTGATACTGCACCACCAGTAAGTATTGGGAGTTCCAGAGTCATAGTCTGTGGTTCCTGAAAGTGCAACCTTCCTTTAAAAAACAAAACAAAACAGCTAGGTGGTAGAAGCTTCTTTGTGACAGCAAAAGATAGGAGGGTTAATATTTATCTTTGAAGGTATGTAATAGAAGGATATTCAGGTCTAAATTTACAAGAAGTCACTGTTAAGTGGGCCCTTTAAAAGCTTAGGCCCGGGTTGCATATGGAATTTATTTACTTGATAGCTTCTGGTGGCTGTTCCAGTGGTTTCTTGGCTCCAATGTTTGCCTTTGCCTTATTGTTTATCTCCCACTTTGCTGTTATTCCTGTTATTCAGAACACAGCATTACCTAAAATCAATAGAAAATCATTTCTCAGTCATAATATTGCTTGCTTTCCTTCCTCAGCCATGATGCTGTTTGCATAGCCATTGGTGATTAGGGGCAGCTCCCACAATCCTGTTTGTAAACACCTCCAAATATCGTTGCTACCTCTTTGCACACGGAACACCTATTCCTAAGCCTGTCAGGGACAGGAACAGTTCAGCAACAGCAAAGCTATTGTTCCTCTTTCAAGCCATGAAAGCAAAAGAGTAAAGAATAGAAAACTGAAGAAGATTTAAGACTGTCTGGTTATGGTTCACAGCTAGTTTATAGAGAGGAAAGATACGAATTTAAAGGCCTGTTCAAAACTTTCTGAAGTTCTCCAGTGTGTATTAGTGTTCCAACAAAAACATTAGGAATATGTTTATCTGCGTCCAGCTCTGGGGCCCCCAGTACAGGAAAGACATGTTGCTGCTGGAGCGAGTCCAGAGGAAGGCCACAAAGGTGATCAGAGGGCTGGAGCACCTCTCCTATGAGGACAGGCTGAGGGAGTTGGGGTTGTTCAGCCTGGAGAAGAGAAGGCTCCGGGGAGACCTTATTGTGTCCTTCCAATACCTAAAGGGGACCTACAGGAAAGCTGGTGAGGGGCTGTTTCTTAGGGAGTGCAGTGACAGGACAAGGGCTGATGGGTCTAAACTAAAAGAGGTGAGATTTAGATTGGACATTAGGAAGAAATTCTTTCCTGTGAGGGTGGTGAGGCACTGGCACAGGTTGCCCAGAGAAGCTGTGGAGGCCCCATCCCTGGCAGTGTTCAAGGCCAGGTTGGATGGGGCTTTGGGCAACCTGGTCTAGTGTAGGGTGTCCCTGCCCATGGCAGGGCGGTTGGAACTAGGTGATCTTTGAGGTCCCTTCCAACCCAAAGCATTCTATGCCTCTATGATTCTAGCACTATCAACTTCTGAAAGGAGCCAAAAATAAGTCATAAGTATCTTTCCCCCGTTACTGTTTCTTCTGATCTTTTTAAAGGTGCAATACCAGTGAATAAGTGTCGTTTTCCTTCATATTTTACAATTGGTCCCTATGAGGAAAATCAACTGCTTTATGTGGAATGTGCTCTAAAAGTAAGTGTAAAGTACTTACACTCTTACAAGATGTAGATTTGCCTTGATTCAGCAGCAGCAAATAAACAAAATGAATACTTTAATTAATCTGACTTGCAGAGCACTTGAAACAATGAACTCTGTATACAAACATAGCAGCAGTAAGTCTCCCAGAGGAGACAGCTCAGGCTTGTAGAATAAATGGATGAGAGTGATTAGAAAACAGAAAAATTAGATTTAGTAGGTTCCAAACTACATCCACTCAGGAAAAAATTGTTGAATTCTGTACCAAGATAATGCTGAAATTAATCTTAGCCTGTACATCTCCATTTTTATTTTTTCTGTTTGTTTGTTTTTAAATTAGAAAATTATTTTCAACATGCAACTTGACTTTAATGAAGATGCTATTTAAGTGTTGATGGAAAGACAAGAAAACAATTCTTTACTGTAAGGGTGGCCAAACACTGGAGCAGGTTGCCCAGAGAGTTTGTGGAGTCTCCATCTGTGGAGATATTAAAGAACCAACTTGAGACAATCCTGGACAACTTAGCTGGCAAGGGGGCTGGATGAGATGATCTCAGGAGGTCCCTTCCAACCTTAATGATTCTGTGGTGACATTAAATTAAAAGATAGGTGTGTCTGTTCTCAAGAACGATTATAATTCCAAAGTACTCCATAAATATTAACTGAAGTCAAGCTTCCAAGACTTTTGAAGGCAACATCAGAACTGACCAGAAATCTCAGAGTAGCAGGCATATTCGAGGCATAATAGACAAATGTCTAATTTTTGTTGTTGAGTGCCTATTAATGCTGTTTTCTCTGAATGAAACACGGTAAAGTATCTGTCATTTCTTACGTGTTTTTTAGATGAAAAACATCTCTTCTTTCGGTTTGGTTTGTTTTTTCTCTTGGTTGCTTGTTTACAATTTTTGCAATGTATGAGAATGTTGCACTTTCCCTGTTGAAACAAAGTTTGTCTCTGAGATTAGTATCTGAAAGAAAGATAAAGTAACTATCCTGTCAGTTAAGCAGATAATTTTCTATTTTATGAATTGTTATGCAGGAATATTATATAAGAACTGTGAAAGGAATTGAGTTGGGAGCTGGCTTTCAGTTTGCATGGATGTAGGAACAGAATGGACAAATGACGACACTGAATAGATGAGGCAGGGCTGTAAACTAGTGTCTTGTGTAGACCAGTTGGCGCAGTTAGAAAAACTGGAGTTTTCAAATGTACCAGCTTTTATTGAAGTCAGAAAGCCAAGCCTTCCTTTAATTGCTTGGGCTAAGGAATTGCACCTCTATCACCTCATTCTCAATTGCTGGCAGGAGAAAGTAACAGGCAGAAAACTGTTCTACCATAGTGAATGTCTAGGTTGGGTTTGGCCTTTGATCTTGACTCTTCAATATTTCTTCAGCATATGCATGAGAATCAATGGGTTAACAAATACTGCCCTGAACTGGGAGTAGAGAAACATACATGAGACTCCATTTTCACAGGTACACAATGAAATATCCAACACTTTGAATTAAATTTAATGTAAAAGTTCTGTAAGATATTAGTGCTATAGAGCAGATAACAAGAATTTAGACTTGAAGCACTTTTCAAATCTTCACTCTTCACACCCTATTTCATTTTACTTCCTTGGTAATCTTCCCTGCCCCCCTAGTGAAAGTCCTCCCTGAAGTAAAAAGCTAAACAAGCTATCTGTTGTAGAAACAGAAGATCTACCCTCAGAAGAAAGCATTCCTTAAAAATAGGTATAATAAAGTAGACAGACATGTGCTTTGCTTGGAGGGAGTGAATCAATCTTGTGACAGTAGCAGATAATAGAAGTCCTGAGACAGGATAAGTAGAACTGTGATGCTTCTGGAGCATGCATCTGCTCCTGTAATTATTCCTGGATCCATGTGATGACCAATTCCTCTGCTGTTGGGTAGGAAAGTAGCCAGTGAAGTGTTGGGTTTTGAATGGGATCCCAACTTCATATTACTCTGAGAGTGATTTCAGTTTAATTAATATTATCATAAAGAACTCTACCATGTCCATGTGCTATGTAAGGGTATAGAGGACAGCCTTAAAGTATTTCCAGTTTTAGCTGATCTGTTTTACCCCAAAATCGATGATATGCTTTACTGTTACAGTGCTATTTCTGGTCTTTTGACTGTTTATATCATTCTCTTGCTTAGTATTGTTGCTCTTTTCACAACAGCACTTTTCACATTAGTATTGAAAGGTCTGTGTCTATTTTTCTGCTGCCACTAGACACAGAAT
Source organism: Psophia crepitans (assembly GCA_013399095.1). Classification (NCBI taxonomy): domain Eukaryota; kingdom Metazoa; phylum Chordata; class Aves; order Gruiformes; family Psophiidae; genus Psophia; species Psophia crepitans. The sequence goes on along the minus strand of VWZZ01002136.1, from coordinate 342,051 downwards.
GGATTCTGGAAATGGATAAAGGGGTTTTGTTTTTTTAAATATACCCAGCATCACATTTTCCTCTCCCAGTTTCTAAAATCATGTTATGCCTGCATTGTTTAGAAGTGGAAGGCTAGCAGTTGCATATCTACAGTAGCAATGGTAAAATGTCTTTATAATCATAGTATTTGGTAATATCCCGTAAATATAATAGAAAAATGGTCTGATGCTTTTCATTCCTAATAAAACAAGTAACTGAAAAGAATTTAGAATTATATAAGGTTCCAGAGAGTTACTAGATCTACTGTAATTATCTTTATGAAAATATTATGTTGAAAGTCATGCTGTCATATTTGAATCTACTATATTTGAATATTTTATATCAAATAGTGTTTTATTCCTATGTCTCTAAGAAATACTGCTTTTAAGGGAGAGTTAAATGTGGCTTTCACTATAATGTACATCCAGCTCACGCATACAAGCTCAAGAACTTTTGATAGCAGTGATTTCCTAAGCTGTGTGAGTTCCCTTGCAAGGAACCTTGTAGGCTGCCATGTGACAGTAAAAATGAGCAAGTGTGACACACTATTAGATTTTCCTTACTGCCCCCAGAAAAGCAGGATCTGGACAATGCTTGATTTCATTCTGTGAGATAGAAGGTTTGGTGATAAAGATAATTGTGTAGATTTTGTACAATGTAAATTACACAGCTTTCTGATTTAAAAGATACTATTATCGCTCTCTACAACTACTGGAAAGGAGGTTGTAGCCAGGTACATCTCCAAGAGGAGATGGCCTCAAGTTGCGCCAGGGGACTGGATATTAGGAAAAATTTCTTCACTGAGAAAGGGTTGTCAAGCACTGGAACAGGCTGCACAGGAAAGTGGCTGAGTCACCATCCCTGGAGGTATTTAAAAGATGCGGCACTTAGGGACATGGGTTAGTGGTGGACTTGACAGTGCTACATCAATGTTTGGACTCAATGATCTTAAGGGTCTTTTCCAACCTTAAATGGTTGTATGATTATACATGTGTTATATGAACCAAGAGCTGACTGAATAGATTTCAGAGAGTCATTGGAAAATTATCATTGAATTGAGTTGTTTCCTTTTGGGTTTTGCAGTTATTAATACAAGGCTTCAATTTATTAGATAATTTTGTGATTTGTCAGTGGAATGGTAGAATATGTTGATGACGCTAAGAAGGAGCGATGTAGCGAAGAATGATGGTGAAAAAGCAGTTAGAGAGTGACTACTAGAACAAATTATCAAGAGAAATAGTGAACTACCAGTCATTTTAAAACAAATATTTGTTACTTTTACTACATAGAAGTTATTTGACTCAAAGCAGCCGTTTAACGAAGAAATTGAGTCATTGCAGTACCAGAAGTCACACGATTTGCTAATGATTCCTTTTAACTTTAAATTTTATTAATCTATAAAAGAACTGTCTCAATAGATAGTAGCCTTATTGCCTGTTACAGTAGCAGAAGACAACTAATTCTGTTTGTATTGCTTTTAGGGACAGTTGTGATCAGTCGGATGAGCATCTTCATCTTCATGATAACCCTCAGACAGCCTATACAGGCATGCATAATAATGTACTCAGCTACTAAGCACATCCATATGCATGGCTCACCTTCTCAGGGAATGTCTTCAGGCTACTCCTAAGGCCCTTATTGCAGGCTCACAGGACGGTGTAGACAAGACCTCTGCTAACAGCAGCACTGTAAATGATGCTAGTGAGTCAGTCCAGTGAGATGCAGAACATCATTTCTAGATCTGGGTCAAAACCAGCCATCTGCTTTAAATTCAAGGTCCCATACCAACAATGAGGCATAATTGCCACTGAGAGTTCACATCTCATCTAGCTTGGACAAAAGGAGTGAAATGTAATTATAGTTTTAATAATGCTGTTTAGTTTGCAAGTTTCTGAAGTGTCTGGTATTCTTGTTTGGCTCAAACCCGAGCTTTCTAAACCATTACAAAGTGCTGTTAGGATTTCTTTGTAAGTTACAGTAACAACTGCTGCTTTTTACAGCTACCACTTAGAGGCAATCTGAACTATCAGACAATATATCCAGGCTCTTCACATTGCTATATTTGCAAATGGAATTATGCTGGAGCTGAGGGAAATGGGAATTGAAATAAATATGGGGTTTAATTCTCATTTGACAGGTAAAAACCTGAATCACAGAAATGAAACATACAGAAGGTAACACACAAAGTCCGTAGGTGAAACAGAAACTGAACACCGAGTTTATGAGTGTAGACATGCATAGTGACCCCAAAGTCATTCTCCTTTCCTTGGACAGGTCTTCTTTCCCCTGCTCATTCCTGTTGCAGCTGTTTTACCAACCATTTCAACTTCAATTTTCTAATATTGTGAAGAAGACAGTCAGTATCATAGTTCTGTTCCTGAATGTGCATGGGTACTTTAGCGAAAGAAAACAAATTCAGACCTACTGCATGGCTACTGCCATCTTTCTGAAATAATTACGTGATTTTTATATTTTGCCTCAGGTTCTGTGTGTGCCTCACCTTCATTAATGCTGCTCAGAAAGCAAAGCAAAGTGCGATTGCCGCACCATAGCTGCTAAAATTAGGCAAAGTTTGCAGTTTTGTCAGTGGAGACCTGGTACTAGCCTGCAGTTAGTCCTGCTACCCAGTTACTTGTGGGTGAGCACTGAACAAGCATAGAAACACCGAAGACCAGCACAGAAAGAAATAATTACCTGCTTGTTATGCTAACATTGAAGAAGTAGAGTTAAAGATTGCCTCCCTCTCCTTCCATCTTCTCTTCTCAGCACCAATTAGTAATAAAACACGGTTCTCTCCAGGGAGTCCTGAGTCTTAAAACATGCTTTGGCAGGGTTATAGGTGATACGGTAATTATTTAAAGATGAATCAATTATGGACATTGGGGCTGTAGGCAACACATCACTTGGACTTATACTTCAGCATTTGCCCAATTTTCATTAAAACAATTGGTCACATAATGCCCATGATATGAATAGGTTCCAGAGTTTTTTAACAAAGAAGTAAAACTGTGATAACTTGATCTTTGAGCTCCAGAGGTCAAAAATGTGACCTTTTTGTAGAGCTCATTAAAAAAAAACATGATAGATATGTGCAACCATATAGAAGTTTGGAAGACTCCATCAGTAGAGACTTTCTTTAAATAGAAGCCACTCACTGCCTTATATGTGTATTTTTTTATGATTATCAGGCAATACTAATTATCTTACTGACCTAATCTTTTTTAAAAAAAGATATATGTAAACATTTGTAACAGTTCTGCAAGATGCTTAAGAAAGACAGGGAGTCTGAAGGAGTTTCTTTTACATGTGCTGAATATGACTGAGAATCTTAAGTTTAATATCTGAAATCTGTAGTCCACATACGCCCATTAATATCTTGGTTTACATGTTTTTTTTCTGTAAAATAAATACTCTGAATGTTAAGGTTCCCCAGAAGCGTTACATTTGAAATTTTCATATGGTTAAAACTGAAGAACTTGTATGAAAGCTGCAGGCCCTGATAATGACTTAAAAATCTGTGCTCCAGTTTTGAAAATTAAAAACAATTATTGAAGATCAGAAGAATGCCAGTGTTTCAAAACCATGCTACTAGCATAATTTTTCTTAGACAGTAGTAATATGCAAAAGTTTACTGGATAATAGTTCAAGTAATATTTCATTGTAGGAATGTGTCAATACAAATCAAGTAAAAATAATTCACAACTCTTGTTTCTTTGTAATCAAATTATAAAAAAAATAATTCCATAATCTCAAATTACCCAAACCAAGGCATCTCCTTATCTTAGATATTCAAAATTTTGCATAAACATGCTGAAATACCATACTTACATGAACATATAGCTTGTACTTAAAATTATGAAACATGAAATCATGTTTGATTTGACTGAATGATGTACTTTAGGTACAGTTCCACTGTGTGCTGTGCTACACTACCCGTTTCTTGTACGTCAAGCCTAGACTGGAGGAGCCCACTGTAGCAGTGAGGAAATAATTCTGTTTCATGCCAGTTTTACCACTTGATTCCTTTGTTTTCATAGCTTTCAAAGCCTAGTTTCTTTGCAGCGACTGCCAACGTAATTGTTGTTAGCAGTAGGTTTTTGGCAGAGGCACTAGTTTGTAGGGAACTAGACTAATGTTATAGCTGTTACCTACTCCCTTCCTATTCTATTGCTTTAATTCGCTTACTTCCATAGATTGCTTGAGATTTGACGGTTTTCTTCCTTGAAAATTAATCCTGTTATTGTATCTTCTTACTGAATGATCTTCTAATGATGTACCTAGCTCCAAAGAGCTAAGAATATATGCCTACAGAAATAGATTTGTCTATCCTCCTCTACGAAGGCAAGAGACTCCTCAACACACTTACCCACATTTATAGAAAGCTATCCAGAAAATGGGTCAATTCAGCTATTGCTTCTTTGACTTGATATTTCTCTATGTCCCTGAATTTGTAAAAGGCAAGCAATGGATTTATAAATTTTAACAGCTAGGGTAGTCTATTTAAATGCTTTTCTGAAAAAGCTGCCTCATGTTTCACAGCATTCCTAAAATCCTTACTGAAGGTATTGCTTTGCTAAAATTTTAGCTGGTTGTAAAATCAGTCAACTCATGTTTCTGGTGAAGCACAAATTCCTTAATATAGATAGACTGGTATGTGGTTTAGATAGATGTTCTATGATTTGATTCTGTTCCTGAAGAAGCTGTCAATACTAATTTCCGCAGAATCTACATCAACAGATACAGGAGTTCCCTGCATGCATAATCTTGATTATCTTTTCTGTTATTTCAAATGTGTATAACAAAATAATATTGAAATGTTGATTTTATTTGTACAGATGGAACTCTTAAAAGCAGAGCTGGAATTCAGTTTTTAATGTTAGTAACTTGCAATTATTTATGTTAGAAATCTTTTGAAGATTTGAATGTGTAATTCATTGCCAGTAGCCCACTGCTTTTCTTCATGAAACTGGGGTTTTTTGCATATTCTGTTACACATATGGAATGTATTTTTCAGATATGTGATTATTGCAGCACGCTGCTTCCCATGCCTTCCTCATATCTATACAAAAGTTTCCCCACACTTGGGTGTTTCAGCCATTTATGACTAGGTTTGGGGTTTTTTTGCTTAGTTGAAAATGCAAGCAACATGTTTCTCCTAGAAAACATATTTAGTGAAATTACAGTCTTGTTTGCCATATGGTGCTTCATACAGATGGATGATTATTATGCAAATCTTTTGATTAGTGAGTTTCTGCTATTCTAGGAATCATTTACTTTGTGTGTGTTGGCTTTGTACACATTTAGTTCCATTCTTAGGATGATCTGGGACTGTGCCAAATCTTTGATAATCTTGGTGATACAGTTTTTTACAACTCTAAACTTTTCTTCTATTTATGGTTTATTCATTTTTCTTTGTTCATCAGGCAAAAGAATTAACTTTTACTTCAGTTTACCAAATGAGAAACATAATGCAAGAAGCATCACTCCATGCTGAATGAAATCAATTACAAAATTTGCATCTTTCCATCACAGACTTTGCCTCCATGATTATAGGCATGTAAGATTGATGAAGAAACCTGTCACATAAAATATTTCATTTTATATGCAATGTTTTGTATACAACCAGAATCCAGTCTGATGATTCCTACTAGCTTTTCTCCAAGTAGCAAGGTCTGTGAGCAATGGAAAGCATTCAGTAGATGTTTAAGTCCCTTGCTAATATAATATACTCTGTCTTATGATTTGTTCAGACTCATGTAAAAATCAGAGGTTTTCCCACTGTCTCAAACATGCCTAATATTCATAAAAATTAAAGCATTCCTGGATGGTATAGTTGAGGTGCATGGACAGGAGTACCAGACTTCTTATTTCTTCAGAGAGGTAAAAATTAGACTTTAGTAAAGCTGAGATCCCAGAAGATATGAGATGTCATTTAGGCTCTCCCACAGAGTGGTAATGCTGCACATCACAGTACATGTTCCAGGAGTGGATTTTTGTAAATTAAGCTAATCTTTTATCGTTGTCACAAAACTTTCTTAAGAAGGAGTCTACTAAACTGAAATTCAGTTTTTTAAATGTTTTATTTCTTGCAGTATTTTGATGTTGTTGAAATAGTTCAGACATAAACAGTATAAAATGATACTGTTATAACTTAACAATATAAAATGTTATAAAGTGATAATCCTTAGCTATATAATTCAAGGTTATATTGAAGGATATGATTTCCAAGAGTAAAATCGTATTTTATGATCAAAGCTATTGCCTTTCATCCATTTATCTACATCAGCTCATTAAAACATTTAATGAAGATATAGACACCTATCCCATAGAAAGCAGCTCTTATTTCTTCAAAGGTTGCTGAAAATAAAGCAGTTTTATCTATAACTAAGGTAAAAACCTAAATTGACTAGCTTTAAAGCTGAACGGAATAATTTACTTCATCAGAAGCAATATTGGTTGGAAATTTTGGAGCCTATTATGCATCAATGAAGACTCGATGGTTATAGCAACGCATTTTTGTTTTAATCTCACGAATCTATTAATCATCTGTCTGTAATCAGTTGAATTTTAGATTTTTTTAAGCCACCACAAGGTAAAAGAACAATTTCACTGTTGTCAGATGGAGAATTGTTTGAAACACTGTACGTTTCTGTATTTTGAAAAAAATGTCCTTTTTTCTTTTCATGAGATAAGACTTTGATATAGTAAGAAAAGAGTTTTGCTACCTGTAAACCACTGTACCTATATGAAATAATGCTCTTATTTAAGTTTTGAAAATGTGTTTAAATACTTAATAATTGAAAGAGTGGTATGTTCCAGAAGTGGATCCTGGTTTGAGAGACAATAGAGCCATCTCTGGACTTTCTTTTTCAGTCTGATTTTGTATGTGAAGAACTTTATTGTTTAATACTAAGTATTTATCACTTTCCTTGCTCTCTCTTGAATTTTTCACTGAATCAAAATGAGATGTTTGTTTTAGTATGGACCTTCTAAATGGCCTACCCACAACAGTAAGCAGATAAGGCAACAGCTGACAAATAAAGAAATCAAATCACTTGTTGGAAGGGTCAATATGAAATCAGTTAGGATTTAGATAATTTCTTTGGTAGAGAAGTACAAAGGCTGGATGACCTAACTTCTCAGTTTCCTATCTGAAGATTTTAAATAAATGACTCCTTATCCCTCCTGGTTGCAAGTCACCCTTCTGCTGTTGGTTTCTCTTTAATCTGCTTGATAATCCTGTCTGTAAGTGTTCTGACCCTCAGTTCTGGCACGGCACGTGTCCTACACTGAAATGTTATAGGACTCCTCTCTAGTTCTTGCCAAGCCTTACATATAATACTGTGTAGTGAGTGTTCAGTGTGTGTTAATGGTTGCTATAAATTGCATTAGTAACTGCTATTTTTCCCAGTATTAAAATCCTTATAAAAATATTCTTCATCAGAACCTTGTCATATAGAAATATCCAGTTTGTGTTGCTCCTGTAGCACTTGGAATACTCTTCTTATCGATCCATCCAAACTTTGACAATTTCTCATCTCCCTCTGAAGACAGTGATAAAGAAAACCGTTGCTGTAGGTCCAAAATGTTCATCGTTTGACTTAGATCATTTAGCTATAATTATTTTCCAACCAGCACATTACTAATTTAATTGCATCATCATTTTCTAATATGTTTTCAACTGGAGTTACAAGGAAAAGTGTGTACAGGTGCTACTGTTGCTGAATAAAACTCCTATGTTTTATTAGGAACTTTGGAAGGACCCAGAAAGAAAGAAAGCAAGCAATAAAGGAGAATATATTTTCTTGAATAGCATTGAAGATTTAAGCAATAGAAGGAAAGGCAAGGTAGGCTGGAAAGAAGAATATGAATTTAAAAATACGAATCTAGATAAGGGAAAAAATTCAAGAATAATAACAGAGGAATTAGGCTGTAAATGCCTCTGTCTTAATAGAGGACAAGCAGGTAGCATATAGATTCAAACTATGTAGAGACATTAAACATTGCTTTTTTAATCAGTTTGCATATCTGCTTTCTGACTCATTGGCACATAAGAAAGATTGTAGGTTTTTTCTCTAAAGCAGTTCATATAAAAAAGACAACACAAGTTATTATTAAAACAATGTTATCTGCATAGAAGTATTTAATAAATAATTTGTTGGAAGACATGGTGAACCTATGACCTGTGACCAATCTACTAATCGGTAAAATCATAGTGAGGATTAACAGTATCTTGTACCTTTCAGAATTGTATTTTCTTAGCGGACATGTTAGAGTGTATAGGAATTTCATTTTATTGTTCTCTTTCATGGTTATAAGGTTAAATCTGTATTGTGATGCCACTACCATTAAAATTTCAATAGGCAGAAATATTCCTTCATAACAAACAAATTTATTGCTTCATTGGTTTGCATAGTAAAAACGTGAGGAGCTACAAATTAAAAGCATGACTCTTCTACAAGAGAGCAATGGTTGGATGGAAGGAAGGTAAATACCACTTCGTACAAATGTATAATGTTTGTCTTGCATAATTACCCACCAGAATTCATAGACAGCTATACAGTTTTCAGCACTTAACTTCAATGTTCTGTTGGACTGATGATGATTGAAAGTGTAATTTCTAAAACACTAAATGCACTATGTTCTGCACAAATGGATAAAGCCGGTAAGACACAATGAAGAAAATTACTTTTGGAGAATGATGGTCAGCAAACTTTTTTCCTTCCAAAATCCTACCACTATTGATAAAATAAAAATCCAAATGTAATTTCTTCATAGAAATTGTGAATTAATATCTTCACTAGCTCTAATAAGAGTTGAATAAGTCAGACACAGTCAATCTTTTATCATTTAGACCATTACTTCTTGTTGTTTTTCACTGTAGCTAAGAGCTTTATGCACCTTAGCTGTTTAGATGCCATGCATAAAACTTTCAGTGGTGACCCGCAAATGAGCTAAAATCCAGCATGTGCTATTTTTCTTTTTAAAAATTCTTAGATTTGGTATAGCTATCTTTATCTTATATTTAAATTATAATATTGCATTTAATCTATTGTTTCTATTAAAAAAACGAAGTCATTTAAAAGAAACCAGATTTGAAGAACTTGTATGCTTGAAATCTTTCCTGATTTATCCATCTGTCTAATGAAAGATATTACCTCTTCCCACAAATTTTTCAATTCTTGGACTATCTCAGTTGTGACAATATTACATTGATTTTATCATAACTGATATTCTGAACTTAGGAAGTTATTTGTCTTACAGATCCTGGGTGTTGCAATAACAGACTAAAAAATTATCCACTCATTTGGAAATGCGTGGGGAACTGTTCATATTCAGAAATGTGCAATTCCCTTCATAACATGTCTCTTACTTTCCAAAGTAAGAGGATTGAACAGTCTGGCCATGCCATATTTCCATTTTCTACCTTTTTAGCAACTGATCAACAATGAAGAAAAAAATTAGAATACTCGAAAGCTGCACTAATTGCTTCTATAAATATATTTCCTTTTGTCATTGAAAATAGTGATGAGCAGCTTCTTCTGTGATCACAGACAACTTGTCTATGGAATTCAGAAATTAGTTTTTCTTTCATTTTTAGTACTTAGATTAGGCCACTATAGGCTATTGAGACACAGCAATCTTCGGTGTCAGCTCTATGCAGTCATCACCCAGCTCCACATCTCCTTCACCCTTGTCACAGATAGCACTGCCTTCCAGTTTTTCATCTGCCTGGATGAGACTAAACCTGGCTAAAACTCCTCTGAAAAGAAAGAGAGTACACAAATAGTATTAGTAGGAAGAAGTACTTCAACTTAGTAATATTTCTTCCACTTCAAGGGTGGATTAGAGGAACCTCTACTTCAAGCTGCCCAGTCACCTTTCAGACTGCAACTGTTATCCTTTCAGAATCCACAGAATTATTGGGTGAGCTAGAAATACACAAAAAACCCCATCTTTTTTTTGTGTGTGCTTATGCAAATGAATAGAAGACTGCATTCTGCCTTACAACACGGGGCTGTGCTACCATGATGCTCGCTTTCATGAACTAATGAAGATATTTGCTGCAATTCCAAGCCTTCATGAACTAATGAAGGTGTTTCCTGCAATTCCAAACTGTCAGTCGTTGCTGTAGCAATCCATGTGCTCAGGTAAGCTGTTCGACACCACCAGTTTTGTTTCCTACCCAGCAATAAAGTTTTCTGTTATGCTTAGCTGAATTTGGTGATTTAGTGTTCATGTTAAAGACTTTTAACAGTATTGGTAGTGCTTCCCAAATTCCAGTAATGACTTTTCAACTTTTATATCCACCCTAAATTACAAAGATGAGTTTCCTCAATACAAGGGAAGAAGCTTTAAAGCTCCTACCAGAAGAGAGAAAGTTGACCTAATCATCTTGTCTTCAGGACCAAAATGCAAACACCTTACTTCAACTGTCAACAGCTGCAATGAAAAAACAGCAAAAAAGAGTAAAAACAGAGAAAAAGAAGCACAAGTAGGAATGAAAAGAGGAAGACAACCCCTTAACTGTATTTGGCTCATGGTTAAGCTACTAAGCAGCTGTGTTTTCATCTAATATGTAGGACAAAATGGGGAAAAAAGGTCGTCTTGTGTTGGATATCATAATAAAATTATGAATTACCTTAGTGATGAGGGTGGCAAATTTCTTAGCAACTTTTATGTTCTCAGACTAGGATCTGAGTATTGTACAGCTATTTTTAAAGTGTATAATGAGAGGTTTGGGGAGAGTAAAGGGTTGCATTCTTTCCGTGTTGTAAACAGTAAAGTTGAAGCAGAGTAGATGAAATGGCTTGGCTGCTGTCACATGTGGAACAAAGAGAAGCACCAGTAACTAAACACAGGCCTGCAGTTCTAGACTAGGTCACCTGCCTGCCAGCCATATTACTACTTTAGGATTCTGCCTATGATCTGTTATTAAATTAATCTATCAGTTTTTTACATGGAATGACATAATCCACTGTTCATGCAGTGACTTTCCAACTGTATATGATTTCGTTTGAGAAATAGAAATGTAACTTATTTACAAAGCAACCACAAGCCATCATGGGAAAGAATATAGTATTTAGATCTAAACAGTAAAATAGACATTACTTACTAGTCTGCTTTCATTTGTTTTTCTGTTTTGCTGATAGAGCTGTTGACAGTTTGTTTGCAGTATGTCAGCTTTAAAGTCGCATTGATCACAGACATTTTTCGTCATTGAGAAAACCAAATTCTAATAAATAAAGATAATCATAAGTAAATTTAGATGTAATTTAATAATATCATGTGGTAGAAGCTTTACTAAGTTTTCTAAAACATTCACCATTGAAGGTGGGTTGTCTTCTTTTTTCGCGCGATCTTTTCACACAATCGACACTGCTAAATAATGGGATCTCATTACATTCCTTGGGACTTATGAGTACAGGGGATCCAGTGTGTCTAACTGCTTTTATGTATTTCATTTACATTGGTTTTTACCTAGCCCTGGCAGGTGTGGAACTAGGAGAAAAAGCACGCCGACTTTCAGAAAGAGTTAAGGGTGGGAAAAAACATGTTTATTTCCACACAGACGCTACAGAACCTCTGTGGACACTTTGTGTTTTGTTCCATACAAGCTTCCTTGCTGATCAGAGCTTTGGGCACTTTCAGGATAAGGACTATGTCTGTGTCTGAAAACCAGAAAAGTACATGCATAAAATAAAGAATAAACTGCAAGCATGAGACTTGAATAGTGGGATGACATCTTATTAAATCCTACCCTTTTTTTAATACATTTATTAACTGAAAGGAAGTGAATAATGAAGTTACTGGTTAATGATGAATGTCAGATTATTTATGTTGGTTGAGACTGTGTGAGTTTATCAAGATACCTAATGGCACCTTCAATGCAAAGCACATCAGTAGCCCAAAAGGAGATGAACAGCATTACCTAAAGAATTAAGGTTATATATAGCCAAAGGAATGGTTTGCAATATTCATGGGCATTCCCAGTGCTAAGTTAACCCAGCAACTACTCAAGGAAATGACCTGCCTACTGTCACAGCCATGTCAATTAATATCTCTGCTTGTATTCAGCAATATCAAAACAGACAGGGATAGTGTTGGGAAGTAAAAAGAGCAAGAAAAAAAAACAGTACTGAAGTATTTGTAATATACTGGTGTAAACTGCTGTTATTCTTTTCCTTTGGTTGCTCCATGTGATTCAGTGGAAACTGATAGTCTCATCTCTCATCTTTTAAGGATTATTTACAGGGGATGATTTATCTCACCTATCTTAGATGCCTGTGGTAGGACGGGATGCTTCCCTCTCACAAAGTGCCTCTCCCTCCCTCCTGTGGCTAGATGGAACCAAGATAACTAGTTTCAACGAGACAGAACTTTTTGATGACCAGTTAGACCACATAAATTCTACCTCCTGACTCAGAAGGGCTTGATTTTTAATGGAAAATTTCCAGAAATGGGCAAAAAGTGTTATAGATAAGGGCAAACTTGCATGCGAGAAGGTATTGGAAAGATTGGGATCAGTTAGCTTGGGTAAGAGATGAATGAGAACATGCATGATTGAAAGAAACAAAAAAGAGGATGGTAAAAAAGGCAAGGAACTCTGAACTGGTACTTATCTTGCATTGTAATAAAAGTACAAACACCATGTGAAAAAAATTCAATAAGGTGTGCATGAACACAGATCATGTTATATCAGTCCTAGTATTCAATAGTATTCAGAAAAGGTTTAATACTTTTACTCCTTCATGGAGTAAAAATACAGTAAGTTATACTAAGTAGATTTTAGTCAGGTGAGAAAATACCAATAGTTAGGGTATAAGGCAGCCACATACTGATGCGTACTGAGAAGAACGTTCCTCTGTGAATGCCTGTTTCAATACTTAGAACTACTGGCAAGCAGTAGTTTTTTTCTTCCGGAGGTATCTCCTATTAATAACTGTCAAAGCCTGGGTACAGGAGAAAACCAATGATTTGATCTACTGTGGAAATTTTTGTGTTTATATTCTTTGTTTCTAAGGTGAAAACGTAATGGTTGAAGGGAAAGCTGGTTCATTTCAGATGCTATACAAATGGATTAGGTTTTGCATTAGATCCTCTTATGGTGTTAGAGGGTGCAGTTGTACGAGAACATTCATCCCTAAAATGTGAAGTAGATTTCTACAGATTGCTATAGGAATGTGTACATTTTGAAAAAATGTGAAGTGCCAGTAAAAAATTATATCTGAGTCTAATTAGATTCTTATTTTGAAAACAACACCTTATTATTTTTACTTTTCCCACTACCTTTCTTATCTATTGCAGTCATATCTCAACAGCAGAGAGAACGCTATAGAACTGGTTTCTGCAACTAAAAGGAATTTTATCAGTGGGTGGAAGAATTTAAGTGTAAATGCCCTGATTTTCTCACTTCTTCAGGGCTTTTTAAAAAATTAATTCTTCTGTGGATGTTCCCTACATGAAACTCAGTATAGAGTACTGTATTCATGGTGTAGCATACACCTCGTTCAACAACCTCTTCCTTCAACAGTGACAGCGTGCATTTCCCAGCAGCGGGGATTTGCAAGCAGAATAAGCTAGCTCCATAGATTGGTAAATACCCTTCCTTTCTTTTAAGAATTTTGAATATAAATGTGTTGTTTCTCTTTCTGAGGCATAGCATGTGTTGGTATTGTGCATCTTGAAATGACTTTAATATGATATTGGTATAACAGGTTGTTCTTCTTTCGTACATCTATAAAGCCTTTTTTTTTTGAAACATAAGTAAAGACAGTTTAATGAAAATATGGTTTGACCAGTACAGAACGTTCCATATTTATTTAGTAAGTTTAGTAAATAAGTAGGATTCCTTCTGAATTTATGATTTCTGTAAATCTCAAAAGAGGTTTATTTACCTCTACTGTTTTCTTCTTAAACCTGCTTTTAGCATGTATTTGTGTTTTCATGCTTCAATGCATATCTTTACTTCTTGTTGAATACAATACTGCTGTAGAGGAGCAGAGCTAATGAAGCGTGCAGGTTTAATGATAGCTCAGTTCAATGTTTGAACTATACAGTAACTTATCTTTTTCTGAAATAGTCTAGATGGCTGGCCTGTTTTTCTTTAAATAAATACCAAAAGTTCCCTTTTATAAAGCAAACTTAAAACTTCAGCAACTGCACATTTAAAGATTATGTTTGTATGATTCCATCTGTTTTTGTCAAGGCAGCTTTTGAGGCAGTTTATGTTATCCAGCTCTATGCTACCCTTATGTGATGCTTTATACTGAAACAGATGGTACATCCAGTTGCTAAACAGGGAGAAAAATGAGAAGAATTAACCAGAAGTCATAAATATCTGAAAACCTCAAAGTGAAAAATGTTTGACATACAGTTAATGCTATTTTTACCTCTTCTACATTTTTTCCCAATAATATTTAATAGGTAGAAAAAAAAATTAAGAACAAATGTGATTTCATGTTCATTGTAACTCACACATTTTTCAGGTTCATTTGTTTTTGAAATAGTTTCCTAAAATAGTTTCCTAAGCCCTCTCAATATCTAGAAAAACTGATTCGCTGAGTTCTCAAAGTGAGATGAAAGTGCATAGGAAACATGTGGGAGAACATAGAACATTAATATATCAAATCTTTGAATGAAAGTATTTATTTTAAAGTGTCCGTCATGTGACAAACTCTTACTGGAGTGCAGACAGTGTCAGTGAAATGTGTACATTCCTGGTACCATTTTCAGAATTTAGTATTACCTCCCCATTGATGTTCCTTGCGATTTATGCCTCAAAAACAAATAATATAATCTAGCCCATTGTCAGTGAAAGAAAATTGACGATGTACAGAGTAGAATACAAATACTCTTACACACTTGCATTTTTGCATCACTTCATGTTTTGCAATCAGATATGCAAGCTCATTAATCCATCACTGGAAGAAAGGCACCTCTGAGGAGAAATGTGGCAGAAACGTATGATAATGCAAGAATCAAGTTGGAATCAATATGAAAGGCCTACCATATGCAATTACAGAGAGTTGTCTAGGTACGCAGAATGTGATAATCAAAGGTACAAGGTTGACTGCATGCTTCAGTAATTCTTATTTATCTCATGAGGGATTTATCTTTGGTGTAATGCTAGTCACAGAAACTAAAGCGCCTATATTCCTTAAGGTAGACAGAAGACCAAGAAGTCTGTTCTGGTTAATTAGTATCAATAGGTGATCACAACAACACTTTCTGATGCAAATAAAATTAATTGAGAGATGTTAATTTTTCACTAACTCTAGAAATGTTTTAGAAAACATTCTTTTCAAAAACCAAATACATGCAAATTACAAAATCTCATGTGAACGTCAATGTTTTAAAAAGAGGTCTTGTTAACATTTTACTTTTTCCAGTAACACGTAACAAAATGGTCACATCCTTCCTTTTTCTATAAAATATTATGGAAAAGTTGTGTATCTGAAGTTGACATCGAAAGCTGGATTTTTAAAATAATATTACACATCATACATAGTTTAAGAATTCAGTTATGTAGATCTGAGGATAGAAAATGCAGTGTGATAGGTCTACCAAGTGAAGTATTACTAGAAATCTGTTATAACTGTAACTCTGTGCTTCAGTAAGTCAAGACGTATGTATTAATTCCAGCTGCTGTTAACACATGGCAATATTAAGAACCAGAGTTCTATGACATATACTGTTCCCTTTATGTAGCACAGTAACTGATATTAGTTCCTATTTTCTGTTGGTTTTGGTTTATTTTGTTCTTTAAAGAAATTGTGTCATGGTTTGAAAAGGATAAAACATGTTGAACACCCTCCTCCCTAGACCACATACAATCATAGAATCACAACATGGTTTAGGTTAGAAGGAACCTCAAAGATCATCTAGTTCCAACCGGCCTGCCATGGGCAGGGACACCCTCCACTAGACCAAGTTGCCCAAAGCCTCACCCAACCTGGACAATATTATAAAAATAAATAAAATTTGTCATATATATTTTGTAACCTGTATGCACAACCGATCTTACAAATCAAGCTTAATCAAATGTTGCTGTGCTAGTTGCCTTAGTGATATTTTTATTCATTTTAGTGACAGTTTTATTAGTTTTCTTCTTTTAGACTGCATGCAAGTTTGATTTACATTGCAACACAATGTTAGTTCTGTGTTTACTCAGCCACTGAAGAGCATCTGGTTAAAAACATTTCAGAGTAATAGACAAGCTTCTCCAAAGTATTTCAAAGTTGAAATTGAAAACGTAAAAGCAATCTCAGCAAAAATTACATGATAGGAAAGTTATACAGTCATTTTCATGCTCTTTAAATACATCATAGAAAGGGACCTCTGTGTGATTAATTTTGCAGCGGTGTGCTACTGCTCATCCTGAAGGAAGGTGGTGTTAATGCTCCGTGGGAACAACACTAGCAGTTCCCACAGACCTTGGGACATCCCAGACATGACTTTCTCTTGGGCACCATCGCAGTCTGTTAGCAGCAACAAACTCCAGCAAGTTGACAGATGGGTTGTACTTGGTCAAACATCTTCAAGGGGTTCTTGAAACTCCCTCTTGAGCAACCAACTGTACTTTCTTTTCCCACAGTCCATGTGGAAGCTGCTTGAGTATTCATGTGTCATTTGTCTCCGCCTTCAGTCTGGGAATTTGAATGGTCAGAACCATGCTGTCTCCCATCCCATCCCATCCCATGTGCATATGTCCTCAGCATCCAGGACTGGCAAGTATGTATTAATCTCTGCTACATTAGTTCTGAAGCTACAAATCCTCACCAAATCTGATGATATGAACTCATCACTGCCAATGACTGCATCAACACATTCATCTGTGTCACCATCTGTTAGAGTGGTCAGTTTTCCTGTATTGTTGCTTTTGTAGGACTTCCTGTTGCTGTGAAAATTCTCTGTTACTGGAAACATAATTTTCCTCATCATTATACTTCTTTTCTAGATGGATCATCACATATTAGAAGACTGTTGAGCACAAAGTGAAAAGCTCTTCAGAATAGCTGTTCTTAAGGGATTAAATGATTATCATCGCTGTCCCATTTCTTTCATCTTATAATCAACTTCAAGATGGTACTGGATAGCTCAGTTGAAGTGATTATATATCTGAAATAGAAATTATTTGATCTCCTTTTTGGTATCACAGTGTTTAAGACAGATGGATTTCTTTCCAGTAATGTTAATATATTTATGGTTCTTTGTAACTATGCCCTTACTTGAAGAGTTGAGTGACATTTAAAGTATGTCTGTCTAATAGGAACTGGTATGCTAGAGGTAAGATTTCAAACTCTCTTATTTACTTTAATACTAATAAATACAATTAAGAAATATTTCTGTACTCAAATGAGGTGTAGAGAATGGGAACTTGATGCCTCAGAGAAGGCTTCATGGGAGGCAGGATCTTTCACTTGAATAACCATCAGTTTTCAAAAGCTTTTACTACATGATGATTATATAATTGTTAGTATTCCTGAAGTGAATTGATTACAGAACAGTTTTTGTTGATAAAACCAATTTTTTAGTTAATATTATATGGCATCCATTTTGGTAAGTTGTACAGAGACACTAAAATTAGTATGTCCCTGAAGAAATTTCGTTTCTATTTTTCTTTTGCTGAATAGAGTGTTTCTGGATTTTCAGTTCTCTTTTAAATCTAATCTTTGCATGTGAGACGTGGCATAAGAAATTTAGTTTTTTATATCACCTTAAATTTATTGCTGTCTAATAAAATTTAAATGAAATTATTAAAAGTGTCTAACACACACTACTTTCTGGTTCTGTTAGGTATTTACAATTCTGTCTCGCTGAAAACATATTACACTTGGGTCCTCAGGCTTTTTAAGTGTTTTGGAAATATTTATGCTGCCTCTTAATATTGTGCTTTTTTCCTAAAGGTTTCTAAAATGCATCGCTCCAATGTATTTTATTTTAACAATTAGATTAATTGTCACAGACATGCACTATCCTGGTTCATGTAAGACTTGCAGTACCACTACATTTGGAAGAAATAGTGAATTCTCTTCTACTCAGATATTTATATGTACTTTCTTATCTTTCTAGCTGAGTTATTTCCAGAGCAAACAGAAGCAACACTTAAGTGTGATTCCATTTTCCTTCATTGTCTTCTATTACAGCAAATAAAAAACTGTTAGATTTTTGTGAACTTGTTTAAACCTGCTGTATTATTATTACAAAACAACTGATTATTGATGTTAAGATCCAAAGAGTACATCTTGTACTCAACAGCAAGTGATGGTGCTTTAGATGTTATGAGCATTTGTTCAACGGCTTTAGTCTATTCTCTGTCAAAGCTCTATCTGCAGCACAAAACAAGCTTTGTCCTTAATGGGACAGAGCTGCAGGTTCTCAGCTGATCCTTTAGGTATTCTGCTCCTAGTCTATTGCACACCTTCAAGATAATGACAAAGACATAAAACTTGGCTCAGTATTTCACAGGAGCTAGTGTGGAAGATGAAAGCAGATTTGATGTGCTTACAGTACCCGGGGTTGCAGCGGAAATGTGCTGCTGTGTTCTGTGCTATTTTGAGTTTCCTGAGGGCTAATGGCTTCATGCCCAGGGTACTGCATTGCTGTAGTCCAGCTGAAAGGTGACAAAAGCGTGTATTACAGAGGCCAAATCATCAACAGTAAAGACAGGATGAATTCTTCTACCCGTTTTAGAGTTATTGTCAGAGAGAAAAGTCCAGGATCAGTTCTAAATTATAGACTGACTTGCCCGACTGGGGCAGTGCAACATCAGCCAGTAGGTACTTCACTGTGCCACGAGCTCCTTAAAGTGTTTTTTCCTGCCACCAATTGTAACTTCTCTTTTTCTCAGTTTCTGCTTCCACCTTCTGCCTTTTATCCACAAGCTCAAGTACTGAGGCAGTTTTGTGACATTGTGTTACTGTATTCAGTACAATATGATAAAAGGGTGGAATTTTGTAATGCCTACACAGCATTTCAGTGGAGTTCATGACACCTTTCTAGTTTTTTCCGTCTCTGTGTCTGTATTTTAAATAAGGTTGAAGAAAAATGGAACTGTGAGGTACATTTTTCTACTGCTTCTCACTGGTTATGGTGCTCTTGAAATAAACTGTTTCAAAGCAGTCAGGCTCTTTTACATATGGTTCATAGTTCATTAGCTATGTCAAATGCTGTAGAGAGGCTGAAAAAAAGGAGCAGGGATGACTATAGTGTTCATAGTATGGATTGTCTGACAGAGGCAGTAATGCTCTTTCTGTCCCATGTTCTGCAATAAATTCAGATTATTTGGGTGATTGGTAGCATCCAGTTGAAAAGTGTAGGCAACAAGAATATAAAAATCAAGATTTAGCAGGAATATCTTTTGAATGTGACATTAGATTCAGATGTGTGCTGACAGAAGCACCACGTCAAGTTGCGGTCTTAACTTGTGAAACTCAAAGCAGGAACTTTGCGGCAGCATGGCAGCTGCACGCAGATGAACAGATGTGCGTTTGAAAGCATGAAGGGAGAAAAGCAGGCTGTTCATGAAACATAAACATTTAAGAGTGTGAGAAAATTGGATCATTCATCAAGGAGGGCATTTGCCACTTCTTTCAAAGTTTGCATCATGGGTTTGCAGCTTTGGACAAGCAGGAAAGCTTAACTCACCACCTCTCAGCCTAATCATGTGCCTGTGACCTTCAATACTCAACTTTTAATGTTTTTCGAAAGATAGCAGTCTATGTCACAGAGTATCTACTTTGTCCATGGTAGAACATCGCTTCAAGAATGACATAGAGGAATGAGTACTGGGAAGCTCTTACACATTTTATCGGAAACTTTTCAGATCAGGTCCTACCTAGCTTTCAGGATCTGAGAGTGCAGCTCTAAATTAGAAAAATCATGAAACATAGTATGTGTGTGCTTTTTCCTATGGTCTGCAAGTTGGCATTCTGTTAGTATTCTTTTCATTGTTAAAATGTTGAGATATGGTGGAGGCAGAGTTGGATGCTATCTAGTTACATTGAGTTTAGTTGCTTGTTGATGTTGAACTATTTACACCTCCCCAGGAACACGAGGAGAGTGCAGGTGAGCATCTGCTCAACCTGGAGTTTTAGGTGGGTGCCTGCCCTCCTCTGCTTGTACCAAACCTAGGTGAGCAAGGGTAAACAATTGTCACGCAGAGAACCCTTGGCTAAGCAAGGTGACGCCTAATGAGCCATCTCAAAGATTCAGCTGCTCTGGGAAGCAGGATGACCATTTGCTACCTGGAGTTTAAGGAAGTTTTAACCCAAGTTCCAATTTAGGCAGCACTTGGATGGACTAGTACTCATCTACTTTGATTAGTTTTTTTAGATATAAGCTCATTTTTTTCCAGGCTTCATTCTCTGTATTTTATAGTTCCATGTTAAATGAGACCTCAAGCCTCACTGGGGCTTTTAGGCAACAGCAGAGTGTGAATATTAATGATAAAAATGGTTAAATATGTTAGCAATGAGGTAAGGTATTTCATGTTTTCAAATAAATCTATTCAGAGGGGATAAAAGGGTGAAAATATTAAATACACTAGATACATCTAAAACCTTGAGGTTTAAATTCCCTTTTCTTCTAGCTGATGAATTTTTACTGTGGAGACAATAGTCAATCTCTGAGTCAGCCTCAGTGCTTTTACTGACTAATTAAGGGGAGGATTAATAGCTCTAAACTTAGGTGTCTAGTCCCCAGCAAGGATGATGGTTTTAAAGCAGTTACACTTAGAAAAGTGTGAAGAGATGTATGATCATCTGAACTTTTGACATAAGAATAGTGATTTAAAGATACTAGCTTGAATATTTGTACATTACAGGCTATATCATTCAACTCTTTTTTTCCTAAACATTTTTGGTTTATTCTCATTTTGCCTCCTTTGTTACTGGTTCTTGCTTGCTAGCCCTCTGATGTTAAGTGTCATCTCTATGGAGGTGATGGTCATGTCAACAGTGTCTGATGGAAATGGAGGAACTGAATTCCTCTGGACAATTTCTATTTCCAATTGATTTTTTGGCAGGTTAGGTTCTGCATCATCTAGTGTTTTAAGCATTCTTATAAAAAAACAGACACCGGGGTTGAATGCAATATTCCATTATGGGTGTTATCCACGTCATTTTGCATCTGCAGCATAAAGAACACTTCTCCCTTTTTTGCGTAACTAAAAATGAGATCACTCTTTATGTCTTGACTGCTCCTTAAAAGCTCATGCTGGGTCGCTTTTCCACTAAGATTCCAGAGCTCTTTATGATTGTCTTTCTATTATACACCTCCCATTGGGGATATAATCTGCATTTCTTTTTCCTAGGCTTCTAGTTTTGACTCTGCAAAAATGTGATTTTGTTTGAACAGGCAAGTTTAATACACAATTCACTGTTGTATCCAACTTCCAGGTCTTCCACATTACACACTGTTACATCATTCTCTAAATCATCCATAAATTATATATTATTTATAATTTTAAAATATATAACATTGTCTCATTGTATACAGATTATACTCTATATTACACATTAACTATTTTCTATTAAGTATTATATATTATATGTGATGTGGTATATAAGATTATATTATTAGCTATTATTATAATACATATTATATATTATATGTTCTACTTAATCCCAAGTCAGGGATGAAAATATTTATTAATGATGTTGTTCCTACAACTGCTCGTTAAATAAATCAACCAGAAACTTAGTGATTCCAAATGGCAGTTCTTTCTTAAGCTCTGCAAGGCATTTCTTAATTCACTTACAAAACCTGGAGATCCTTGTAGGTTTCCTTTTTCGAAGGGGGAGAAACTTAAGAAAAAGAAAAAGCTGCAAAAAAGATTGACATAAGAAAGGGTCATTTATATTCAAATTATTTTTCCTAAGTAAAACAGAGTGAGAAGATATGAGAAGACAAGCTACGGTAGGCAGCTGCATGCCAAAAAATTCAAGATGAGCTAGGAAACATGCTCAGAGGAGCAGAGGCTCAGAGGTTCTTCGGTTGAGTTCTCCTGCTCAGCAGAAAAAGAAGGCAGAAGTGATCAAAAGAGAGGAGTCTGGAGTAGTTTGCGCACTGAGAAGCATTCAGAGAAATAAACTGATGAGTTACTCTACCCAAGTACCACTACTAGCCCAATGGGATTAACATGGCATGTATAATAAAGGCTTCAGAAAACAGCACCAGTTAAGAAAGAAGGGACAACATTTGGGAGAACTAGGGTGTCCAAGACAATTTCCCTTGTTCAGAGAGAAAAAAATCAGGGAAAGCATACATCGGTGGATAAAGAATATTACCGGTAGAAAACTGGGTGTCAAGAAGAAAGCTTATGACAGCTATTGAGAGAAGCAGCTAGGCAGTGCACTCAGAAAAGGACAGTATTTATTCCAGAGAAGAAACAACTGAAGGTAGCATAATAATATTAATATAATTCTGTGACAATTGGCTGGATGGACGGAGTCAATGAATTGTGGTCAACGACTCAATGTCCAAGTGGACATTGGTGATGAGTGGCGTCCCTCAGGGGTCGGTACCGGGACTGGCACCGTTTAACATCTTTGTTGGAGACATGGACAGTGGGATCGAGTGCACCCTCAGCAAGTTTGCTGATGACACCAAGCTGCGTGGTGCAGTCGACACACTGGAGGGAAGTGATGCCATCCAGAGGGACCTTGACAGGTTTGAAAGGTGGGCCCGTACGAAATTGCATGAAGTTCAACAAGGCCAAGTGCAAGGTTCTACACATGGGTCGGCACAATCCCAAGCACAGCTACAGGCTGGGCAGAGAATGAATCGAGAGTAGCCCCAAGGAGAAGAATTTGGGGGTGCTAGTTGGTGAAAAACTCAATATGAGCCAGCAGTGTGCGCTGGCAGCCCAGAAAGCCAACCATGTCCTGGGCTGCATCAAAAACAGAGTGGCCAGAAGGTTGAGGGAGGTGATTCTCCCTCTATTCTGGTGATTCTCCCTCTAATACTACCTGGAGTACTGAGTCCAGCTCTGGGGTCCTCAGTGCAGAAAAGACGTGGAGCTGCTGGAGCAAGTCCAGAGGAGGGCCACAAAGTTGATCAGAGGGATGGAGCACCTCTCCTAGGAGGACAGGCTGGGGTTGTTCAGCCTGGAGAAGAGAAGGCTCCGGGGAGACCTAATTGCAGCCTTCCAATACCTAAAGGGGACCTACAGGAAAGCTGGAGAGGGGCTGTTTCTTAGGGATTGTAGTCACAGGTCAAGGGGTAATGGGTTTCAACTAAAAGAGGGGAGATTTAGATTGGGAGTTAGGAAGAAATTCTTGACTGTGAGGGTGGTGAGGCACTGGAACAGGTTACCCAGGGAGATTGTTGAGACCCCATCCCTGGCAGTGTTCAAGGCCAGGTTGGATGGGGGTTTGGGCAACCTGGTCTAGTACAGGGTGTCCCTGCTCATGACAGGGGGGTTGGAATTAGATGATCTTTGAGGACCCTTCCAACCCTAACCGTTCTATGAGTCTATGACAATTTAAATGCTTCCTTCAGCTTTCCTCCCTAACTGAAACTTCTGACTGGTAGTACTCCAAGCGCATGTGCTGCTTCAGGAAGCAAAACCAGGGGTACCTTCATACTTGTTCTGTGTTTATTAAGATCAGAATGGCTTTTCTCAACACTTGGGTTTTTAAGGAAGTGAAATTAATACACACATTAGTAACAAAACAGCTGTGGAACTCTGCAGGAATCCCATCAACAAGGAAGAAAGCAGGATGAGTAGAAAGAACCAGCTGGTTAATCAGAAGAGAAGGCAGCTTGTTGAAGAAGCTGTCATCCTTGAATCTTCAATTGGTGGGTCATTTTGTCCTCAGCAGGGACTCCTTGCATGAAGTGTAATTTTTACTCCCACTGCTCAATCAATATGACAGCTTTGATTTTAAACACAGTGAAAATCTTGGCTCTGATTTAAATTATTCCCTGATGGTTTATTTTAAAATATAAAATAAATCTAATAACAATAAAATTTGGATGTAAAAGGTATAATTAATTTTAAACTCTGGATGTGAAAACTTTATTCTTGTAACTGCTGAGATTATATACATTTAATCAATCTCTGCAGTTTCTAGCAATTGTTTGCAAGTTATTTGGTGGCTGTAGTTTTTTCTGAATAACTACCAAGTAGTGAATTTTCTACTCAGAGCAATTCAAACTGTGTAATGTAATATTTCAGCTGTTGTAGACCCGCAGGTCTATATGGTTGTTGCATAGTTTGATAAATATTCAAATGATATTTCTGCCTACTCTCTGGAATATTTTTGTGAATCTTTTTGTTTCACAGGCTGGTACTTTGTAAAATCTAAGAAAATTTTCTGTTCTTTTCATTGCTATGTCCATAAGCAGTTTACATAGGAGAAAAAAAAGGGAGGTGTCCAGTTAATATGACTTATTTTTCCAGCTTATGGTAGTTGCCCATTGGAGCCAGTTGTAATTTATAAATCTGTGACCAAAGTTTATTTATTTTTAGGGTTTTTTAGGGTTTTTAAATTATTGTTTTTATTGTAATTCCCAAAGAAAGAAGTCCAGGTTAAAGTTCTCAGTCAGATAGTGAAAACATAAAAGAAAACTCTGAGCTCCATGTCCTTAACAGTTAATCTGAGGAAAAAGGCAGTAAAGCAGTCATCTCCAACTCATGGCAGCCAGGTAACATGTTACCCTGCAGATCTTCTGCCATTGTTCTGGTCACAAGGAACAGACTAAAACGAGGGCTGACAGGATGAAAGCTGAATTTCATTTACCCAGACTGGTTTGAAGCTCAGTGCAGCAAGGAGGTTGGGAGGATATTGTAGCAAGTGGCTCTATACAGCAAATGAACGTGAAAGAAAAGGATGTCAGTAATAGGGTGAAATAGCATTTACATAGAGTAAACAAACATAATCTGGAAAATTTTATCATTGGGGCACATGCAAGCGATGATAATGTTCTAACGGGAAAGATGGTTCCCTTGGAAATTGTATGCAGATTTTCTGACAGAGGCAGAGGAACGACAATGTCAGAAATAGTAGAGAGGCAGTAAAGGAAGATTTCTGGATCTCAAGGTAAGTTGCATTTCTTCCATGCTTCTGCTTCCTTGGAAATACAAGTTAGATCAAATTTTAACATTATTTGATATAAGTGAAAAAGGCAGTGGAGTTCTTAGGTGCCTTCTCCTTATGAAATCACCATGGGTTTCCTGTGTAGACTGGCTCCCTATGACATTCATATTAGATTTACATAAAAAATACAATGAGAAAAGTTATTTTAATAGCAAATGGGCTTTGGAGTGTCACCAGCAGGTCAAAAGAGTGAAGGTAAGGCAGACGTCGTTAGATCTGAATGGTGCGGGGAACTTAAGCATAAAAGAACTATGCCCAGAAATACTCGCAAAAGGAAATCCAGGCCTAAATCATTCATAGCCAGCAATCCTGCTGGCCTCTGGTGTCTAAGTAAGATACAGCGTTTGAAATGTAGAAAATATTTAATGAGACAATAAATGTATTGAGAGAGTTGCAAGGCAGCACTGCTGAACAGCTCCCGGTGCTTGCCAGCAGCTCAGACACAATCTAGCGTGGTGATTCAGGAATCTGCACTCCTTAGCACTCCTCTGAAATCATTTGAAGAAAAGGCACAACTTCTCTTTACTCACAGTACGTATCTAAATAATGAGATAGCAGGGAACGTGATATATACAGATGTTGGAGACTTATGATAGAAATGTGTATGAATGCTTAACCTCATTTGTGTGGCTACAATAAATAGGGAAAACCCCTATTGTTGGTGTGTCCTAACGCCAGGGAAATGTAAATTGCAGAGAAATTGTGATTTGAAGGCCCAGCCTTGTACACGTAGCATGCTTTTAGCTCCAGTTCAGAAAAACTACTATATAATATTGCTCAGTCTTTCTGTGTGGAAGAAAAAATATGGACAATTAAGAAAATCATCCTAGGCCATGGATTATTACAGAAATAAGTTACTTACACATATCGTATATCTCATTTTATCTTCACTTGCTCCAAATAAATGGTTGTTACATAGCAATGCATAAAAGGCCGTGTACTATACCTAGGCATGTCAGCATTTGATAAACTGCAGCTGTGTATGGGAAGTAGGGGCCTCTGTAACTTGTTTCTCGTAATACCTCAGCTGACTGGAAACAAAAAGTGTTTGGAAATAAGCATCTAAAATTCCTCAAATTTCTAACTTTATTTGTAAAAAGAAAGTAGTCTTTTTATATTTATTTATGGTAACAGTTAATGATGGTCTACTCAAACTTAAATGTATCAATGTTTTAAAATCATACATTAGACAATAAATTATTTGGAAAGACAACTAACCATTTATATCACTTTTAAAGAAATACTCTTTTTTTTTTTTTTTTTTTTTTTTTTTGAGCAGTAACCAAAGTGAATCCCTATTCATGTAGAATGCTGTGAGAAGGAATCTTGACATTTTCATTCTCAGTGGTATATCCCGTCTGTTATATTTATCTTCCTGTATTTCATTTACGTGATATATCTTGTGTTTCCTCCTCACTGATCTCTACAAAAACTTCTGCCTGCATAAAATAGATTAAATGAAAACTTCCTTCCCGAGGGTTAACTTCAGTTCTTTCAAAGTCAAAGTGAGCACAATCCATCTTTAGTAGTATAATTAATGATCTCTAAGGATGTTTACATAGTGGAGAAATCTAAGATAGTTTTAAGCCACGTTCTTCACTTGCATACATCTGATGTATGGCCATGGCATCAGAGATCTGAGCGGAGTTTAATTTATCCTGGCTCTTATTTGACTTTTGGGGCTTGTCCTACTGAGCTAACCAGTTGAAAGCCAACTCAATGGCAGTCTCTGCTGGGTCTGCAGTGCATTCACTGCACTTTTTTTAGGTAATAGAAATGATTGCTTAATTCTGTGATTTACCACTTGGGACAGATAATGAATTATCTAGAGAAATACAGGGTAGAATTAAAATCTTTGAACTATATTTTTGCATGTTTTGGACAGACATGATGGATTAATGAAAAGAAATTGTATATAAATCAGATAGATACAGTGTATTTCAAATTGTGTGCCTACTTTAAGAGGTAGTACTTACGTGAATGTCTTTCCATACAAAAAGAAATATTATGACCAAATTCTGTATTTGTGTTTTTGTCTCAGGAACTACAAAATGTGACCATATGTAAATTGTTGTGGGGTTAGCTGGAAAAAAGCTTGAGTGACTTATTAATATATACAGCTATTTATAAAATAAAATGCTAGGCTGTATTTGCATGTGGATACTTTTCTGATAAGTACTCATTTCAGTGAATTAATAAACATGAAACTTCAAGAGGCAACTTATATTAAACATTAGTCTTTTAGGTTGTTCATTTACTCTGCTCAGATTTACAGTTAAAATATTCCTGTCAGAAGGAAAGTACCATTTATCTAATCCAGTTTCCTATGAAAATACACTTAGGTGGATTTGGGGGTCTTCAATTACCTAATTGTATAAGAGAATAATTTATATCTCACAGTCAGTAACTTGTGATGCTGATTATTACTCAATTTTCAGTGAAAGATCAGACAATCTACCCGAGGCACTACATACCTTGAAATACCTATATATATTTTACTGAGTGTTAAATGAATGGTGACCTGTGAAATAAAGATCAATATGCTGTGACTTAGTATTTTCATAATCACAAGGATGAATATATCATTTGCTTCAGCTAGATGAAAATGAAAATTTAACACTCCAAGGCCATTCTTGCTTTCAGATTACTTTTGGCAGGGTACCAAAAATCCATAACATTTAAATAAGTGTAGTGTTTCTTCAGATTACAACAGCTAACTACTTACCAGTTTATTTGTCATTTATTTATCACCTGACACATTTTGCTAATCTGTGTGGAAAGGCGGTTCAGAAAGTGATTCTTATTTCAAAGAGTCATTTAATGGCTTTCAAGTTGTTGAACAAACACCATGTAAAGCTGAGGTCCATTTTTCAAGAGCAGCTTCCAAAACAGGCCCATGTAGTGAATATAAATATTAAAGATGTGATTTATGCCCATAACTCAGATCTTTTGAGTGAAATCCTTGCCTACTGAAAATTAATGGCAAAACTCCCATTAACTTCAGTTTAGCCAAATTGTCAGCACTAACTTCTAAAAAACTGCCAACATGATCTTCCAGAAATAAATTCTGAGAACATATCATAATATTAAAAAACGGATTTTGCTATTTGATTATTATGCATTCTCTCAGGTATTTAAATCTGTACATTTTCTTTGAATGAACTAATGTACTTGCAAATAGCACCGCGTATAATAATAATAATTACTGTCATTAAATAGGCTTTTTGTTAAAGTATACTTCAATGGTTGATCTTTAAAAACAGTTCCCTTTTATGCACCCTTTGATACATACAGTCACTGAGAAGGGTATTTAAATTAACAGGGAGTATCAAATGACTTGCAGGTTCAAAACAAATAAGAGGCGGTACTTAATCATAGAGCAGGTGGGTAAGCCATGGGTTTCACATTGGTTCAAAAAGCTGTCAGACAAATCCGTGCAATAGATATGCATCACGAATAATTGCATGCAGACATACACGTGTGGTTTAGGAAACTGCTGAACATACAAAGAATACACCAAGGGAGTGTAAAACAAGGAAGTATCACTTCTCTTAACCCTGAGTAAGTTACCTCAATAGCTCATCAACCTCATTTAAAAAAACCCTCGTCTTATTTAAGTTATACATTTTTCTAGCTTTCGCTTCAACTTGTGCCTATCATCAGGTCTTTCCGTGTAAGCTTAAAAAAATATTTACTATCAGAAATATTTTCCTGAGAGACATACTCATGGTCTTGATTTGATTGGATCAGTTCTTCAGTCTTTTTTTGAACAGAGTATTTTAATGTCTTCTTATAATGCAAATTTTCATATAGAATCATAGAATCATTAAGGTTGGAAGAGACCTCAAGGATCATCTAGTCCAACTGTCCCGCCACCACCTATTATATATAGGTGTTATTATTATACAGTTATTTTCTCAATTCTATTAAGTTCCTCACTATCCCTTTTGAAGCGTGGGCACCAGTAAGTAGAGACAGTATTTCCTTCATATTTTTCCTAACACTGTATTCTTCAGTAAACTCAGTCCTGAATTTGTTTTAGATATTATCCTGCTTATAGAATCACAGAATCATAGAATCAGTAAGGTTGGAAAGGACCTCTGAGATCACCAAGTCCAACCATCAACCTAACACCACTGTGCCTACTAGATCATGTCCTGGAATGCCACGTCTACACGTTTTTTGAATGTCTCCAGGGATGGTGATTCAATCACCTCTCTGGGCAGTCTGTTCCAACACCTCACTACTCTTTCTGTGAAGAAGTTTTTCCTAATATCCAACCTAAACTTCCCCTGACGCAACTTGAGGCCATTCCTTCTTGTCCTATTGCTTGTTACTTGGGAGAAGAGACCGACACCCTCCTTACTACAACCTCCTTTCAGGTAGTTGTAGAGAGCGATCAGGTCTCCCCTCAGCCTCCTCTTCTCCAGGCTAAAGAACCCCAGTTCTCTCAGTCGCTCCCCATAAGATTTGTTTTCAAGTCCCTTCACCAGTTTTGCTGCCCTTCTCTGGACACGCTCCAGCACCTCAATGTCCTTGTATTGAGGGGCCCAAAGCTGGACACAGTACTCCAGGTGCAGCCTCACCAGAGTCGAGTACAGGGGGACGATCACTTCCCTACTCCTGCTGGCCACGCCATTCCTGATGCAGGCCAGGATGCCATTGGCTTTCTTGGCCACCTGGGCACACTGCTGGCTCATGTTGAGTCGGTTGTCAACCAGAACCCCCAGGTCCTTCTCTGCCAGGCAGCTCTCCAGCCACTCCACCCCAAGCCTGTGGCGCTGCTTGGGGTTGTCACAACCAAAGTGCAGGACCCGGCACTTGGCCTTGTTAAACCTCATACAGCTGGCCTCAGCCCATCGATCCAACCTGTCCAGATCTCTCTGGAGAGCCTTCCTACCTCCAAGCAGACTCACACTGCCTCCCAGTTTGGTGTCATCTGCAAACCTACTGAGGGTGCACTCTATCCCCTCATCCAGGTCATCAATAAAGATAGCGAACATCACCGGCCCCAAGACTGAGCCCTGGGGAATGCTGCTAGTGACCAGTCACCAACTAGATTTAACACCATTCATGACAACTCTCTGGGCCCATCCTTCTGGCCAGTTTTCTACCCATCAGAGTGTACCGGTCCAAGCCATGAGCTGCCAGCTTCTCTAGGAGAATACATTCAAGGATCATATTCACCCTCTTATGTAAAGCATCACAGTAGGATATAATCTTCATTCAATCACTTTCTATGACTCCTCAGTCCTTCTCAGTCACTGTTTTCCAGGACAGTATCTCCATTTTGTAATTATGATCTGCATTCATCCTTCAATGGTGAACAAGTTTGCATTTCTTTACATTCTAATGTGATGTGAAAGAATCCCTTTCACCAAGAAACTGACTGAGTGGTCCATCTCCAGATACGATGTTGTCGCTGAAGACTTGTTTAGGGGTGATCAACTGTGTCCTGATCTGCATCAGAAATAGTGTGGCCATCAGATCAAGGGAGGTGATTCTCCCCCTTTACTCCACTCTCGTGAGACCCCACCGGGAGTACTGCGTCCAGCTCTGGAATCCTCACTACAGGAAAGACATGGAGATGCTGGAGCAAGTCCAGAGGAGGGCCACAAAGTTGATCAGAGGGCTGGAGCACCTGTCCTACAAGAACAGGCTGAAGGAGTTGGTCTTGCTCAGCCTGGAGAAGAGAAGGCTCTGGCGAGATCTAATCACGGCCTTCCAGGCCCCTACCTAAAGGGGCCTACAGGAAAGCTGGAGAGGGGCTGTTTCTGAGGGAGTGCAGTAACAGCACAAGGGGTAATGGGTTTAAACTAAAACAGGGGAGATTTAGATTTGGCGCTATGAAAAAATTCTTTCCTGTGAGGGTGGTGAGGCAGTGGAACAGGTTGCCCAGAGAAGCTGTGGAGGCCCCATCCCTGGAATTGTTCAAGACCAGGTTGGATGGGGCTTTGGGCAACCTGATCTAGTGTAGGGTGTCCCTGCCCATGGCGGAGGGTTTGGTATTAGATGATCCTTGTGGTCCCTTCCAACCCAAACCATTCTGTGATTCTATGATCATCTCAAACTTGTCCTTACCTGAAAAGCACTAGAATATCATCATGTTTTAGTCTTAATCTAGAACCAACAATGAGCTGAGGAAATTAATTTCATTTAAATATTTCCATAATGACAGGATGTCATTTCATATGTTTATGGCCATGTAAGGCTCATCATTGCACCATGAGGCTTGAACTTTGTCTGACCAAGTCTGCTCCAGAAGTTGACAGTTCATGGATAGCAAAGTTAAGCACCGCTACAGATTGTTTATTGCCTAGAGATAAGAGGAATCTTACCGAATAACATTACAAGTTCCAAAGAGGTGTGACGTTGGTAGTCTGAGGGATTCTTGAAAAAGATGAAGATTTATAGTTTTTGCTGAAGTGGAGAATAACAACATTTTAATCTAAATAGTACTTCTTCAGGGAAAGGGGAAGCACATATTTCAAATTGAGCCTCTCTTCTGTGAAGATAAACTTAAATTTTTTTCAGAAGAAATCTTTCTTTAGTCCCATGACTTGATAGTCACTGATGTCTTGAAAGCTGGATAATCTAGAGAAGCTGCTTGCAACTGAGGTAAGGACAGTAGATGTAAGCAGTCTTCTGTTTTCTTTTATCAGTCTTTGTAACCTTTGTAACTGTATTTCTGTATTTGAAGCTGTAGTAAATAAATTCTTTTCTTTTACCTTTACTAGGCTGTTTTCAGGAGTGTGTTTAGAATAAGTGTCAAACAGGACATCCTCTCTCTTTGTGTAAGGCTTTCTTTAAAACTGAATTACTGTACTACTTCTTCAGAGTATAGAATCTCTTTGAAATTTCCAGGGCATTCAAAGGATAATAAACTGTGTCTCTGCTAAACAGCATTATTTTAGAATTTTCAATTCTGCTTATGTAGAAGACGCATCCCATTTTGCATGCTGCAAGATGGTAGGAATACTGCCATTGAACACTAGTGGTGACGGCAGTTTGCAGCACTGTAATTCTAGCAGTCTTTGTGTTAGGCAGAACTAAGACAAATACTTTACAGAATATTATTTTGTCAGCCTAATTTATAACTGTATCGACTAATTTTGCTAAGTATATTTGATAAAACTTAGCCTTGTGTGTTACTGGCATTAATTGAATTGCCACCTTCTATCAGCTTATACCATGGAAATAAATATTAATAACCTTTACTTTTCAGAGACTTTTTTTGATTATTGGAGTATCCACTTCAGCAGATACTAACATACAAATTAGCTTTTTTTTTCTTACAACCACAGAGTTGTTTCTTACAACAGCAGAGTGGTCTTCTCTTAACGTAATCGTTGTTTCAATAATAAGCTGCTTGCAGCATGTGGAAGGTCATGGGACAATTTGGGAAATTTTAAATGTAATTCTGCAGTTTCTTAAGACCTAGAGGTCTTGGGTTGCAGGTTGTGTTATAGAACTTTGAGGATCTCTGCCACAGGTGATTGAATTTAGGAAACTCGGGATGGGGTGTAAGAACTAAATTTGTGTTAAAAAGTGCTGAATTTGCACAAGTAATTTTGTAATTAACTTTTACCTCCTGACAAATACGCAGTGATATTTATTCTTTTTAAAAAGCTTTGAGATCCTCATATGAGATTTACTACACAAAAGGCATTTTTTAGTTCATTAGTTCTTTGTACAGAATTCAAGTTGTAGGACTCTTGAGCTCTTCAAAAACAATATTGGCGTTGTGTATCTACAGCTAAGTATAATGTCTGTTTTACATAATGTCTTTTGGGTTTTACATACCAAATCTCTTTCCTCTTACAGAGAAGTCAATCAGAATTCTGATGGCCACATCAGCTTCAAAGAGTTTGAATCCACAATGAAGTACGGATGAGATGAAATATCACCACTGTACTTTGCCTAAAGAATATTCTCTGGTGAAAAGACAAACTGAAAACTTCAGATCTCAAGATATTTAAAAATCAATGAAACTTCATTTGTTTCAGCCAGCATTTTAAGAACTTTGACTGTAAGTGTAGCTCTGAAGAACAGCCTTTGAAGCTTTACTGTTGACAAGTTGGGTGTATTAATTTACATGTGTATGTGTGTGTAGAATACTAAAAATATTTGAAATCTCAATTGATTCCCAATCACCCTAGTTAGGAACTGCAACTCTGTACTTTTTATTTTCTGGCTTAACAGATGAAAAAGGAGCAACTCTGATTTCTGGTTACTGTGAAATTTATTTGTTCATTTTTTCAACAGCCCTTTGTTGACAGAGCAAAATGTCTCACACGTATAGAAACTGATTAAATTTATGGCAGATAATGCCTGTTGTGTTGGTTTGTGGTTTTTTTTTAAATCAGTAGTATATTTGTCTTCCCTTTATTGTTTCACTTTCATATATTGTTCTTTTTTATATATTACATGTCATTTTTAATTTAATATTTATTGGTCAATTAGCTACATGATTTAATTCTGAACAATTATCAAGAACTGTGTATCTAAGGAAGTAAAGCAAGCATAATACTTAGCTTTGTCGGGTTTTTTTAAACAATTTTTAAAATGGAGATAAGAATAGATCTTTAAAGTGTACATGGAGGACCTCAGTGTTGCAGGCTGGAAACTATGTATTCAAACCTTCAGCTGACTTTTAGGGAAGAATTTGGATATATATACTTTAGCACGATCAGAGAATTTCCCAAGAGTTGAAGGGAAGCATAAGGTAGAATCTGTCATTGTCTACAAAGCTGTCTTCCCTTCTCTCTCTCTCTTATCCAGTAACTGGGAAATGTTCTTGCCGGCTGTAACCTTATATATATCCATCCAGGCTGTGCTATAGTGAGATAAATCTTTCTTATTCAATTTATTTTATCTGTGATCACTTACTTCCTATTGCCTTTGTGTGTTCATATTAATAGTTATCGATAATAGAGATTTCATTATGGGCACTGTCTCTGATCATATGGTCCACTCCGTTGCTTCATTTCTTTTTACCTGCCAGCTGTTAAATTGCTTGGATTAGAGATTTCTTTTGAAACTGTCCAGAAACAATTTCCTCCTCAAGTGAGCCTACAGACTGTAGCACATCCTTAATAATGCTGTAAATAATTAACAAATAACAAATAATAATGATCAGGAAGAAAGTATTAATTCTACTCTTAAGTCAAGAGAGTCCCATTTCTTTCAAATTTTAGTGAGGCGTTCCAGAGTACTGTTTACAGGTGAAGTGTTTATAAAATGATGTTTATATTTTCTGTTCCCATTACATGTATGTATCTCACTAGGTAGAGGCAAAGTACAATCCTTCTTTTTTTTTTTTTTTTTTAATTCCAAGGCAGGTAAAAGATAAACAATGGAAGGTAGTTGGAGACGCTGAGCATAGCAGCAGATATATGTGATTCTCTATATAAGAACCAGATATCCAGTAGATTAAGCGAGCTGTAACTCAAATAGCGTGCTCTCTGTTCTACTCAGTGGGAGCAAACTGGTGTTACCTTTGAAAAGCAATGGCAAGACATGCTCCTAGATTGGAGGTTTTGCCTTAGAAATGCCGTTTCCCAGTAGGTGGATGTTTTCATGAGAGAATCATCACAATGGATGTTAGTCAGCAATATCATCACAACCTCTTCTGAGATGCAGGAGACTGAATTATTATCCCATAGGGATAGTCGTTACAGGTCTAGACACATTCATGACAAAATGTATGATGGTTTGCTGTGATATTGCTTACACTGTATTTTTTTTTATGTCAGTAAACTTCAGTTTTTACTATACCCAGGTGCTGTACACTTCCTAAACACTGAATTCATGCAGTATTATTTTATTATGAAATATTATATTATTATTTTATTTATTTAAAAAAATGTATTTAGTTCATAAGGAGCAATTAAAAAGCCTATGGCCTCTTGTTTATATTTCTAGTCTGGCTGTGGTTTGTTGTCAAGATATCTGACAATATATCTGCTATATTGTACAAATACAGTATTCTGATAAATATTATAACAGACAGAAAGGTCTTTGTATGCTTTTCATTTCAAGAAATATGTATGTCCTGTATATATGGCAAGGAACTCTAGAGCAGAAAGTGCTCTCTGTCTCCTTTATTTCCATATACTCTCAATCCTCATTTTCTCAAGGACTTGAAAAGTTGCTGTGAACTTGAATTACTGAGAACATAAACTCTAGAAGAGGCCAATGAAATTATTTTACCATGCTGGATTTTTTTTTAGGAAAGAACAGGACTCTATTAAAGGATCATAAGTGTTCTCGTCTTTCCTCCTGTGGGGACTGACAGAAAGAAACTGCAGATGACCACAGCTTAGTGGAACTGCGTAGGCCCTGGTGACACCCTTCCTACTGAATAGTTGAATAGAAATTAATCACTAGCTCATATTTATCTGGGTTTTGGCTAGCAGACTGTAGAAAAACTTCACCACAAATGGATAAAATTAGGAATGACATTTATTAGGGGGGTTAGGTGGTGGCCTATTCTCAGTAATGGTTTGGGAAACAATAAAAGCCACAGCTACCCAGCTATTGGATGAAAGAGGCCACATGCTCTTCATTTTTGTATGGTTTCTATTGCTGATGTGACAGCTCAACATGAAAGGTCAACATGAATGGATCAGTAGAGCTAAGAGCTATGATCAGGCTTAGCTTACAAGCTGTAACTCTGACAACTCACGTCAACCCTAGACTGACATGAAATGGCACTATGAACTCATTAGCAGGTCACATTCTTGTCTGCAACATTTCCACGTGTGTAAGGACATAAATGATATGAATAACGTGAGCCCAGATAAGAAGTTTTCTTTTGTTTGGTGGCTACTATCTTTGGCACATCCCTGGGAACTGAATTGTGGGTGAACCCCCAGCGAACCTCCAGCACTGAAAAAAAATCAGTTGCAGGAGCAAAAGAGGCATAGGTCTTTAACAAATAATTATTCATGTACCCTATGGAACAGCACAGAGGTGGATCTTCAGGATTTACTTACCAGAATCTTATATTATCTTTTCCAAGTTTATGAGCACATTTGCTTTCTTATTGTGTAGACTTTTTGTTGTTTTCTGATACCTCAGTTATTTAACAAGCAGGATTTCCTTGTAAAAAATATTCATAAAAAGAATATTTGCTTTTCTCAAAAATTATTTGCAAATGGATCTTTTATACACATAGCTTATTGCTGCCATTTTGCCAGATATAGGTAGATTATAGAACCAGAAATAATACTGAAGCATATTTGTTTTCTTCCCTTGGGGCTGTTGAAATGTAGTCATCTGAAATTTCCTTTTAAAGAATTTGGATTATTTAGACTTTTTGTCAAGGTTTGTAGTGACAGGACAAGGGACAATGGTTTTAAACTGAAAGTAGATTTAGATTGGACAAATTGCTCAGAGAAGCTGTGGATGTCCCATCATTGAAAGTGTTCAAGGCAAGGTTGGATGGGCAACGTGATCTAGTGAAAGATGTTCCTGCTCATGGCAGAGGGGTTGGACTAGGTGACCTTTAAAGGTCTCTTCCAAACCAAACTATTCTACAAGTCTAAAATTTTATCAATTGAATGAGCAGTTGTTAAACTATGGTCATTGGGCGACCTGACATTCTTGGTAGCCCGCACATACTGATATCTGGGAGAGCCTTGACTGAAAAAGAATTAAGAAAATTAAGCCCTATATGAAGACTGTCCTCACTGGAATATTTTGTTTACTTTTTGTCCTGGTGTATCAAATAATAAGTATTTCATCCATTTATTCAGAAATGAGAAGAATCAAAAAATAAATATGTGCAGTGCATCAGAGAATATGCAATATGTCCCTATAAGGTTCCCAAAATAAAACTTAGTGTAAAGATAGTACATTAGGTTTGTGGCAGTGTTACTGTGTATTCTATCTTTAATCAGCTGGGTGGGTGGTGGCTGACAAGTCAAACCCAGTAACTAGCTGACACACAAAATGTCACAGTTCAAAGAAAAGCTTTGGCATAATTCTCATGTAGTATAACATACCAGCTTTACATTTCTCTGGCAATGAAATGCAGTCTTAAAATTAGGATGAATTACAGCTGCATCCCTGCTTTGATTCCTTAACATTGTTCTTTGGGAAGGCTGCCCAAATATATAGAAGAGTCAAACCTGTTTGTATAACTTTTTGCACAGAGATTGCCAGTAACAATTTGAGAAATATACTGCACCACTGTCCATAAGAAACAGGAATGACAAGTGGCATTTTTTATCATAGTTATTTAAGGAGCCATAACTGAGCCTCTTATTTGCAAGAAATAAAAAATTAGTGATGAATTTTAAAAGGACCCAGAGGTTGCAAATGCATTAACGTTTTGACTCAAAACATAGTGTGGTTCTGATTTTCCCCACTTTCTGTGTATTGGTTCAGTTTGCTGAGTCATTATGGTGTGTGCAAATCAAGACTAATTTTGGAGAAAAGTAAACTAGAAGACCACTCTGGGCATGCACAAAACGTGCTTCAATACCTAGTGGAGACATGAGTCTGAATGATGACTAACTTACATCACCATGAAGTTCTCCAAGTTGAGCTGAGCATCAGTGAAACAGTCACAGCAGCAAGACATCCCATTCTCCATGTCTGGGTTTTAATTTGAAAGAAAAGCCAGTGTCACTGCCACCACAGAGCCAGCTTGAATTTGTTTCCATGGCTCCAGGCCTTCATTAGTCCCTTCAATGGGACCTTTAGATGTTGATCAAACTTAGAGTGGGGCAGACTTTGGCAACCAGCATCGTGGTGTCAGTCAGAAATGAGTGGGAACAGAAATAAAGCTGCTTTTCAATTTGAGACCATACAAAGTGTGTGGTGAGAACATCCTTGAGGTCTCTTCCAACCTTAATGATTCTATGATTCTATGATTTCGTCCAGTGACTCAGCACCGATGGCATCATAATACTAAAATGTTTTTGCGCTTTTGCTAATGTAGAGTTAGCCAGGGAGTCTGGTGTTAAAAATTGCTTTGATGCTGAAAATCTCAGCCTTAGTCAGATGAAATCTCTCACTGACACCAAGGAGGAGTATTTCTACATGCACTCCAGTCAAGTTTGCATTTAGATATATGTTAGAGTCATTCTAATTTAAATAAATTTAATATGTAAGGTGAAAATTTTGGGTGAAAAATAAGACACCTACAATAGCACATCTTAGCACAAGCTGCTGCGTTAAGAGACCTGAGACAGGTCTACTGAGAAAACCGTAGTAGCTGCAGAACATTTACGCTACAAACGAAAGAACTTTGAAATTCTTAATCTTTCTTGGAGAAGAAAGCTGTTATAGATGTTAAATAATTGTGAAATATTCAGTGACATATTGAGATGTAACAGATGCTATGGAATCATGTCATAGTCAAACATTGTAAGTGTCATATATTTGTTAGCATTCCTGTTCCTGGCTAAGGGCAATCTTGAGAGTCAGTGATATGAAATTCTAGTGATAAAAGAGTACAAATAACAACTCATTTGAAGTTCTGCTTACCCACTCTGTTGGGGAAGCAGCACACAGAAACATTCAACTGCCTCAGAAGGCTTCAGAATATGAATTACATGAAATACTGACTCCTGACAGCATTGTTTTGGAAGAGGGAAGCCCTGTTCCAGAACTGGTATGCTGTGCCCAAGGAGAGCAGCCCTGAAAAAGGATCCCGAGCACCCTAGATTTTCCAGGTCCCCATCTGGAAGATAGGTCTCTGCCTGATAAGCTAGCAAATGTATTAGCACCATGTTTTAAGCTTTCTTTTTTCTAAGAGGCTCTTGATCTGAACTAATATGTTTAATTAAATGTTTGGTTGTTGGTTTTTTTTGTCTGTTTGTTTCATAGTTAGCTTTGTAAAATGGGGACATTTTACTGGAGATTTTAATACTGCCCTGAAGTCAGACCTACAGGAGCAACTGCAGACTAGTGCAGATGATGGAACTCAAAAGCCCTGTCTGGACAGAGACAGGATTTCACCACATAAAAGATGAAAAGTAGAGTCCTGCAACTTAAACTAAATACCAGAAAATTGTAGCTGTTTTACAGGGAAGACCTAAAATGCACTTCTTCCAAAGTCCAGCCTCCAACAGTTGGCAGTAGTAATGATTAACCATAAAGCAGTAGGGATGTGGAAGAATGATGCTTCACAAGCACACTCTGTGTCCAGCAGCCAGAGGTTTACAGCTCCCTTATATTACATCCCTTACTATAGAAGTTATTCTCTCTTGAATCACGCTTGCTCTTTTCTCTGTGTTTTTTTCAATCCTACTACAGTCTTTTTGAGATGATGATAACTGCGCTCACTACTGAAGTTGTGGAAATAACTGTGGCTTTATACAGCAGCATAATAATGCATCTCATTTTATGTTCTATAGCTTTCATAATAATAATTTGAAGATTCGGTAGTGAAATAGATGTACAGTTAATTCAGAAATTACATTAGGAGGCAGTTCAATTTCTCTATTTTTGCCATGATCTTCATACATTATATAACTTTTACAATTTTTTCATAAATAAAAATACATGTGTGTAATAAATAAGAAGCAAAAATTAGAAGTCAGATTATTTGCAATACTTAAGCACCTAAATAAATAGGAAGATGGCTCTTGTAATCTGCAAAATGGTTGAGGCAGCTAAGTGCTAGCTTCTGCTGGAACAGTTCATGCACTAACTACGTACATAGCTGGTATCAGCCTGTATTTTTAGGTTTTTAAAATCCGACACTTCATATGAATAAACAGGAAAAAGAAGAATTTTAAAAATCAGACACATATAATAGACAGCCTCACTCCCACAGTTCACTGAGAACATGAGGTAGACCCTCAGACAGGTACTTGATGACTGGTCTATTATACACTGCAGGGCAATATCATGCAAAATGCTGCCTGGAAGGCAGGTTTGGGCCCTGTGCCCTGCTGTGCTGACCCAGCTGTGCTGCTCTGAATGGTGGAGCAGTCCTCCTCAGCATCTGCTGGCAACCCTCTGCAACGCTCTCCTGTGCTTGATCTGCCTTATTAGGCAAGGAGTGTTCAGATCTTTATGCAGTGCCACAACCCGGGTGTATTATGATCAGACAGAGAGTACTTCATAGAGAGATTTTCTCTGTTCACAGTGATCCAGGAGAACAGCTGCAGGTTTCTAAACTTAGCAAATCACCTAAATTTTACTGGAGCTTAAAGAAAGTGAGTCATCCAGATTTATTAAAAAATCTGAAACTTATTTGGTAGCTTTAACAAAGATTGGTCAGAAACTATGTTTACAATGTTGCCATAATTACAATATTTTGCTCCTAATTGTGAATACTGTCACAATCTACAAGTTGGTATGATGTGTTAAAATTTAGATCAGGAAAAGACCAATGCTTAGACATATAGCACTGAGGACTGCAAGTCAAGGGTGAGAAATCGTGTTGGTTCTCTAGTTGAGAGCCGGTCATGGCAAAAAGAACGGTAGGATCATAAAGGAAATATTTGTAGCTCTCTGATTTGTACCAGTTCTCCATTGCAGTGATTCATCATTGCAGTTTGCAGTTCTCTATGGCAGTTTTCTAACTACAGTATGGAACAAAAAAATTTAGAAATGGTGTACATCATAGGCCAGGGGACATAGAGAAGTTCAGGCACCTTTGTCCTGCTGAAATCAGAAGAACATTAGAAATAACCCCATAGGGTCAGGTTCGTGGTCCATCTAGTTCAATTGCCTGTC
Organism: Psophia crepitans; assembly: GCA_013399095.1. NCBI lineage: Eukaryota > Metazoa > Chordata > Aves > Gruiformes > Psophiidae > Psophia > Psophia crepitans. Next base: position 301,227 of record VWZZ01002136.1, on the reverse strand, counting down.
TCCAACTGTGTCCATGGGAAATGCTATTCAGAAAGAGCACACAAGCCTGGATGCTACCTGCGGCTCAGTCCCCTCATGCTGCCCCAGCATCCTTGGTCACCGGATTAAGGAAGTTGGAGGGCACACTGTTAGTCTTAAAAACTTAGGAGGCTTTTAGAAGAACTGCTAAACAGTCTAAGCTAAACTTCAGATGGCCTGGACCCTTCCAATCATTGTTGGAAAAACAAAACCTAGACTCTGTCGTTAGAAAATGTAAACAGCCAAAGGCTTTCAAAGTATATTTATGATCTTTTATATAGATATGTCAATCACGGTTCTTTTACAGCATGCTCCTTTTTTCTAGGAAGCATACAAATGAGATTAGATTTTAACTGCTAATTAATAGTGTTCCACAGCCTTCTGACAACAGAGGAAATTCTTCAGTGACAGCTTTGCTCTCCCTTACACCTCCTTTTTCAAAAATTACTTTTATTGTGCTTTCAGAAAAGCTATAACTATTAACAGAGACCTTGGTATCAAAGACAGAAAGAACCAAAGATGGACGTGCATGCAGAAAACATGGAAAATCCTTCAGTTATATTTTACTTCAAAACTTCTATCTATTTGGGCTGAAAAGAAGAAAATTATTTTTTCTCAATGACATATCCCTGTATTTCACAAAGATGTGCCCAATGTGGTTTATGTATTGCAGCAAGTGTTTAAATGTGGTAAAAAATGAGATGTCCATTTAATCATTTGCAAGTCTTCATTAATCTAATTAAAGAATACCATATTAATAATGAAAGATCACAAAATGAGTCTTCTGGAAAATAATTCAGAAAAGGTAAATGAGGGTATTTTGGACACTTGAATGCTGTGTTGCTTTAATAAAGCAATTTCAAAATCCAAATGTTCTTTAGTACTGAGTCAAATGCCTCACAGAGGCTGTCATATCAGACCAACATTAATATACCAGACTTGTAATTTCATAGAAAAATCATATCAAATTTATTTAACAAGACCTGATTTTTAAAAACATGTTAATTAACGTAAGTATAATACCATCCTGTGGTTTCTTATTGACTGGGTATTGTATTATCTCATGCGTTAGCTGCAATTCTGATTTATATTTAGGGCTTTTTATGTCATTCTCACACTGTGAAGGGATGTTAGAATGAGTGTAAATGGAGCTTATACTGTTTTAAACATCCATTTACCTTCCTAAAATGGTATAAAATGAACAAATGAAGATTATAGGCATACGTATTTTTATGTAACTTTGCATGTGTTGAAAGTTGTGGGCTTCTCTGAGAGCTTGTACAGAGTATCTCAGATTCCGGGAAATACTACATCTTCCCAAGTGAATGGCAATAACTGAAGTACCTATCTTCCATCTCTCACTTCAGAAGTTTTCTTCACTCTTTCTGTTACACAATGGTTATGGACATGACATCCCATTATTACACGAAAAAGTGGAGATTTCCAGGATATAGAATCTCAATTAATGCAAGGACCCCTTGAGCATATATCCCTGGGAAGTCTACCTAAAAATTCTCCACAAGGAGAATGTGAAGCCAAGACAAGTGTTAAACAGATTGTATTTTGGTGTTTTCCAGAGGTAGTCTGAATCTTCACACTCTAACATGAATGATTTCAAATTCCTTTCTACTTTCTTTTCTATTTGCTTTTCAACAGCATTAATTTAGTTTACACTAGTTTAAACAAAATTTAAATTTCTGTTGATAAAGTTGTTATATACAAAAAGAAGGTTTAAATGTGTTACTGTCTTTAAGCAGTCCTGCTGATGGTATAGCAGAAATGCTGACTGATAGAGACTTACCGAGGACACTGTTTTGAAGAATAGATCTGAAAAGGGTCCAGAAACCAACTAGACGAAGCCTGTCAGTGTCACGTCAGGCTGACCAGAGCGTCTCAGCAGAATTGAGAATACCTTGGAAAATGACACTAGAAATGCACTTAAAGTCCTGAGGGAGATACACAAACAAGTGAAAGTGTGCTTTTCATACAAAAGCAGTTATATTAACATAAAATTTTCTTTTTGATATATTTTTATTCCATAGGCATGATTATAATAACAATATTGATTGTGTCTGCTGATTCGTATTCCATTTCACCCAATGCAAATCCAACACTGGCAGGGCTACACAGGCACCAGTGAAGGTAAAAGGGGGATTTTCAAAAGTGTATATGAAAAGAAGTGGCTTGCATTGCTCAAGTTGTGTACAACATGTTGCTGATTACCTTAGGGCTTGAGTCAGGACATAAAGATGCTCAGGAGCTAATTTATGTCAGTGAAAAGTAGCTGAAACTAAGCCGCTTTCAATATCTGAGCTGGTTCATCTACTGCCAACTGTGGCTGTCTCTGTACTGTGCTCCAAAGCAGAGAAATACCCCAGCACATTTTTCAATATGCCGTCCATAATTGGTGGAATCAGAAGTGTCAGTGAAGATTCTGTTTTGTCAGCAGATTCTTGAATTCTGATGATAGTGCATGAAAACAATAATTCAGTTACACGTCAACTTGCATTGGAAGCTTTGTTGGAAGATTTGCAACTATGCAAAGCATCTTTATACTTACAACTTATATTTGATTCAAAAATCATTGGTGCCCAATAAACAAGAAACACCACAATAATGTTTTATAGCATAGAGCATAAAGCATTTTCAGAGCATAGCAGTTAATCTAACTCTCCAGTTAGACTGTTACTGTGTATTACAAAATACATGTGATGTTCACTTACCTGAAATACAGGACTGAGTTTATCTTACACTTTGTATTTTTGTGACTTGTAAAGCCTCCATGCTGGAAACTGCATGTAATCCAATATAAAATAATTTGTTTCCTTTAAATACTCTTGATCACTATTTCAGCGATATTTACTTCAGCAGCATTTGTCCTTGCACAAGATCCCAATAGGCAAAGTACTCCCCAAACATGCCAGAAAGGGACTCTGCTCTAAGAACAGGGTACATACGCAGTTCATCTTTCTCCCTGCTGAGATAACGTCCTTACTCCACTGTTTTCTCACCGATTTTACTTTTGTCCAGCTACGAGAATACTACATTTTTTGCATATTTTGCAAAACCTGTTAATGCCCCTTCCTGAATCAATCAACAGGAAACCTAAATATTTCACCTCTGTGAAATAATCTCTGGTATTATCATAAAAATCACACGGGCAACAGTAGGGTGGCAGGCTATGTTTGATGTTTCTCCTCCCTGTGCCAGATAATATATGTGCATAATTGCTTGAGTGCCGTCTGGTTGCAACTTAAGATGTGTTGCTCGTTGATAATGAAAAGCGCTGATTTGGTCCCACACATGAAACAGAAGTGTGTTTAATGTGAGGCTTTTTGATTTTGTAGGACCCTGATACAAAAAATGAGCAATGCCTTGTCAAAACCTTTTAAGAAATGTGCATTTAATAAGAATTTTTCTACATTGAATTGAAATATGGCTGAAAGATACCTGTTTTGGGCTTGAAAAAAATTAATCTTAACTATGAGCATGGAGTTACAGTGTGAAGCCTTCAGCCCATTTTATCACACAGTGCTAGGGCGTCACTGGCACAGAGGAAATGGCAGGCAAGAGCAGGGTTCAGAGGTGGCTGGGGCTCAGACCAGCTTCTGTTGCAGTCAATGACAAAACTCCCTTTGACACAAGTGTATGACATTGTCCTTGTCCCCTCAAAACAGGGGGTGGTGTCAGAGCAATTGGGAAGAATCCCAGGAAGAAGTGAAAACTGAGCGAGAACGTGGTAACATTATTCAAATGCACAAAAGACCTTCAGATATGAAAAAAAAATTAATCCTTTTCTTCATGTCCATTGATAGTACAAAAAGTAATGTGATTAAACTGCGACAAGTGAGATTTACTTTAAAGCAGGAAAAACTCTTTAATGATCAAGCAGTGACTGGCAAGGATCTATTGCCTGGAGCAGCTGTCAAATGCCCATTAACGGGGGGGCTCTAAGAACAGGCTGAACATGTACCTGCCAAGAAAAGCTTAGGTATAGTCCATTCTGCCATGGGGCAGGGAGATGAAAGAACAACCTCTGAGATCCTTCCAGCCCCTGCTGTGGTCCTCTGTATTCTACGTGAAGACTTCTGATCTCCCATGCCTTTATACCAACGTTTGTGCATAACTTGTCATTCAATGGAGAAATGCCCTTAGCAGTTCTTTCCTATGACCTGTATTTGAGACAAGAAAACGGTGAAGCATTATATATTTGGGGTTTTTCCAATCAATTCTAAAATTTGCTTGTCTACCTGATGATGTCTATTTTAAACACAGATTATTGTCATTTCAAATGTGTGCAAAAGTGATAAGGGAGGTGACTAGAAGCTTATTATTAATTTGCTGCTTTTATCTCTGGGAAATTAACATTCTGGCATGGAATTTAATTGGTCTTTTTTGTTAATTCTCACAGTGATGCTTTGTTTTTTCCTTTTGGGACTAGAGAGAAAAACCAGCATCTGGTGTTTGAGGATGCTAGGGATTTACACCATATTATGTGTAATATCTCTACTGTAAATAAACAAAATGAATAATTAAGTGAATAATGAAGTGTCCTGAATGAAGACTTCTCTGACTGTATCTGTGGAGTGCTTGTGCTCCTGTTGTTTGTTCTCTGTTGGGCATCTTGGGCACCTCATTACCCATATGTATATTAGCAATACATTTTTTCAAGCAGAAGCCAGAAATAATATTAATGAAGCTTGTCAGATTCAGCAGAGGGGCTTTTGCTCTGTATCTGTCTGTTGGCGACATGGACAGTGGGGTGAAGTGCACCCTCAGCAAGTTTGCTGATGACACCAAGCTGTGCGGTGCGGTTGACACGCTGGAGGGACAGGAAACCACCCAGAGGGACCTTCACAGGCTTGAGAAGTGGGCCCATGTGAACCGCACGAAGTTCAGCAAGGCCAAGTGCAAGGTTCTACAGGTTGTTGCAATCCCAAGCACTGCGACAGGCTGATAGGAGAATGGATTGAGAGCAGCTCCAAGGAGAAGGGCTTGGGGGTGTTGATGGATGAGAAGCTCAACATGAGCCAGCAGTGTGCATTAGCAGCCCAGAAAGTCAACCATGTCCCAGGCTGCATCAAAAACAGAGTGGCCAGCAAGTTGAGGGAGGTGATTCTCCCCCTCTACTCTGCTCTTGTGAGACCCCACCTGGAGTACTGCGTCCAGCTCTGGGGTTCCTAGTGCAGGAAAGACATGGAGATGCTGGAGCAAGTCC
>VWZZ01002136.1:253896-289776 GCA_013399095.1 Psophia crepitans | reverse complement strand
AGGAAGGAAGGAAGGAAGGAAGGAAGGAAGGAAGGAAGGAAGGAAGGAAGGAAGGAAGGAAGGAAGGAAGGAAGGAAGGAAATTCAAGTGCAGGAGGAGAAAAAGGAAGAAACTCAAGCGAAACAGATAAATGGAAATGGAAAAAAATCTAACATTTTCATAGGAAGCTGTGCAAGTACACATTGTTTATTTCAAAACTACCTATAGAAATAGCAGAATAAATGCAAATAATTGCCATCATTACAAACTGCCCGTAGGCAGCCTTGCTGTAATTATTTTACTCCTTGTATAATGCCCAGGTATCACATCATGGAGATAAGTGCTTTAGAGATGCCAGTAGATAGACAGGCTTTTGACACTGAACCACACAGTATTCAAGGTGAGAAACAGTACAATGGAAAAGGAATTGCCTTTCTGTGAGACCAGAAGCACATCTCCATAGCAGAGCTGGGAGCAAAGCAAAGCGTGCATCGCACAGCGCTGCGTGTCCTTGCTGCCCACGCGGTTCGCGAGCAAAGCAGAGATCCTGGGTGAGGTGTTGCTGGCACCCAGTGTGCTACCCAGCAGCTGCTGTACCCCCCACCGTTGTGAGGGTATTGACAGCTCATATTCTGTGCAGACAGTGCACTTCTCCTCTCTGATGCTTTCCAGGAATAATTACAATGGGACATCAATATCCAGTTCCAGCCACAGCTACCTTTGCTCTTTTTTAGTTATCTGGTGACCTTGGTGACTCCATTTATTTTATTATTTTGTCTAGCTATCTATCAGAAAAGTAAAAACTGAAAAATACATCTGAAGAACCAGAAAATGCAGGAAACAGACATCTTTACAAAAGCCACATTTGTGAAATGACTACAGTTAAGTGTCTATCACTGCATTTACAGAACAAGACTTAGAAGCAAGAAAATTAGTACTTAAAGACTGTGCAAGCCTCACAGTAAATCTTGTAAGTCGATACACATAACAAACATAAAAGCATTGTCATGTCAGGTAAAAAATTCCATTTTCCTCATCACACAGCAAGACGTTGGACTTGAGCTGCCTCCCCAAAATAGTCTGACTCATTCTTTGTTTGTTGTCCACATTAAATCCAACATGTCGTACCCCTCCACATAGTTTTGGCTGTTGGAATTAGTTTGATATTTTATTATTAATGATAGTCAAGCAGAAAACATTCTGAACAGACTTTACGATTTCTTACATTGTCCCACCTGACAACGAAGACATACATTTTTAAATACCTATGTATATGTGTATTCCAAGATGCAGAACATTTTTAATTCCAGAAGTCTGTTCCCTTTCTTAAAGCTAGTACAAGCAGCTGAACAAACTGATCTCCAAAGAAGCCCAAGTTGATTCAATGGTTTCATAGTAAAGGTAAATTACGGCTTCTTCTGTTCTGATACATCCTCTGAAAGGCTGAGGGGATGAAAGACATGATTCACTAGGCTAAGGTAAGTGCTCCCAGGAATGTGAAACTCAAAAAAAATTATATGTTTCTGTGACAAAATGCTGAGTGCTTTGTATTTGCTTTATTAGTAATAATAGCATAATCATGAGATTGATTTTGGTATCATTATTAGACATAAAACTAGAACAATAAAGAAATATGAGCATGCTTAATATGTGTCATTCACAGAACTAGGTGTCAGCTGTGCTTCGGAATGTTTGAAAACTTGCCCTGCTTCATGTAATTATAATATATGGAGGATCCAGGGTGCCATCACTAACATAGGTGCCATCCCCCTTAAATTGCCTGGTCACTGCACCATGTAATTGAGGTTAGAAATGGACCAAGATCTGTCTGCTCATATATGTCAGCAAGGAATTATCTATAATGATTCTTTGCCCATTTATCATTGGGTAGAAGATTTTGCATTACTTTCTTCAGCTCTCATGCATGCCCACTCCGCAGTCATGTTTGCACTGTGTTTCGTTGGCATGTGTTGAAAACAGTCATTAGCACACGCTGAAGACTATCAAATGGGATGTTTGCAGCTGTCATTTCGCAGGATTATCCTTTGCTGTTCCCTCCTGTTCGGGCTAATTGCGTCTGTTGTCACCAGGCAGTTGGAGGATCATGTAACAGGGGCCAAATGCGAGACTCTACTCATCAGACAGTACTTAGGGGTAAGAAACCCAAGGGAAATTAGTGCAGAGGACATGAAAAGAGCACATAGTCACAGAGAAGGAATAACAGAGTTCTGTTCATAGCTGAGTGATGTTTGATAACTCCAGCATAAGGTGGCTTTTTGATGAAGTTAATGCTTCGTTCAATGCAATTTCATTTTAAAATCATCTACAAATTCAAAATGATCCTCGGACTACGTCATCTGGTCTGACTCAGACATAACAAATGTGGCTACGAGCAACTCCATGTGGCTATGGGACTGCAGCCTCTAATTCCCACTGAAGTGGCCAGGAGGTTTCCCTGAATGAGAGAAGTGACGTGCCAGACCGTGCTCCCCACAGCATGGGGACGTGCTGGGAGAAAACCCCTGTATCTGAAGGCTTGTCAAAAATACAACCCACCTCACATGCAGAGTTTCACAGCTGAGAGCCAGAGAGATGCTGGATACCCTTCACCCACCTTCATTTTGTCTCCAATGTTTAAGGCAGAGAGAAGGGAGTAAGTAAACAACATACGTAGGCTGGGAGAAGTGTAGGATATTACACACAAGGAGTAGAAATGCTCACACGCACTTGATGCCGTGCTGCACTGAGAACTTCTCACAAGTTGCTGCTCCTAAAGTCCAGCCATATGTGCTAGGAAAGCTAGTGTGAAGTTTTAATGCGCAAATAGATACTTAGACAGGAACATTAATATTTCATGGTGAATTGTTAGACTCAGATAAATATGCAAGAGGCTTTTATTCAGATCCAAATTTGCCTTTACTCAGGCATTGAATTCTGTAGATGACAGGTTCAATATCTGATGCTGAGTGTAGGTATCCATATGAATTGATGCTTCTCAGTTAGATAATGGGTGTTCCTTTAAAATAAGCCTTCAGTCTAACACAGCTTAAATGAAGTCAGTGGCACACAGGATGTGCCGCAGGTAGGAGAGCAGTAAGACAAGTATGGCTCTGCATAACACATGCATTTTTTATAGAGTACTCTTCAGCTCTTCCAATTTTGTCTGCCAGAGGAGTTTGGTGCAATCAGTCACAGCTCTTACAGGAAAACAGAAATTTGTTGACACTAGCAATCCTCCTTAAGACAGAACTTTGTACCACTCATACCACTCCTGCCTCTGATGAGAGCGAGCATCACTGCAGGTACCTGTGGGGACCTGTTTTGGCTGGCTCCTGGCTGCACAGATGGCCAACAAGCTGCAGTCCCCGGTCCTCCTTGAGTGAACAACCACGCTGTCGGATCCTCAGCAGCCAGTGAGAGCACTGGTTTGCTCTGAACCACAGCTCCCCTGGTTTCCTTGGGCTGACAACAACAGGCACACTGCCACCCCTCTCAAACAAATTCTCTGCTGCTCATTACAGGCTTGTGGCACGCCTCATGGCTGCCTTCTCCTCTTCCTCCTCCCACACACAAAACCGTGAAAAATCCTTTCCCCCTTGCACCCCCCACAGCTTCCAGGTGCTGGCCCTCTATACAAAACATGGGTCACTGGGTTAATGTCCTGGGCCTCCAGCTGATGGTAGTGCCTGCTTCTAAGAAGTCTGTGGTCAAAACTGGCAGGACAACCCCCTGACATGGTCAATGTGGGTGCCCCAGACACTGCAGATGCCACCAGCCTACCACCATCTCCCCCTTAACACATGTTGCTAGGTGCGGGCGGCTGGAAAGGAAAAGGCATGGGAGAAGGGGCAGCAAAGCGAAAGGCAGGGCAGCTGTAGAATTAGGGGGCATGAGGGGAATGTGGGCACTGTGATGAGGCTTTGCATATGGACAGCTGATGACAAGGAAGGGGCCAGCTGGAGAGAAGGGCAGCAAGGATGGGCGGAGAAAAGTCTGTTCAGAGTAGGGGACATCTGAGCGCAGGGAAGGCTTCTGCTGCAGTGGCTGCAGCCGCTCCTGGTGCCCTCTGCTGCTGTCCCAACTGCTACAATAGCCCTCTGCGGTCCCAGAGCCAAGCCTGGGGCCAGGCTCTAGCTGGGCCCTTTTGTGCCCTTCCTCCTGGTGCTACATCCCTGCTTCGGCCCTTTTTGCAGATGGTCTCTGAACCCCACTGGGCCAAGCTCTTTCCTCTAATTCATTGCTGAAATCCCACTTGCTCTATGAACTGAGCAACACTGCATCCATCTCTCTCTTCCTTGCAATCTCTGGTCCCCTCTAGATTGAGAACTTGTCTTCCACTTACCTGGCTCCCTTCTGTGTACTCTGACACTGGGGTGTTAGATGAGTTTCTGGGAAGACTGACTTCCCACTTTCAATGGCCTGGAAAAAGCTAGTCTGAGGGTAGACCCTTCCGTATGCTGTGTGGCTCCTTTAAAATTCATGACAACCCCATGTACTCAAAGCAATCACATCTAGACAGTGGCTAACATGGCAGTTGCTTGAGCTCTTTCATTGCATTTCTTTCTTACCCTGAAGGGTTTTATTCTCCCTGCTCGGTTTTGTACTTCTCCCCCCACCATATCCAGCCCTGCAGCCTCCTTGCCCAAAAGAGGAGGAATCCACAATAATAGTACAAGAGTGTCTTGTGACTATGACACAGTGGTAGATGGCTCTGACAGCACGATTATGTTGAAGACAGTGGAATCAAGTCTTTTTTATCCCACAGCTGAGAATCTGACTCCTATTTTCAAAAGATTAATTCCTTTCAGGTTTACAGAAGTCAGCCAATGTCTACTTCTTGCTGTCGCCTTTTCTTGTCAAAGCACTTTACATTTCTGCTCTTACAACAATCTTTTTATTTGGAACAGTGAAAGAGTTGTATAAGAATAATGGTCTTGTGTATGATGCTCAATCAATCTAATTTTCAAGCCTCTTCAAAGTTTTCCAAGCTTTACAGCTTAAAAATCCACACTTAGCTTCTCACAGCAAGTGAGAGATGCTGCCTAAATTTCTGGGCAGTTGGAGCACTTGCTGTCCTCAGGCAATGTCAATTTGTCCATTACCACAATGAGCCCAAATTGCTCTCCGTGGTTTGATTCAATTCCAGGGGCAAATTACCAGATTTAGGCACAACCGAGAAAATACAGGTGGGAATTTCAAAAGTTCCTCCAGCACATACAAGCTCAGCTCCCCTTAAAAAGCACCGGCACTTGTGCTCCAGGTCAGTCAGTAGTGACGGCTGATCACATAACACTTCATTATACCTCTGCTAAGGTACGTTAGGAGAGCCCAGCAGGCATACTTCTTATTTCTGAATTGACTGCAAGCTAGTGAATAGATGTCATTCCCTCTACCCTCCTGAAAAGCCACGCGGGTAATTTCACCTGCAGACATGCAGATGAATATTTCCTTGGTGCAGGCAAACTACTTAAATCTGCTACATTATTTCTCTTGTGGGGTTTTTTTTTTCTGACATTGTCAGGAAGGCCTTCACATTTTTTGGCCAAAGAATCTCAAACAATAATTCTGTGGATAAACTGAATATGGAAGATGAACTCATCTGAGAGATTTGTGACCATGCCCCCAGTCAGACGACGAGAGTGCGCATTCCTGCCATGTGGCCACTACTCATGCAGTTGTGTATTCTTCAGAGGGACTCCAACGTGGGTTTTGTGTTGGAAAAAAACTCCAACATTTTGGCACAAAGCACATTAAAAAAACAATTCCTTAAAGTTTGTGCAATGTAAACAAACAAAAAAAAAAGTACTAAACCAAAAAGAAAAGTATGTATTAAAAAAAGACAAAAAATGGGTTGCTACTCTGGAGCAGAGGGCTGGTGTTCCGAATTTCAACCTAATGAATTCTTAAGTAGAGGCTTCTGTGCATTTCTGTGCTATGAGAAATAGCCATGTTAGACAACACTTTTCAGAGCTTCTATTCTCCTTTTGTTATGACAGTGTAGCTTAGAAAACTGAGATGAGGTCTTAATTCCCTTTTACTTAGCCAGTGTTTTACTTTTTTGCATTTTCACATTTAGTAACATCACACTTCTGTCTGTATCTGTTTCCTGTCAATGTTACCTCTAGTCTTTGATGTTTCAATACAATAATATTTCTGTCTTCAATTAGAAAATACTGTCAGGACATACTTATTTGTGTTTAAACACATTTCACTAGGAAGAATTAAAAAAGAAAGCCCTTAAAAACATGCCTGTTGATCTCTGGTTGTGTGAAACATCTTTTACCTCAATTGTATGCCAGAGTTGTCCCTTTAACATCGCTTTTACAAGAAAAAGGAAAGAATACTATTCAAAGCACATTAAAGAATAGGAAACCAGCTGATATAGTCTCTTATTATTCAAATGACATCTCAAGCATAAAACAAAAGGTGAAGAGTAAGTGAATATCTTGAAAAGCACAGAAGCACAGAATCTATCTTTACATATATACATATAGCGGTCTCATGTGTTGAGTTGCAGTGGGAGTGCCGGATACTTTCCACTTATGCAAATCAGACGGGACCAGTTTAACCTAAACACTCAAAAGTGGATTCAGTATTTAGACACCTTTAAAAGCTCAGTAGTAAAGTTCAGCCAGCGAAGGTGCCATGGGGGAGCAGCATTGCATAAGGCCCCAGCATCCTGTGCTTTTGCTTTCCCTTGTTCTTGTGCATGTGTCTGCCCGGGGGCAAGGCTGAGACTTGGTGCATTGAGCATGTTTCATCCCTTGACCAGCAGCACTATGGGTCACATGCCAGCATCTGCTGGTCCCTGGTCTGTGGGGGGATGTGAGGCAAAGCTGGAGGAAACCATGTAGGGATTAGGCTGCAGGACATGCTGCATAGCCTGGGAGCCCCACAAAAGCTCCCCAACACCCCAACATCCCAGGAAAGGTCCTTCTCCTTGCCCCAGGAAGGCTTGCCATGAGCTCCTCTTTCTAATCCCACTTGTGGATATGCACTGTAGGGAAAGGTATGGGAAAGAGACACCCCAAGGCACAGCCTGGCAGTGATGGCAGCAATGCTGAGCATGTGAAGCATGACCTGGATGCCCTGCAGAAGCTGCACCCATACTTTTAGGGCTGAGCAGACTGAAACGGCTGTGGAGCCCTGCTTTGCCCTCGATGGGCCATGCTAAAGGAAACATCCTGCCTTTCCATTAATCCCCTGTAAAGCAGCTTCCTTCTTTATTTAGTTCCCTGGGAAAACGGTGATTTTTCTCTGCTCCAGTAGGGTCCAAAATATTGTGTATAGCTAAACACAAGCCTGAACTCCCTACTGTGACAGGATCACTCACCTTTGCATCCCTCCGCATGCTGCTTGGTGAAATAGGCCCAGTAACACCTCCACTCCCTGGATGCTGTGCTAGTGTTTCTGAAGTGCTTCACGCACAGATGATTTTGTAAGGAGCTGCTTTAGAGTGACCATGGAGCATATCTGTTGAGGAATAAAAATCAAGTTTTGCATATCAAATAGCAGTCTATGCAATCATGCATTGAACTGCTTCTGTTCAATTCTTTACAGTGTTTCTGTAGGTCTCAAAATAGCCTGAGGCAAGACATAAGCACCTTGTGTACCCCGCGCTCCCAAGGCTGGTCTGCTGAACTGCGGCTGTATCTGCTCTGAGGACCATGGGAGCCCCGTGCACAGGTACAAGCTGCAGATCCAGCACCTCCTCCTCTCTCACATACTTCTTTCCATGCAAAGAAAACTGGACACGGTGAGTCATGGAGAACCACCTCAGTAACCCATGGAGCAGATGGCAGGGCTCACTGCAAAGTGCTCTTGCCCACAGTATAGAGGCTGCCTTGGCACTGAAGTGTCCTTAAGAACCAATATATGGAAAGAGATTTTTTTGCTTTGTTTCTGTATAGTAGTAAGCTTCTCACACCATTACTGCACTTTGTGCAATGACACTTGCACTAAGGGAACTTGGCAATAACCCCTCCATCTCTAGTGGAGGAGCTCTGGTCGTTTTCCTTCCTTGAAGCCTCATCCCACTTTAATTTCTTTGTCAAAATTAGAAGTTATTTGTGTGCAATATTCTTCTATACTACTTCTTCAAGGAAAGGGCCTAGCCCTGGGTTCACAGGGAAGTTCACATGTGGCAGGCTTGGCAGACTGGGGCTATGGCCTCAGAACATGGCCCAAACACCTTGCTCAGGTTGTTATCACTTGACTTTTTTCATGTGACCACGATTCTCAGGTTTGGTAAACAACCACTGAGCATGAAGAGCAGGTCATTCCATACACTTTGTGCATGCAGTGATATGCACATGCTAACTGCAGTAAAAGAGATCTTCACACACAATTATCAAACCCAGTAAGAATTTATGGACCAAATGCTTTGTCTTGAAAAGGCTGAGCAGACGAACGATCTCTGGCTACCTTTACACTTTCTTATCAACTTGGACATGAGCCCACCCTTTCCCCACAGCCAACGTACATTTGTCATTTCTGCACGTTTGGTTGCTCATTGTAGTGCAGTATGTTTGCAGGCAGCTAAACCCGTGCTGCTGTGGAAAAGCCCTAAGAGTGATACAGGTGCCAGCAGCACCCAGATGCCTTGACTCAGCTCATCCACACCTTCCAAATGTGCCTTCAGAGGCAACTAGAAACACCTGCCCCATTTGTGAGGTGTTAAATGGGTACAGGTTCCTGCTGATGAACTGCTGCTTTAGTAGGGCATTCAGGGCTGAGATCTGGTTAAGATGGCTGTTTCTGGTGTGAGAAGCTGGATGGTTTGGTATTTTGATCCTGTTTGTGGTGCTACCTGTGGCAAGAATAGGGGATGGCTTGGAGCAAAGAGGGCAGAAGGTACTGCTACACAATGTCTTGATTATATTAGAGTATGTGAAGTGTTCTGGATATTTCCCAAGCCCTTTGAACTGGGGCAAAGCTGTATTTTTTTTATTAGATCTTATTTTTTGTATACACAGAGCACTAGGCTCCTCTGGGCAGATGGTAGCAGGTCACCGATATGTGTATGCTGCTGCTAATGTAATCTGTGAAGGTATATTAAGTGAAAGAACTGTGTGTTTGGGAATTATAAACACTGGGTGGAATTGTGTGTCCCAGACTTTCAAATGCACCTTTTGCAGTTGTGATGAGCTGCTTCTCTCCATGCTTGATTTTGTGAAGTTGAAGGTAGCTGTGTTGTCTAGTGCAATAGTAGAGTCCTGACATACAGGAATGGCTGATACTCTGAACCTTACTCAGAGAAATGCCCTGAGCTGACCTCTCAGCTGGCATCTCTGTGCAAGGGGGAACTCGCTCATATGGAATGGTCCATCTATATACTGAGAGGCCAAAGAGGACATGATGCTTGTCAGAGGCTGTGCTGGATATTCAGGTATGACACGTGCTGGCTGTATGTCCTCCAAGGTCCCAGCATGCAAGGACAAGAGGTATGGGAGATGGGAGCCACTCTGCCAGAATACTGCATGCACTAGCTGCCAGAGTGTGTGGCTGTGATGGGCTTGGGCCCTCTGGTCTGGTGAACCTGAGTCTGAACCGTGATTATCTTTATAGCTAGAAGAGATGTAACCTGTGGTGTTTCTGGGCAGAGCTATTTGCAGGTTAACCTTGATAATAGTGGATTCTAATAACACAGTAACTTTAAAGCTAGTGTAGCAAATTCAAGCAGTGAAGATCTTTCAGGTGACACTTGCATAATTATTCCACTTTAAAAATAAAGTATGGATTAGAGCATATTAGTTCCAAAATTTTGCAGCTATTTGGGACTTGACATTGTAATTCTCTTGAATTAATGAGGGTTGTCTGTAATACTCTGGCAAACCTTTCCTTCCCTCTTCCTTGTTTCTCAGTTCTATTGTACCTTGTCATGTTTTTAGTCTATGCTAAGAGGCTAATCAAAAGTCAGATAAAATAGACTGAAAGATCTCTGCTGATTTCGGAGGTCTCTGGAGCAGACTGTAATATTATTAATCTCTTAAAATAGGGACCCAATTTTGAAGGCATTTATACTGATGGAGTAAATGCTTGCTCCAGGAAGTTACTCTGCATTTCCACCACTTAAACTCTTCCCCTTTTATTCGCGTGTGCATCACCAGGCAACATGACTGTGCTTTATAAATACCAGCAAGTAACAGACAGTGATTGTATCCTTATGCCTTCCTACAAGGCATACAACATTTTCTATTGAGTTCTAAGCAGTTCCGGATGGCTAAGAGCTTTATGCTTCAGACTTACTTCTTACACCACTTAAATTTTTTATCTATATGGAGTCAGTGTCCCTATCCAGTCCTTCCCAGTCCTCTCCTGCCCCCAGCTGCTCCTCAGCATTTTAGTTCGTCAGTGCAAGCACATTAGGAATTAGCCCACAAGCACGTGTGTTATGAGAAAGGACATAACAGGAAGCTAAGAGAAGATAAAAGCGAAGGAAGGAATCAAGTATACACCAGTCAAAACAAGGACAACAGAGAAGTACAGGAGCGAGGAGGGAAGATCTGTTAAACTTGCATTCAACTCAGTTGAAAGAGAACGGGGCCAAGACATGTAGTGTCACATGTCACACCTAGTGCTTTGGGACAGTGATTTCCAGTCTGCTATTTCCCATTTTGTTCAATTTTTAATTCAAATTGTGTACTAAAAATAGGGAGCATTTTGGAGCTGAAAAGATGTGAATGGCATAGGGATAAAAACCAGAAACAGCAAGACGAATGCTGCTGTAGCTGAAAAAGCCCTGCTGGGGTTTCTAGCTTTGCGTCTCAGTCAGTTATAGTTACAAAATGCAGATTTGCCTTATCTGGGTCATTTTGGCTGAGAGAGCACATGGTAGTCCCTTTGTGAAATAAACAATAAGCCAGAGTGAGTGGTCATCTGTCTAACGCTGTTTCTGCAGCTACTGCTATTCCCTTTTGTTAAGAAGATGTTTGTGTAGCTGACTATTAATAGCAGGAAAGTTAATTTTTCGGAAGTTTTATAAAAAATGCCAGAGCCTCCAGTTTTCAGTTGGTATCAGTGCAGCACAGCTTGTTTGTCCAGAACCCGAAGGTCAAGAGATTTTTATATGGATAAAATTATGAAACCTTATGCCTATGTGTTGGCCTCTTCTCCAGAGAAGACTGGAGAATTTTTTGCCTGAAGTCCCAATTCAGCAACTGCTCTGAAGAGATCCCTTAAAAACAGATATCATTTTTCCAGGCTAAGCAAGAAAAGCTGAAAAATCAGTAAACTCTCATCTAATTTTTAAACAATTGTGTTTCACAAGCCTTAGAAGTCCTCCAGCATGAGCATATGCATGTGGTGTAGGAAATGCTCTTTCCAGCAGCCATTTGAGGTGATGCTGTCACCTCTGTCTTTGGACATGCAGCATGTTGAGACTAGCACCTTCAGCTTTCCATAAACCAGCAGATTTGGGGTGATAAAGACACAAACCAGGAAACTTTGTTTGAGGTCCAAGTTATGCAACATTTTGTGAATTATAATATTTATAACATTATCTCATAGCTTTGCCTAAAATTCTGTGGACCTTTATTTAAATTATGAAATGCATTTTCCCATGTCACATATTAAATCTTATATACAGGGATATTGAGAAAGAATTAATATCCTGAATTTTGCAAAGCCTCATTATCCTTCTAGAGTATGGGAGCTGTAGAGCTTTTCCTAAGGTTCTCCGACCATCTCCAACTGGAAGGATTGTTATACCTTAACAAACCAGCTTCTCCCTTAAAATACCCTCTGCTTTAGTTGGATCAGCCAGTATTTTAATAAAAATGTTCTGTATGTTTCATTTTCTGCCATTTTAAAACCCAATAATCATATTTGGTTCAGAGTAACCAAGGAAAACTAAAGGGATTTAAATGCTTAAATCTATGTTGGACTGCAGTTTTCTGATTTACAATGACATTGATATAAATTGGGTACCAAGAAATACCACCAAATATACCACCTGATGCCTGCTTCCAGATCCTGGTTAGCTTTATAAAATCTGGCCCCTGAATGTTAAGACCGAGTGAAGTACTCGAAGGCCCTCCATTGCACTGCTGTCAAGGAACTGGCTTTCTGCTTCCAGAAAGCTTAGAAAAGGTTTGGGGTTTTTCCCTTTTTCTTAATCAAATTTTATTTCCAGTTTCTAATACATTTTGGAGCTGACAGTTGTTTTGGAGTTATAACCAACTGTAAGCATCCAGAGTTGAAAGGATTAACTTAAGAGAAGGATTTCAGCTCAGAGGTGAGCCAGGTGATGTTCTGGAAGCAATGAATTATGTTCAGCCTTGGTGGGATGGACCACTGGTGTCTGACCTGCAGCTTGTATGTTCCAAGCATTTTGTGATTATAGTGTCTAGGAAGGCGTACTACAGATAGGTATCCTTATTGCTCTATAAAATTTGTGTATGTCTCTATAGGTGAATTCATTTCCAAACCTCACAGTCTCTCTTGGTTCCTGTCACTCGGAGAAGAGACACTAGGAACGACCGAAAGCAAATTACTGGTGTGTTTGCGTATGGCTGGAACTGAGCAGTCAGCCACAAACCGAGCTTCAAAGGTGTTCAATAGCATTCTAAGTCCCCAGAAGCTGCTCCACGGAGGTGTGTGTTAGGACCAATGCAGCGGGTTGTCACTGCAGAAGAGGAAGGCAGGGCTAGGGGTGCTGCATCTGCCGCTCTTGGTGTGATTGCTCCCACAGTGAAGTGTGTCGGAAAGCTTAAATAAACCTTTCAAGAGTGTGGCTCATAACACAGTCTTGGGGCAGTGGGGATGTGGCCCATGTAAGTGAGGGGAGCCTGAGATGAAGATTCTTGCATCTTTCACTGAAATAATTCCCCAATCAAGTTTTAAGTTTAGCACAAGTGGCGAAAAAATAGCTTGCTGTGCGGGATCGCCTGAAGTAAGTGCGCCTTGCAGAGCAAGAAGTAACTCCTTGATATCCTGATGACACATCAGGACAGCAATCCTTTAACACTTAAAGAGTGTTTTTTATCTTCAAAGCTTCATGAACATTAGCTAATTAATCCTCACAAGGCCTGAGGGAGTTACGTATGTATTGTTATAAGCCACGGGCCAACAAAGGACTTCCCAGTTGTCGCCATGCCTCATGCTGTGGCTACTGCTGGCATGAGCCAGGGCAGAAATTAAGATCTTTCTTACTAAAAAGCATTCTCCAGTAAGTGGCAGTTCAATGAGACTCTTCACAGTGATGTAGAAACTGGGATTCAAAATTAAGCTGGGCTACTTCTGCCAATCACAGCATACTACAGACAGTAACAGCTAATGCCTCCCACCCAGCAGGCTGCGAGCTACAGCCTGGGGAACTGGGGCACAGAGCCCCCAGGGGTGTTGCACAGTCAAAATCCCGGCAAGCCAGTGCCAGCTCTTACCCTGCTGGAGCCAGGCTACAGCCCTGAAGTTTCATTTTCACACCTTGGGGAAATGCAGATGTAAATCCGTAGCAGAGAGGCACGGAAACTGAGCCGTGTTGCGGTAGCTCTGCAGAAACTGCAGCTCTGTCCTGTCTTCCTTGCTGCGGCTTCTAGAGCCATGATACCAGGGGTGAAGCAACTGCCTCGGAGCATCTTGCTGCTGCGATAGAAAGAAAATGTGCTCCTCCTTAGCACAGATAAGGGCCATCTGTGCATGGCTGAAGCGAGATAATGTTCAGGAGCCTCCCAGGACACTAAAGACTGCACTTTCTTTGACATCTTGTGCTGCTGGAGCTCGTGGCAATGCTCCCTTTGAACTTGCTGTGTTTTGTAGTTCTCCCCACTTGCATAAATTGAAGTAGAATGAAATGATTCATATAAAATACATGGCTCAGGGAGGGCATGTGTAACAGTATACATGCTGATATAAGCCAGTTGATGCTTGGACATCACAGGTCTCTGCACAGTGTACCAGGAGCTTTGACATCTACATTGTTACATCCATCAGTCAATAAACCGCATGCTGCCCACCTTTAGAGGATGAGTTACCTGTGGAGAACTG
Source organism: Psophia crepitans (assembly GCA_013399095.1). Taxonomy (NCBI): domain Eukaryota; kingdom Metazoa; phylum Chordata; class Aves; order Gruiformes; family Psophiidae; genus Psophia; species Psophia crepitans. The sequence continues at coordinate 275,811 of VWZZ01002136.1, read as the reverse complement.
TCTTCTCTGCAGTTACCAGGACTGAGACGGAATGCTGGGATTGTGGGGACCTGTGTGGGAACTGCTGTGGTAGACATGGCTTATGGAACAACACTAGCTGTGCTGCAGGGCATCAGTTTTCTGCTGACTGAAAGTCAGACTATGTACCCTGAAGGATGTCTGCTTTAGTCTGTTGGTAAAGACTTTCTTTAATGATGATTCCACTGCCACCTCAGTGAATCTCCTCTAGTGCATCTCTATCCTGTTTATGGTTTTCCTAATATCTAACCTAAATCTCTCAAATTGTCACTATTGCAATTACATTCTTGTCCGTTACTTCTCCGCAATTACTTCCTGTCCGATCCATCATGGACATGGAAATTACTTTTTTCCTTTCCCTGTGCAACAGCCTGGTTGTATTTAAAGGATGCTGCTGTGTCTCAGTTTGGACTTTTGTTTTAGTTTCAACAATCCTGGTTGATTCAGCCTGTACTTGCAGATTGTGATTTCTGGACAGATGATCTCATTTGATCCTCCCATCTAGTATGTCCTGGTCATTCCAGATCCTCTTTGGGACATACTGGAGATGTGACCTCACCAGTGCTGAACCAACAAGTAGAATTACCTCATGTTTTTAAGGTTACCCAGTGAGAGATCTCTGCCTTTTGGGTGTGTCAGTATTTACTGGAGGTCTGGAATGGGCACAGACCCACATGTCAAGAAGGGACAGTGTTTTTCAGTGGTCCAGAAAAACACTTCAGTTATGTATTTGCCATCCTATTTTCAGTTCTTCCCTTTCTCTTTTACTGCTACACTTGCTATAATGAAACATACCTCTGTTAGGAAGATACAACAGCATAGATACCTTAATTTATGATTGCTAAAATGCAGCAGCAGTGGTGGTGATATAACAGCTGTACTTGAAAGTTCATTTCAAAATTAACCAAGACTCCCCCAAATGAAGCAAACCTATTGTAATGGGTGAGTCGTCACAAACTGTAGAAAAATTGAGTTTGGGATATTTAGCAGAAAGACCAAAGGTCACATACAAGTCAGTATGAGACTAAATTCTGTTCTAACATCTTAACTTTTGCTCCTTCAGAGAGTAAATAACGTAGTTCTAATTGAAAGTGAAATGTAAGTAAGCATGCTTTGCAGAACAAGACAGAGTAGTGGGACACAAGTGTGCAGAAGTGTCATTTATTACCAATATCCTGAACCCGGCCAAGGGGTGTTACGCTGCTGAGTGGCTGCAATTTGACCAACATTGATTTCCAAGCAAAAACAAAGGCACGTTTTGGCAAGGAAAATGTAAAAAGGGAAAAATAAACATTGCTGCGAGAGAGAGGGGGGGATGGTGTATCATGAAAAGCAAAGTGGTGCTTGGTGATCAGAGCATTTGGTACTTTGGAAACAGTAAAGGGGATCTTAACAAGAGGAGAGTGACATCCAAGTTTCAGGCACTTCTTCCACTTCCCCAGTGCTTGCCAAAGAGGCTGATGAACGCTCCTCCCTGTGTTTGTCACCGTGTGTTGCAGGAAGTGAATATAACAAAACTCAGTGTAAGACCTTATGAAAAAGGGGGGGGGTGATTTTATTTTAAACAAATCTATTCCCAGCCCCTCACACTCATTCTCTCAGGTTGCTCATGCATGCACACACATGTGCATTCACGCATGCTCAAGAGCTTGCTTCTGTCTGTGCCCAGGGAGGTAGGGACAAGGGATGTTGACCCTTGAGCTCTCATCATGTTTCTTGGCTTCTTGCTTCCCAGTGATGACAAGCTCACTTTTGTTCTTTCATACTCTCTGGGAGTTGAGAAATTACTATGGTGTAATACATTGGCCTCAAACCTTGCTCAGCCCTTGTTCCAAGGATGTAAAACAAGGTTCCCTCCCACCCCCCTGCCCCCAGCGTCTGTCTTTGTTTCCCCATTTTAAAGTTATAATCCTCTTTCCTGTTAAGGCAAAAGGAGGACGATGGCAAAGAGTTATGGTATGTCCTTGCTCCCATCTTGCTGTTACCAAAGTACAAGTCTTCTGCTGGATAACCACCTCTGATGGAACCTTGTTGTAAAGTAGCCAACTGCTCTTCATGGGAACACACTCCTCAGCATTTATAGGCCAATCGCTGCCAGTTGCATCCTTGGTGATCACCATGGGATATTCTTTTAAACCTTGCTCTCTTCTTTCTCATGGTGCTTTGACGCACAGGCATTTCTAATCACATGTCAGATTAATCTTTTTATATATATATTTATATAAAATATACATGGCACAAATGTCCACATAGTTGGCAGCCTGAAGCCAGGACCTTGCAGCTTAAGAGATGTTTCTCCAGACTCCCAGAAGCTCCTAACCCAGCAGAGACTGACAGATGGAGAGCAACCTGATACATCCCAAACACACCTCTCATCCATCCCAGTGAAGAGGAGATTGTTGCTGCCAGTGCAGTTGCTATTGGTCTCACAATTGGATATGAAAGGCAATGTTTGTTATATATAGGTAAAACAACGGTCAAAAGTGTAGGTTGCCAACCATGAAAGCTGTTACTAAAGAAAAGAGTTGTAGGAGGGAAAAATGCAATTCTGTGTTATCCGTTAAGATCTTCCTATGTTGTTTCACCGTTTCCTAGCCCAGGAGATTTGCTGCCTCACCATCTCATCCAGCCCCAGGATGGTGCGTTGTGGGGCTTTCATAGGGCCACAGCTTTCCTCTCCCCACTGCTGAGGAAACCTCACCCCAAGGGGGAAGGTGAAGAGTCGACACTCTCCTCTTCCTGCAAGCTAGGCTCTTTTGTGTGATTCCTCCTGACTGCTGGGCTTCTCGTGTTAAGCATATGGTGGTAAAACTATAAATTGCAGCCCTTGGAAAAAAAGACATTTTATAATCACTTTATTAGAGTTGCACCATTCATCCTACACTGAGATTTTCTTAAAGATCAGAAGTTATGTGTCTGTTAGGTATACAGAGATGGATGCTTAACCTATACAGTTAATTTTAGTGAGATATTCTTAGCCAGGTCAATCAGGAGGGAAAGGATAATACACTATTAAAGTTTCAATTACTGTATTAGGTCCAAAATATAAATCCATATACCAGCTGTTATAACCTTACTAAAAAGGGGGTAGGAATCTGGCAAATTATTTTTGTAGTTTTATATAGCTACTCATAACAGTGAAATTAAATGAATGCACGTGTATGTGTGTACAGCTAGATTTATAGACTCTCCTTAAAATGTATGTATTTCAGGTCCTGCTGAAGTAGCACAGAAACAGAAGCCAGGATTGTTTCACTGCAGAAGTTGGCTTCAGCTCGTGTGTGTTAGGATACGCTTAGCAATACTAGAGGGACTCACTTATGCCTCACGCAGCCATTTTTTGGGGCAGTTGTGAAAATTTGGGGATTTGAGCCTTGGAACACCGCGAAGCAGGAAGGAAGCTAAGACTGCAAAAAGTATTTCCTTTGCCTCCCCTTCCTGGAGCCAGGACCCCTCAGTGAACCAGAGCCTTCAGGGCACCAGTGCTAGCTACAGTGCAAAGCCCTGCTTAATACCCGTGCGAGGCTTTCATGTATTTTTCTCTCCTCCTCTAGATATTTTTGGCTAGATCTCTAGTCAGGGCAAGCTAATGTAGCTTTGCTGGTTTGGAGTACCTGAGGATGTAACTCTAAGTCAACAGAAGTGAAGTGCCCTGTTCAGCTACCAGTATGTTATTCAAGCTGCAGCACAGTGTATATCTGGAAGTACGCACAAAAACCAAAATAAATTATAAATACGACAAACTTCATTATCTAGGGTGGTGGAAAGGGAATTTGATGTTTTGGCCAGTGTCCACAGTTGGCAAGCACTGCAGAGACATTTCTGTCTCCTTGCAGGAATCCAGTGTGGGCTCTGTGAGCTCTGGCTTGGCACTGCCACCTCTGTGCCACATGCCACCTCCTAGCATTGCTGCGTCTGCACCAACACCCTCTCGGAGGGGGCTGCTATCCTGCCGTGGTGCTGCACACCCACCCTGTGGGACTGGAGGTCTATCTGGGCTCAGTGAGGCTGGAGGAGGTGAGTCCCGCTCTGAAGAACTTTTCCCTGCTGCCACTCCCACTGCTCTACTGAATCTGGATGGCTTTGCCTCCAGCATTGCCCCATGCATGTCTGATTTACTTTAACACAACTAATTCTTCTTGCTTCTTCATATTTCACCTCCTTACTGTGTTCACTGCTCCCAGCCTTGCCTATATCTGAGCAGAACAGCCTCGGCTCCTCCAGACTTCCCATGCAGGACAGTCAGTGCTCATTTAGATTTGGAATTATTCTTGAATTACTTTTAATCTTCACATCATTCCAATTTCAAAGCAGTTCTGTTTTTTCCTTGTTCTCCTTTTACTTATACAGCTGAGAAGCTATTTGTTATTTTGACTTCCTTTCCAATACTTTACTTTCAGCAGTTTCCACAGTATTTCTACACTCCCTAACCTCCAAGTCAGTTTTCATCGCTGATCTGTCTCTTTTTCCATGTCTTGCAAGTGCTTTGAATTCTTAGTGATTAACTTTGTGTTGTTTATAAGGGTCATGGGGTCTTCTGGCAAGAGGCATGTCCCTCATGTTGGGGTGCGAGACCTGGTGTGGGTCTGAAGATGTCTGCATCTTTCCATGCCAGTGGGAATGGGGTTGTTCTCACTGGCTGGAGTAGGGGGCGCAGAGAAAATCCAGAGTTTAGTAGTGTCTCAGAGATTTTTTGCAGGAGATATATATATAGGATAATATCTGCATTTCAGGATGGTTCTGGCAAATGGGAATGTCTGATCTCCCTATGAGTAACAGCCATTTTGAAGTGATTATTCATGCTGTTAGATCTGAAGCATTTCAGTAGAAGTTGTTGTTTTTCCCCCACTTACTTGAAGGTTTCTTTGATCTAAATGTCAAGCCCCTCCTAAACTGAAGTCCTTGAGTTATTTGGTCAACTTATTTTCACTAATTGTTTCCTCATAGTTAGTTCAATAAATAGTAACAGGTCTATTTTTATTTATTCTTTGATTTAATTTTAACTGAGCCAGCCCATGCCCACTTACTGCAAAAATTCTTGCCTATGATTAGCTGTTGCGTGATGCATTCCCTGCTCACCAAAACCAGGTCTTAACTGTTGCTGTGCAAATTGATTCAGTGCCTCTTTGATGAAGAAATCAGAGTCTCCTGATCCACAAGTATTTAGGCTGTAATTTGGCTGGCAGTGTTTGTTCTGCAGTCGAGGCATGGGACGTGATATTTCTGTGAGAGCATTACGGAGAACTGATAACCTTTCTTGATGCTGTTCCTGGGGGCCATTAGAGATGCAGTAGAACCAGCCTTTGCTGTCCTTCCTCAGACTTATTTTAGCCTGAACAGATTGCCTCCCATCCATGCTGCCTTTTCTCTTTCCTTTATGAACTACAACATTAATCTGCCATGAAAACCTCTATCTCCATCTTTCATGAACAGCACGTACCTTCCATGGATTTGTGAAACACAAGCAAATGGAGTAATTTTTAGTATAGCATTTTCCTTAGGGCTTTTGAGTCCTTTTATCCACAGTAGTAAAGACTAAATAGCCCTTTCTCTAACTTTTCTTAACCTTATCTTCTGCCTTAGGCTGACAGGGAATACAGGCACACGCTTTCATCTGTGTGCTGAATCATGCAGAGTTTGTTACACCTTTTCTTTTTCTGCTTGCACTGAAGTTTGCTGTGAGATTTCAACAAAAGTAACCATGCTAAGCATTTTTTTCTCTCTTTTTTAAAGCTTGGTTTCCAGTTTAAAAAAAGAAACAAAACAGTAAAGTCGTCCCTTGGAAACCTGTTTGCCTTGGATGAGGAACAGGTATTTCAGGGTCTTTATTGGGAACATCTGAGCTGTACAAATACTATGCCGATGTTCACTGCCCCTCTGAAGGAAAGGAGTGCTCTTAGCAGGTTTACCACATGTCATCCCTGCCTGAGGCGTGCCAGAGACACCAGCCTCCTTGGTTTTTCCTTACCCTTTATTGTGTACTCCACTATCCATCTATTATGAGTCACTCATAAACCTAACCTAATCATGACAGATATGTGAAGAACTAATTTGCAGTTCATAAGACGAAATGAAGTGGATTGAATAATGAAGGCACTGATGCATTTAACTTGTTTTGATTTGTATGTGTTTAGACACATTTTGAAGTCAACAGGGAAGTATATACACCTTGCTGAGCTCAAATATTGCCTGGTTATCTTCCTTTTTCTAATCAAATTCATTTGCAAGTAACCACAAACAAGCAACCCAGTAACAAAAGATTTATACTGTGTTGGCAGTTGAAATGTTCATTTGATTTCCAATGGGTGTCTGTTGCCAAGTAAATCTCAACAGTCTTTCTCTTCTTCAGATCTACCTATTTACGCAAGCCTCACGATTTACCATGTCACAGAGAAGAATCCGTTACAGTTTCTGCAGGTAAGCTAGGTGCTGCATTAGATAACTAAGTTTCCTAGAGCTATCAGCCATATATATATTCCAGATAATTTTTTTTTCCTCCTGTTATGAAGTCAAAGTAAACCTGCTAAAACAATAACGCTATATATCGATATCCTAAATGTCCTATTAAGTTCCATTTGCCTGCAGCTTCTCTAGCTTGGGGGGGAGACTGGGACAAACAGCTCAAGGAAGTAATGTTTCTAACACCCTAATGCAAAACAGTGCAGTGCCATATTGTGGAAGCGAAGCTTGTGTGTCATGAAGAAAGTAATGTTTTAATGAATCAAGAACTTGATGTCAAATGTGCTTTTTGGTTGCGGAAGCCTGTTGTTTATTGCAGCGGCACATTTTGTGTAAGTTCCTTCCTGATTTATGATGATTCCCGTTGATAGATTTCTAGTCTATGACACTGCCATCAGAAATGATAATTTATAACAGCTTCAGTTCTGTTCTCAGTGCTGGTTTTCAAGGACTAGAGCCAAGATCTATTCACCAGAAGTAAATCTGGGAGGAAGTTCACTTACTATGAATATTAATTAATGTTTATATACTACAGTTTATTTTGTTAAGCAGTGATTTAATTCAGAACATTCAAAATGGTGCTGTATAGGTGAAAAGAATCAGCAGCCATGTGCTCAATTCATTTCAGAGATAAACCTGGTTCCATTCATTTTCTTTTACGGTGAAGCCTGAAAACAAGCTTTAGTAAATGTGGCAGAAAGGAGAGTGCATAAGCCAGTGACAAGTGGTGCTTCTCTGTTCTCTGTAATTATGCAATAAAGAGATGATGTTCAGCTTTACCTCCAAGTCCCTCTCCTGCACTGCTCTTCCCATGCAGTGGAGTGAACCTCTTCACTTTGCTACTTTCTTTTTATTCAGACTAATCATCTCCTTGTGGAGAAACTAGTGGAAGTGATTGAGACTAAGGACTATAGCATCATCTTGATGCTGAAGAGCATTCATGGAAGCTGAGTGCCTGACTCCTCAGCAGAATGAGAGAAGAATACACACAGAACCATCTCTTTCTTTGTCTGTAAGAAAAACAGGAATTGCCAAGTCATTACAGATCACTAGCATGCTTGTGCTTTTTCGTGTTACTGCGTATAGAGGTATTCTCTCTTTTTGTAGTTTGTTAATACAAAGCCTGCCCTCTTGTTTGTGATCCCTGAAACTTTGATTTTAACGAGGTTATGCTCTCAAAAGCACCCGCAGCAATTCATGTTATGAGTAACAACCCCACTGGTGGAGTGGTAACCCCAAGTCCTGGGACCAGCTCTTTCCTCCCTGAAAGTATAACCCCAAAGGCCAGTACTCCTCATTGAAGAGGGCTGAGTGTGAGCGGGTGATGGTGCTACCCCCCCGCACGTGCTGCCTCTGCAGCAGGGCTGTGCTCCCCAAACAACGCAGCTGGTGCTGTCCGAGCCTTTGCTGTGGTGCAGTGCGGTGAGCTGCCGTATAGCTGCCCTCTCTGCTCCGGGGCCCTCATGTACCAGCAGCTGTGGCTGGCTCTCCCTCTCCTCAGGAGGTGGCTCTGTGGAGCAGCCTTACTGGATCAGCGCAAGAATTCTGGGCTCACACAACACAGACGAGCTTTCACTCTAGCCACCAACCTCTCTCTCAAGCCAACCCCAAGTACAGCCATCTGTCCAGCACCAGATAGGAGTTCCCAGGGCCTGACAGTCAGCAGAGCCTGTCGGGCCCAGGTCTTTATAAGAGGGTGAAGCAGCTGCAGCCCCCGGTAGCTGGTGACCGCAGTGCTGGGATGCCTCTCTCCCCACCAGCCCACATGCAGAGCACAGTCTCTCCTTGGCCACCCCTTTACACCTGGCTTTTCAAACAGGCTCTTGCTTGCTGCTGTTCTCTGAAGCTTGTGCTGCTGGCTGCCCTCGCCCAGCGGGCACACCAGCCTAGCGAGACCTTTCCTTGCAATTTCCATGCATGGTATATTTTAGATAAGCCTTAAATAGATCGTACCTACTTCAGTAAGTGGCTTGGAAGTGTAGCATACCACAGCAATGAAGAAAACCGCTCTATTCCATTAAATTAGATGTTAGGCATAATGTGAGCTGCATTCCGCCTTTCACCAGATTTCTTCAGTGAAGTCAATTGGAGCCGGACCTTTAGGATTAAGAAAATAATTTGATCCAATTAGGTGTCACAGAACAGACTTCAGTGGATTGCACAGACTGGAGAGAGAGCAGAATGTTGCCCATTGTATTTACTATCATCATGTTTGTTTTGGGAGCTAACTTATTCCTCCTAAATTTGCTAGCAGTATAATACACTGTCTCAGTAACGGAAAGCATGTGAAAGCAAGCAGATGGTGAAAGTAGAAAAAACCCCAAGCATGTCCTGATAATGTAGTAAGCAAGTTCATTTTTTTGGCATTAGGCTTTCATAACCAAGGCATGGTGATAACAAGTACAGACACATTTTTAGAGCGCAGTTCATCAAAAAATATAGCCAGTTTCATTGCAGGGCAATGGAAGATTACTTTTTGAGGCTTCTATATAGATAAAAGCTAGATGTGAATGTTGTTGAATTAGACCCGTCATTTATTATTGCTAGCAGATGAGTGACAGAACAGATACTGGTCAGAGTGATTCCATCACAGCTCCTGTGATCTCTCATGCCATTACAAATGTAGAGTCTTTCACCCGTTGATCTGCAAATATGCAGCCATCCTGCATTCCAGAAATACCACAGACACTTGATATAGGTTGCTATCACAGTGGGCACTATTGGAAATTCAAAATATTTTATTTTGCTTTATAAATATGGAGCCTTCAGTTTGGAAATTTTGAAGTTCAAGATTGTTGCTTCTTGGATACTCCTGTGTATGTGTGTTTATCTGCAGTACACGAAGCTCCCGGCCTGACTCCAGCAGCCCCTTGCTTCTCCCACGTACATCCCCCGTCCTTTCAGGGTGGAAGGCGGCACAGCCTTGGTGGGAAACACTCCTGTTTGCTTAGTGGGTCTGAGAAAACTGAGCCAGCCTTCACTTCCCAGCTGAGCAAAAGGCCCTGAAATGTGGTTTCTGGGGAGGATGCTATCAAGACTGGTGACCTCCAAACTACATTTCTAAGTCTCTCAGGACAAAGCATGGGCAGAAATGAGGTCAGATTTACCACTTATCATTTTCAGATTCATCAAAGAAGGGATAAATTAATCTTTGTTATGATTTCCATTTGAGGCAATAAAGCCACATCTTCATGTAGCTGCAACATGGACTTCCCTTCAGCTTCCAGCAGTTTCAGTTTCAGATGGAGAAAGGGAGGAGGAGCCACGAAAGGCACTGCTGCAGCCGTAAGAACAAATGCCAGTGTACAACTGAGGGAATAAACCCAGATATAAGCATGCCAATCTCTTCTGTGGGGAAAAGGGGTGAGGAGAGACAGCCCATTTCTCATTACAGCGTATAACTGGTTACAACGCTCTTTTTGCACCACGCAGTAATGCAGCATACTAAGTAATAAGTAAGTAATAAGCAATGTAAGGGTTTGGGTTTTTTAAATATTTCATATGCATCTGGTTCATTCCCGACTTGAAGAAACAAAGGCAAAAGAGTCTTTTTGATTGCTTGATCCCTCTGTGGACCCTGTGCTTGCTGCTTCCTAAGGAAAGTTGTCTCCCTTTATCTCTTCTAGTAATGGCTTGCTGGTTTAACCTCCCAGGAGATGCTGTTTTTTCTTCCGGATTGCTTTTAGTACCTCTGGGAGGTGGCAGGTGGCATTGTTCACATTTCTTTGATGTCCCTGTGTCCCCTTCATTTCATTACCAGGGCAGGACTGAAGCAGGGAAGAAATGGGATTAGTAGCAGTGCCAGGTCCCAGCTGTTTTTCTGCTCCTCTCCCTGTGCCACCATCTTTTCCCACTTGCCTGGTATTGTGGACATGGCACAGCAGCCAGGTGACCAGGGCCATTTTTGCTGCTGGTACCACATAGTTTTGGCAGCCTAAGGCAGGGCAAAGCCTGAGTAATTTTCCTGGCAGAGTCTTGGGCAAGGACTGACCTACTCAGCCAGGGAGAGAGGCCCTGGAACACCCAGCTCAGATCCACAAGCTGGGCTGGAGCAGGGTGACAATGGGCTTGGCTGAAGCAGCTGGCAGGGAGCTGGCAGCGGGTCACGTCGCTGTGTCGCTTTCCTCTGCTGTGTTGTCTTCCTGTAATCCGTGAATCTCTTTCAGGACAAGAGCCTGCAGTCCCTCCTGCAGTGAAGTACGACTTTGATCCCAAATTGTTCAGACTGAGGTCAGCAAGCCTGTTTTCAAAGCAAAGCCCTGCTCTCCATGAGTAAATCTTAACTTCTGCTTGACAGTCCCACAGCAAATGGCTTTCGTTACAGTGTCTGTACATAACTGCTCTTTTTGGTGCGTTTCCCGTAATGAGCCATAACACGTGTTGTGTCTTTACACACCTCAGAACAATGCTGTGCAAGCGTTAGGAGATTCTAACGACTAGAGAACGTGCCGCTTGTCGCAGCTCACCCAAGCGCTGCTGGCTGATAAGCCTGGCTGCAGAGGGATGTTATCTGTGTTTCTAGGATCAAAGGAAAAGCAAGAAAAAGATGGGAGGCATATCTGAATATTTTAAAGAGCTAATTCTGATACAAACAAGTCACTCAGAGGACACTTCTCGGACGGGGAGGCCTGAGGAGGCATGTTTGTGGAGCCGTAACACTGTGCAGAGAAGGAAGTTCAGTGAGAAGCGCGGAGACCCAAACTTTTTGCTCTTTTCCATCTTCGCACATCCTTGAGCAATTTGTTCAACCTCTCCCTCTGGCAAGTGTGATGCCAGTATATCCGCAGCAACGCTCAGACATTTTAATTCACAGTAAGTGAAATAAATCCAGGCAGCATTGTGCGTACCTCGCACCTGTGTATAACTCAGTGCATGAGCAGTATTTGTCCCAGTGATGTCCCATTTTCCTTAGAGAAGCAAAGCACAGTAGACACATGGCGAAGAGCCGCTATTCACCGTGGCCCAAGCAGTGCCTCCAGAGCTGGGCAGCCAGGGTGGTCTCCCTGAGACTGACTGCCTGCATGCTCCTGAAACTACCCCTGCTAGAGATGACCTAGCCCTTGGGCTCAGAAAACATCTTTCAGAAGAATAAGGTTTTTGCCGTGTTTCTGTTTTTTACCTGAAGCAACCCAGCCTGCGCTAGCTAACAGGCATTTTTCAGAAGGGTCTTTAGGCTGAGTCCCTCGTGTTTTGGCAACAGAGCTGCAGTTATTCAACACATTGCATTTTCCAGAAATAGACATTTTCAGGAAAATATAGCCGGATGTTTTTGCCCAGAGGTACTGATTCCATCTTTGGTTACAGTCATGAGCAAAGATCTTGCTGTAGTCCATCCTCCCGGTGAGGATAAGCCCCTGAGACATGGTGTTCCTGCAGAAGGAGCAAGAAGGGAAGCAACACCAGGTGGTGGGGGGCTGCATGGCTGGAAAGCATGCTTGCTGGGCAAAATATCATGTGCACTGTATTGAAAGATCATCTAAGTCCAATTCCAATTTCAGCAGGCACACAGCAGTCCCCCTGATTTATGCCAAACCCCCAACTCCACCCACCAACTCCCCTGTCCCACTCCCAGCTGGACCACGTTATACTGTGCAGAGATTTTAGTCTGCACCAAAGTCAGGAAATTGCCATTTACAGTTCCCACAACAACCATAAAACCAGGTATATTGAATGAATACTGTAAATTACAACTCTGAAGTTAGCTCCACAGGCATTTCTCAGTGGGCATGTGAGGGCCCCCACCGTACAGCAGGCTGGGATTGCTGCCTGCAACCTCCATGCCTGCTCCTACAAAACTTGAGCACAGCTGAAAGGAGGGGCTTGGGGGTAAAACCTGATGTCAGGCATCAGGTGTTCCAGGGTAGCTGTGGAGTGTCTGGTGACCTGAGGCTATAGCTCTGGTATTGGAGAAGATGAGAACCCAGAACCCATGCTGTAAGTTAGGGCTGGCGAGCAGCCGGTGTTTGCTGAATGCCACACTGACCTGGGCTATTTGGCATCCTCACACCATGCTGTATCTTCTGCTCTATTTATCGCACTTAAGTGGCCTTCGTTGCTTTGGTAGCTGAGGGCTTCACACTTGTTAATGTGCTTATCTGCACAGCTGCACTGTGAAGTAGGGAAGAACAGTTATCTCCATTTCATAGGGAGGAACTGGAACAGCAAGAGGCCAAACATCCACTCCAAGGTCTCAGAGACTCTGCAGCAGAGTCCAGGCCTTTCAAGCCTGAGGCTCAAGACCTCATTTTCCAGCAGTGACAGAACAGGTTACAGAACCAAAATTTCATAGGTTAATAAATGCCAGCACCTTCTGGCTGGAATTTGCAGGCTGTGACCTCCCATCTCCACCAGGATATGTATTTTCCCCTGTTGTTTCAAATAATTTGTCATAGCACTATCTTGTCTAGTCTAAACAATGGTTCCACTTGCTCTTGAGAGTGGTACTCTGCAAGGGAAAGCATTGACAAATTTTGTTATTGCCAGTGTTTGGGCTGAGACGCAGAGGGGCGGATGTCAGGACGCTTCCGTCCCTCTGCCACCCCAGTCTGTGTTCTCTGCCTGCAGCCGCACAGTCCCTTCCCGCCCGTGCTGGGGCTGTGCTCCATCCCCCAGCACAGCTACCTCTGTAGTGTGGAGGAGCTGTGTGGCCTCAGTGGTGTCATTCTGAATGCATATTAATGGAAGAGAAAAAACTGGCCCCCATGTTCCATGCTGCCCCACTGTAGAGGAAGATCCAAGCTGTGATGCTCCTGCCACTGGATATGCCATTTCTTAAAGCAGGCAGCAGTTCAGTCTCTGGCTCCATTTCAGTCCTGTCCCTTTATAAAAACCCAGATGTTACTGGAAGAACTCTCCATGTCTGCTTTGGTGTGTGAAGAACGCGTCACTTGCCTCATTTCCTTAAAAACAACAAATCTCTTTACCTTGATGGTCACCTGGTAATGAAAAACAGTGGCCACATCAGTTATCTGAAAGAGGTTAAGTGACAACCTGCTCCACGCCCTATACAAATCAGCCAGATAGCTTCAAGCCCTTATTGGTTCCATGTGGCTGGATATATCCAGAGCGGCTGAAACAGGCCAGCATACAGTGCTTTGTCATCCTGGCATGTCCTACCCATCCTGCTGCCGGCTGAATAAGGACACACAGGGAGTTCTGAGTTTCCACTGTGATTAGACACAGCATCCCACTTATGAACAAATAGCAACTGTATTTAATCATGCTTTAAAATTTGGTAAATGTCCCACCCAGCTACCTCAAAGCATTTCACAAGCCTGGTCCTTCTCTTGACTCAGGTGTTCACTGCAGTGGGTAAGACCCTTCACAGGGATTTGCTTGTGTTTTCCACTTTCCACCAGCAAACTGGGAGGAAGGCTGTTCAGCCACCTTTGCCAAGGGCTTTGGGAACTCTGAGGAGAATGCTATGTAGGTACCAGGTGTCTGTAGCACCATGTCACATTGAATTCAGCTGGGGAATGGCTGGCTCTGTTGTTGCAGCACTGGTTGAGGACTCAACCCCCAGATGTATTAAGACTCCATGTGTGACTGGGTCTTTTTGTGCCTTCGTGCCTCACTTGTGAAATGGAGACAATAATGTTTCTCTGATTGCAGAGGTGGTACAATAATGGGACTGAGACCATCACCATGCAAATACCTGCAACAAATAACTCTGTAACAGCCGCAGACATAGCAGTCATTTGCAGTTGTATTCAACGAACTACAGAAGGAACCAGATCATTAGCACCTCGATTCTACAGGAGAAATGCCTGGAGACTCAGACCAGACCCAGACATCCAGGTGTCGCTGAATTTCATGGGGTGTGGTGTCCAAATTTGGGCTTGAATGTAGATTGCACAGGTAATCCCTACTTAATTTATAAAAGCCTGAACCTCAACGTGAACTCCAACCACTGATTTACTAGAAATCTGAATCTGGATTCAGCTGCCCATTTTGTAGCTTGAGTCTTTGTCTCAAAACTACCCTGTTGTCTGCCTCCGTCTACTCTGAAGCTGGAGATTTATTTCTACAGGAGGCAGGGAAACATATTACTTTGCCAAACTACTTCCAGTCTTTTCCAGAATTACAAATCAGGGGATGGTGGGTAGGTCTTGTGATTTCCATCTGACAATCTAAACCAGATGGGCTACCCTTGCAGCATAAACATTTAAGCAAGAAAAGAAAAAAAATAGCAGAAAAAGTTCTGCCTTCTCATTAACTGCATTATTATGACTTACATTTTTTAATGATATGCACGTAAAGCTGGTTTATGAGATACCTTGATCACTGTCTTCGATTCATCCCATAAAATGTGGAAGTTTTGTTTTCTCAGGGACAAGGAGGTGACCAGAGAATAGTACAGTGGTGGTGCTTATTAGAAACAGAAAGCACTCAGCCTGCAGAAGGAAAGACTCTCTCAGTAAAGCTCATGTTAAATTAATCCAAATATACGAACAATTAAATGTGATCCAGCAAAGCCATGTTACTAATGTCAGCCCAGGTGAGATTAACAGAACAGAGCACAAACTTTGGCAGGTGAGAAAGAGGGAGATGGAGGGGAAATCTGTTGTCAGGTTTCTTCATCCCTGCCCAGGCAGAACAGCCACAAGGCTCCCGTCCTCTCCCTGTGCAACACTCCAGTCCTACCGCTTGTACCGGGTGCGGAGGTGTACCTCCGGTGTACCTGTGAGGATTCCTTCTTGAGAAAAACCAGGAGAAGAGACAAAGCCCAACAGCTGCCTTCAACCCAACGGGGCTGAGGGAGCCCACGGGTCCTGGGATGGGAGCTGCTACAGGCAATGAGAGGGGATTTAAACCAAATCAAACTTGAAGGCAAAAATAATGAACCCACAAGCCCTACGCTGTATTTTATTGTTCGTTTCCACCATGTTGTTTACTTGCACTTCCTTCATTTTGACACAGGTATCGTGGGGTTTTTTAAATGCCTGAGAAGTATCGAATGTGTAGCTGCATGCTGGGCTAACAGGGTGGTAGTAAAAACTCTCTCTTGTTCATTTACTTTTTACATACACGAAAGAGAAGACAGTATCAGAAGCAGAGGAAAAAAGGAGGCCTGAAGAATCAGATGCCAATCATCCAGAACTTGAAAGCCATTGAAATAACTAAGATGCTGGAAAAAAAATATCTGCCGTAATTAAAATGTCTGATTGGTGAGAGCTCCGGTGAAGACCAGTGTATAATCTGTCGGGAGCCTTGTTAAAAGCGTTGCTGGAAGGAGCCAGATCCACATAACTGGGGAATGCAGAAGCAGATAAAGGTATTTGGGAGTTTCAAAACCCAAGTTTGCAGGACGAACACGTAGATCCAGCGGCGCACAGTGAGTTAGTACACCACCAGAGCAGACCCAAAGCCGCTCCTCCACCGCTCTGGGCAGCAGGAGAGCTAAAACTGCCATCACTTGTCCAAGCCGAGTCTTGGGAAGCTGCCAGGCACAGCCGTCACACCAGGTGCAGCCCCAAGTTTTGACAAATCCCAGAGTAATGGAGATTAAGAGATTAATGGTTTGATTTTCACTCTTCAGACTTCATGCATGTGTCGCTCTACCCAGGTCTGAGGCATTGCGGCAGCCCGAAGCCTCTGTGGTGGATCTGGGATGGGGCAGCTGGGTTCGCTGAGCTGGCAAACAGCTCCGGGAGATCTGTGGGGCAGTTGTAGAAGCCACTTGCAGCAGCATCGCAGCACTTTCTGAATGCTCCTCAGCCACAGCGAACTGGGATGCTCTACGTGTTTCATCCACTTCTGTGCTACGCAAAGTAGATTTGCTGAAACAGCCTGAGCAAGCGGTCTGGGCCAAGCTGCATCACCTTGTGCTGGAGAGGGCTGGTGCTGTCACACAGGGCGTGATGGTGGCTCAGCAGTGTCACTTCAGAGGCAGGGCAGAGCTACAGCAGGGAGCAAACTCCTTAAACCCCCCAAGTTGGGTGCAGAAAGTGCATCTGCCTGTGCTCGGCAGCAGGCGGGAGGGCAGCACAGAGGGGGCCGGCTTGAGAAGGCCGGGAAGAAGTAGGAGAACTAGGGAGAGGGGGAAAAGGCCTGGGGAGCAGGTGCTGATGTGAATGAGGGGGTGAGCATCCCTTTGCATCAGGCTAGACCTAGAATAGCCAGAAAAACTGACTGAATCTTAGTGGTTGCAACCAAAGTAACACCTGTAACTGCGGTGTAAATTCCAGAACGAATGATCAGAGAATTGAAAAGGAAAACTAGTTTTATAAAACATCGCAGACTGCCATGCTTCCCAGGGACTCATCCCCTCAGACGGACAGGTAGGACTAAGTTCAGCAGTACCAGAACAGCTTCATAAAAGTTTTCTGGTAGTTTTATATTATTCTAAAATCTGCCTCTGAATAGTCACCAGTCTTTTTTTCCACTGGCCATAAAGCATATGCTGCCTTGGATCCTAGCTGCGTGAGTTTAACAGATAACATCCTCCTTCTCCTTATTTTTTGCTTTCAGGTTTTCAGCATTTCTGCCACTGAAGATCCTCTTCTACAGCTTCAAGTTGAAAAATCTTTGTGGCAGATTTGGCATTGCCTGTAATAATTTATGAATGTGATGTGTTGACATGTTTACTGTGTGCATACATTGAGTTACTTCAATAGCTGGATTGTCAAGATGCGTACCCAGGAGAGGGAAGATGGATCCAGGCATACATTTTTGAGGAAACACTTGGGAAACAAAGCAAGCACCCCTCACTGTGATGTTTTGGCTGGGCTCCTGCTAGGCTCACTGGAGAGATTTCCCTGGGAGGAACGTGGGCGCCTGGAAAGCAAGACATGAAAGACCCCAGAGAATTTACAGAGGACCATTTAAACAGAGGTTTTTGAGAGCAAGACTCCAAAAGGGGTCGAAAGTGCTCAGATCTGTAGATGTTTAATTTAGTAGATGTTGGCAAGACTACAAGATAAAGTGGATGTGAAATATTTTTTAACCAACATGCTTTATTTCAGCGGTTAAATGGCTCATCTGTTTTCAAAACGTCATTTGGGTCACGCGGGAAGGCTGAAGGTCTCTGTTCTCACACATGTGTGAGCTTGGAGAATGCATGGGGTAGGCTGGAGCTTGCCGTAAGCATGCGAGAGTCAGATTATCCCATCCACAGAAAGGTAAAAGCTCAAGGCCTGACAAAAGCAGGGGGTAAGTCAGAAAGACCACTGACAGCCAGAGATACAGCAGTAGCCATAACAACACCATCACCTTTCTTGTAAGTCCTCACACGTAATTCTGCTAATGACTTTTATTAAACATTTAAGCCTTAGCATTCAAGTGATTCATATTTGTTACAAAAAACTCATCCCATTAACACAAAGTACAAGCTGAAACAAAGTTAATGAGCCCTAATACTTGCAGGATAATTCAAAGTTGAAGGGTGATATTAACAAAAATAAAATAAGGAAAAGTGGAAAAAATCCAGTTTCATTGTCCACCAGAGAACCCGAGTTTTATCCTTTAGGTTCATAAAATCAAATCTATTGCTCAAGTGACTCTTGCACTGTTATTAAAGTAGTACAAGAACACATATACGTGCATAATTAAGTACCCCTATGTGACCATAAAAGGTCTGCCTGGCTGTCCACAGGGAATGCGAGTGGGACTTGATTCATAAGCAGAAAGAGGGACTGTCATTACCGTAATCCCCCCGTATTTCACTGCTTTGTCTGGGGCTCAGCTTTACGCAGCGGCGTGGTTGGGTGTACAGCATGGGAAACAGCAGTGTTTCGGTGCAGGGTCTGGGCCGTATGCCCTCTACCTCTCGGAGGCAATAGTAAATTGACCTGGAATGCATAGGTGAGTATTCGGCCTATGTAAATCTTACATATAGCTTAAGTCATGCACGCAAAAAACTGAGGCACTAGGTATATTAGTTATAGCTGAAAAGTTAGATGAATTTTTTTTTATTTGCCTTCTAGTTTTGCACTGTCAGATATGAATG
This sequence comes from Psophia crepitans, assembly GCA_013399095.1. Taxonomy (NCBI): domain Eukaryota; kingdom Metazoa; phylum Chordata; class Aves; order Gruiformes; family Psophiidae; genus Psophia; species Psophia crepitans. Next base: position 257,387 of record VWZZ01002136.1, on the reverse strand, counting down.
GCAAATCAGTAAGGGGAAAAAAGTCACTGATATCTTCCTGTCCTTGAGAACATGTGATCTGGCTTAAAGCACTGGCATTTTTACCTTTGTGTTCAAGCGAAGAGACCAAACACTCTGAAGAAACAACGAGGGTAAACAGCAGAGCTATAAAATGCCTTTTTGGAAGTGATGAGCGAACAAGTGGGATGGTGACCAGTTCCTACAACAGTTATGGTCATTTTCATGTGGCCCCCATTAACCAGAATACCTGGCCTGGGAGCTCCCCAGCCATTCCAGTCTCGATAAACAGTTTTGGAAGTGAAGAAAAGGAGTGGGTAACAGCGCAACACAACAGAGCTGCGGAGCAGGGCACGCACGGGAGCGCTGTGCGCAAAGTCTTCTGCAACACCTCCTAACTCTGCTCCTTGGTAAATGGTCACATGGTGCTACAGCAAGTCCTTGAAGAGACATGAGCGGTTTTGTAGCAGGACTTACAGCTACTTTGTAAGCACAGACAAGGTCCTTTTGAGCTGCCTCCCCCGTGGGGCTGGAGCTGTTCCCGAGAGGGATGGATCTCTGTGGCAAAGTGCCTCTCATCTGCCTGTCTGGAGCACGCAGCAGTTGTGCCAGCAGCAGGGAGGAGGTGGCAGGGCCTTTTTTTCTTGAGGTAGGAGAAGAGTCACCTGTGCCCTGGGGCTGCTCTGGGGGCTGAAAACTCAGGCCAAGAGGCCAGAAATAACCCAGGAGCCACCAGGTGGAAAGCCTGGATTTAAAGACTCGCCAAGAAAACAAGGCTTCATGAAAAAACTTGAAGGAAAATTAAATAAAATGGACTGACGTGGACATGGGAAAACATTCTACAGCATAACTCATGGATTCTCCCACATTTGGAGAGAGTTAAGAATTTCATGTCCATTTATTTCATCCGGCAGATACAGACAACAAAGCAGCCCTGTGCATGGGAGAGTTAACATTGCTGAGATTGATGCAGAGAGACAAGATGCACTTGGAGACATTGGAAAAATGCATCTCTGAGAAAGTTTTCACTATTAATATTTTTCCCTTGCAAATGTGGGTCTTTTAAAACACTCCTTTCTCTAGGAAGAGGTGGGAAGTAGAGCTACAAAGCACGTAAGAAAGCCTCAAACACATGAGTGGGAGGAAGAAGGAAGAAATGAAGGACTAATGAAGCTTGCATCACTGGGAGCAAAACAGAAGAAGGGAAATGCACGTACTTTTGGCTAAATTGTGCAGGAACTTAGGCTGAGGTTTAAAACTGCTGTGGTTAGCATAGATACAGGCACAGAATAATTCAGACGACCTGATCAAAGGAGAAAGAAACATTACTACTGATTTCATTAGGAAAATTACCTGTGCTTAGATAAGCACAGGAAAAAAATGCCTTCTTCATAATGTTGATATGGAGTAGCCTTGCAAAGGGTAATCAGTACCCGTTCGTGTCTACGATGACTATGTGATTTGGGGATTCCTTTGATGGGGCCAGGATTTTGCCCTTCGTGGAGACTCCTGTTGGCATCTCTGGCATTTCCCTATATGGTGATGTTGCAAACAGATATTTATATTTTTAAAAACAATTAATACATGTCATGTTATTAACATGGTGCCCAGGGTCCCCAGACCTGGCTGCATCGATAAGCTGAGCCCAAATGCTCAGCTACTATGGGGGTGTTTTCATTAAAATTATATCAGGTGTTTCAACTTCAAGAGCATCTCCAGTGGCTGCCGCCACACCAGCAGCTACCCACCTGAACGAGGAAACAAGCCTGGAAAAGGATCCCGGGGCTGGCTTTATTCCCCGCCTTCTGAATTTTTGTCAGTGCTTTGCTGTAAGGGTGCCATAAGGCGTTCAGCAAGCAGGGCTGACCTCTCCTGCCGCAGTCTTAGGCATATTGCAGAGCAGTCAGTAGAAACTTTCAACCAAACTGAAGGAGGGACCTGTGTGTCTCACACAGGAATCCTGTGGGATGGGAATGCCTCCACCTCCATGTCACCAAAGCCACCTATAAAAGGAAAACTGTAACTTTGCCTGGGAAACCCCAGGGTTTTATATTCACTTTGGAATAAACTGAGCCCGTCCATCCATTGAAGATGTGAGCATCAGGGAATCAACAGGCGGTTACGGCCATCTGCACAGACGAGCAGTGCCCAGGGATATAGCTGGGACCACAGTGGGGGCAGGGAGAAGTTCCATGCCAGCGATTTTTACGAATGAAAGGACCGAGCTGCTACTTCAACCTATGCTCGCTTTTCAAAATCCATCCTGAGACAGCAAGAAAAAAGGGCAGAACTATGTTTCCATTCCCTTCCCTTCTACCAGTAAAGCTGTACAGATACAGAAACACTTTTTTTTTTCCAAATATTTTCACCAAAATTCAGAGTTGCTACTTTTTGTATATTGTTGACCTCCAACAGTTGCAACGTGCTGGCGCAGAATCTGGGTTTCTTTGTGTCGCTCCTACACCAAAGAGCGTTGGGTCTGGGGTTGGGAGCCCCGCACAGCGGAGCAGCAGAGTTTGGGCAGGTGGGAAGAAGGGTTGGCAGGACACTGCACTCATTCTGCCCTCTGTCCAGACCCAAAGGATGTATCTCTTGGGGGAAAAAAATCCCACCCCGAACCAGGCCCACATTGTGGCAAAATAAATCTAAAGGGATAAAGCTAGGCTTTGCCTGTAATCACTACAGCCATCGCACGGAGCTCGGCTTGTCGCTCTGTAGGGTTGGCTGGAGAAAGGTAAATTTACAATGAGTAATTAAATGCCCTTTACAGGCCTGACAGTTCCTCAGGCGTGCGGCAGCGCTGATGCTGCCAGCTCCCTCTGAGACCCTGCCAGCCTTCGCGCTCGCAGAGGGTCCCAGTTCAGTCCAGCCCAAAGGTCCCTCTCGCCTGCTTTCGTGGGAGCAAGGCGGGCACAGCGGCAGGAGGAGGTTGGGATGAGGAGGAGGAGGAGGCAGGGTGCACCCTTGGTACTGCAAGCTCTCTGGGCATGGGGGAATTTTCTTTGTTTTTAGCTGTAAAAAATACAGTAGAAGGAGGTGCCAGGCCTCGGCTGGAGCTCCCGGCTGTAAGACGATAACGAAATTAAGTTTAGTTCTGCATGTCTCAGTTTTCAGCCCGCCCGGGTCCGGCTCCAGTGGCACGAAGGTCGCTCGCAGCCGCAACCTGAGGGCCGAGGCGGGCAGCCGCGGGCATGCAGGCACTCACCAGGGCGGCGGGTCCCTCCGGGCTGGCGGGGCGACGGGAGGGCCGGGCAGGGCGGGCGCCCCTCTGGGACAGCGGACCCGAGCGGGGTTTCCCCTGCGGGGGGAGCAAACGCAAGCGTGGGACCGGCCATCCGCCGCCCTCCCCCGGCCCTAGGGCGGCCGCATCCCCACGCACCCGCAGGGAAACAGCCCCGGGGAGCAGCACCCCCCAGCCCGCCCCCGCCAGCTTCCCGCTCCCGCGCTCCCCCTGCTCCCGAAGTTTCCTCCTGGGAGACCTTGCTCGGGCACCC
>VWZZ01002136.1:178541-253307 GCA_013399095.1 Psophia crepitans | reverse complement strand
AGCCAGCCCGCGGGCTGCCTTTTGTTCCTGCGTGCCGCCGGTTTCAGAGCCGTGCCCGGGAAGGAGCCGCTCGGTACTTGGCGGGCTCCGTGTGTCTGCTCGCCCGCCTGAAGGGCATCCTCTGGTAGGGCTGCGCTGCCGGAGCCGCCGGGGAAAGGGCTTGTCCTGTTTTTCATCAGCTCCCCGCTGCCCCCGGTTCTTCAGTGCTGCCTCTGAACTTGTCTGCACTTACCGTGAATTAATTTCGTGCCAACACACGCGCGTGTCCCTGCACCCCGGGAAGCATTTCCTTATGAACCTGCCGACTGCACCGGGGCCAGTTATTATTTATGCCGTCAGAGGTGTGTCTGTGTAAATCTGCGCGCGCGGCTGCGGTGCGACTGCTCTTCCAACCCAGTTTTCTGAAACTTTAATTGCGGCAGGCGATGTCCTGGTGTGGAGCCATTTACGTCAGAGCAGACCGTTACTCCGGTGGGATAACGGCGTCTCTTAGGCGATGGTTTGTCACCCAGGGAGGGCTTGTGCTGTTTCACGGGATGAATCAGGAACAAAAATGAGCCAACAATGAAACTGAGTTTGTGTGGTTTTAAAAAAAAAACCCGACGCGGTAACGTCTGTTATGGGCACGGTAAATGGGGCAGCAAACCCCCAGATTTCTCCGGCGTAGCCCACGTATCCGCCGGTAAACAACAAACTGTGAGCGCTTTGCAGCCAAAAATATAAGGCCTGGCAGCCCCGGCTGCCAAAGCGTTACGTGTCATTAAAGTGGCGCTCTCGGAGGAGAGGGACTGTCCCAGGAGCGGGGACATCTATAAACACTTTTCTGATTGGTTTGAAAATTTAGACACAGGAAGCGGATGGTATCTAATAACAGACAAGTGGAGACACTGTTGTCATGGAAACTGAGAAGACTACCCCCCCCCGGTTATTTAAAAAAAAAAAACGGAGAAGAAAAAGTCTGCATATCATCAGGAATGCTCGCAGACTGCCTTGGCTGCTGTTGCCTTTCCCACAGCATCTGTTGAAATCTGAGAACGTGCCTGTCAAATCAAGGTCATTTTACAATAAAACCCTGCGCCGCTGCCTCCCCGCTTTCCCCTCCGGCCGTTGTCCCGCAAGGAGGGGTTTGGGAGACGCAGCGCCCCTGCTCCGTGCCCACCGGGCTGCCCTCCCTGCGGTGGGTGTCCTGCCCCAGCCGGGGAGAGGTGGCTGGTGTGGGGAGGAAAGGCCCGAAGCAGAAGGACCAAGGAGGTTAAAAAAAAAAATAGTAGTGAGGTGTGACTTTTTTTTCTTTTAGTCAAATGACCAGGCCATGCTGCTTCTAGTGGGAGTCTATGGACCTGGGAGAGAAAGCAGGGATTGATTAGATCTCCCACTGTTCCTGCTCGTTAAAAAGTTGTATCAATATGTAATGATTTGGACTTGAATATTAAGGCCGTTTCACAACTCTGCTGCACCTGCAAAAAAAGAAAAAAAGAGGCAAATGACTGTGGGAAACCCTGTGCAATTGCTTTTAATAAAAAAAAAAATCACCATTTGGTTATAGCGTGCTATTTGAGGACAAAAGCAGAGATACAAGAATAAAATATACTTCATTACTGATGAATGCAGCATGAGAAAATCAGCCTATTATTGTGGTAAATTGAAGTTTTACTTTGCTGGACTATTGGAAGTTTATTGTGTGTGAAAGGAGAGAGCTATTTTGCTTTTGGAGCAGGAGAAGTATTTCACAGCAAACTCGCAAAACAGCTTTTAATGTTTTTGCTTATTCTCTTGGGCAGCGTCCATTGAATTCAGATGTTTGTGATGCAGAGATATCTGAGTATTCACTGCGTTTTCTCTGAAACATTTAATTTTGCTTCTTCCTGTAGTCTTCATTTTCCAGTTGTCCTGTTTTTGTCTGGGATGGAGTTAATTTTCTTCCTAGTAGTGGGTATAGCACTGTGGTTTGGATTTAGGGTAAAAATAATCCTTATAACACACTGATGTTTTAGTTGTTGCCAAGCAGTGTTGCAATTAAGTCAGGGACTCTTCAGCTTCTCGTACTGCCCCACCAGAGAAGAGACATGAGCCTTCCGCAGGAGGTGCGCAAGAAGCTGGGAGGGGACACGGCCAGGACAGCTGACCCCAACTGGCCAGAGGGATATTCCATGCCATGTGACGTCATGCTCAGTGTATAACTTGGGGGAAGCTGGCCAGGGGTTTAAACAGCAGCTCGGGAACTAGCTGGGCATCAGTGGGCTGCGGGCGGCGAGCAGTTGTGCTGTGCATCACTCGTTCTGCATATTCTATTATTGTTGTTGTTATTATTTTCCTTTTCTGTCATAATAAACTATCTTTATCTCAACCCATGAGTTTAACCTTTTTTAATTCTCTCCCCCATCCCACTGGAGCGGGGGGGGTGAGCAGACGGCTGGGTGGTTGTTGTAGCTGCTGTCCGGGTTAAACCACAACAACGGTGACCAAGCTGAGAAAAAGCGCTTGAGCGCTTCATCCACTGTATAAATCACCACTTTGTAACCTTAAGGGACCAGTTTGACCTCTGTGACTCTTTGCTTGCATGTTTTGCTTTTTGCATTACTATTTCTTAAGAAAACCAGAAACTGGTGAGCAGGTCTTATGGATCAGGAGGTAGATCCTGCTGGGCGCTGAGGTGAAGGTGCTCAGCACCCTCTCCACCCGCACCGTTGGATCTTGCCATCTGAAGAACCCAAGGCCTGGCTTTACAATCTGGCTGTGGGCAGAGCAGCCTAAAGGGGTGGTAAAGTCAGAGGGAGCGGTGGCTGCTTCTGCTCCAGGAGGGCCTGGGGCTGCTGCGGGGCTGGGGTGGCACCGGGGGCTGGGAGCTGGGACCCCCCTTCTGCTGTGAGCAGGCAGGCGGCGGCCAGCGGGGAAGGCCTGTGGCGTCAGGCCGTTGTGTGTTTAGTCCGGCTCACGTCTGATTAACCAGGTGCTGCTTTTAATTGCTGTGGAATTCAAATGGAGAAAGTTTGGCTTGGTAGCGAAAGCGTGCTTGCTTCTAGAAGCGAATTTCCTGTTGTCGGGAGCACCCTTATCTGCAGGAAGGTTCGCCGGCAGGAAGCGTGTCAGTTACTTGTTTTTACACAGTGAAGGAAGTGAGCTGGATTAGGTAGTTTCTAGATTTACCCTTCATCGTCCTCCTGGGTGTGCTGCTCTATTTATCTCTAATGGTTTTATTTTGTAAAAGTTTTATTATGTCAGTCATCCCCAAGGGAAACGCAAGAAATTAAATGTTTGTGTTGGCCTGCCATTTTTCTCTGTTAGTAAATAAAAAAAGTAATTCACCTACCAACCTTTCTGGGCTACGTTTTCAAAACGATACAATTTGCAATTTACAATACCTTTTGAGCCTCATTAATGACTTGAATACTCAGTGTGGATAGGTGGATACTCAGGCTTTTTTTTTTTTTTCTTCTTCCCCCTCTTAGAATGAAAGATCAAAAAATGCAGCAGTTATTTTGCTAATAGTCCTTACACTTCTGAACTGCCTTTCGTCGTGGATCACAAGTCACTTTACAGAAATTCATTTTTTTTTAATATCCACAGCAATATGAGCATAGGAAGCTGAAACACAGCATTTCACGTGGACTGCCCAAAGTTGTAAGGCAAATTAGGAGCAGAGCTGGGGAGTCAAATTAATTGGCCTTTAATCAACAATTGCTAATGGATTAAAACTTTGAAAATGTCTCTGCCTTTCTTGAGTATGCTCGTGCTAATGCACCAATGCGGTGCATATGTATTTGGGATGCAGGGTCGGGGGTGAGAATATAAGCAGTGGTTCCAGAAAATGTCAGTCGTTTACTGGTCCCCGTCCAGCCTGGTGTGTCTGGGATGCCAGGTTGGAGGCTTGTAAGATTAGACACAGCTTTGGACAAAGGTCCAGACGAAAAGCGAGGGCTGGGATTTAGGTCATTGTGTTCTAGTAAGCAGGGAAGTTCAGGGAAATAAACATTATTTCTCACATGTTGGCTCACAACGGAGTATTTATGGATTTTGAGTTGAACTTTCACAGAGGGTTTTGAGGAGGAAACATGGAAAAGTTACATAAACTTGTAAGAAGCTGCCTGGCATGGTGAGCAGCTTCAAGTAGTGATTTTTGGCGTTGGAGAAGTCTTGGTGTTGGGGGCCATTCCTGGCAGAAGAGGCTGCCAGGGCTGTCCAGAAGCCTGAGCTGGGCTGGGACTGTCCTGGCCGATGCTGGAATTTGTCAGTTTATGACTTCAGACGTGACACAGTGCAGCACAACTTTGGCCACAACTTTGAAATAGTTCTAATGAAACCGCATTTGGCTTGTTACCTGCTCTCATGGCCAAGCCAAAGTGAAACTGTAGCAGGAATAATGGGGGGAAAAAAAAAAGAAAGACGACTTCAACAAAACAGGATTTCATTTAAATGTAAAAATTACGACTGTGTTTTTTCAGAAGTGATCAGCTGATTCTGGGAAACCAGCTTGAAGCGGTGGAAGGCAGGGCGGTTTTTGGGAAGTGACTCTCTTCTAGGCTTTGGAAATCCCTACTCTATTTAAGGTGGCCGAAGTTCAGTTGCTAAGCATCAGAACAACTCAAACCCTCCTTAACTTCACTGTAACACTTTAGGGGCCTTTACCAGTCTTGGGACTTACACTTGGTCTGGCTGTCTAGCCTAAGGTTTGCGCCTTGGCTGTCTGCGTAGACCGCGAAGGAGCGAGGCTCCATGCGCCCTGTTTGTCCTCCTTGGGGATGGGTGCAAAGTGGTGAGATAGCCCTGCTCTGGTGGTGGCTGGCGAGAGGGTTCCGGGGAATGGTTACAGCTAGCCGTGGCTGGACACAGGACTTCCAGGTGGTTCAAGTTGTGTAGGACCACCCTCGCGTTAGCCCAGGTGTTGGTGGTCGCTCACTCACTGGCGGTCAGGTTTCCCCCCCTCTCTTGGGGAGGAACAGAAGTAACATGTTACGCTCTTTCAAAACTTCCCCTAAAAAACTCCTCTATTCCGTAACGCCTGCAGAGATTGGACAGGCTGAGTCTGCTGGAGGTGAAACGTCTGCCTGTTATGCTGGGCAGTATTTTGTTGTTCTCTTTTTCTCTCTCTTTGCTGGAGGTGGTTGGAGATGGTCTTTCTCTGTGTCGGCACTGACCGCGGGACAGACAGACAGCAGGGCTGTGACTTGAGGTCAGGGTTACTGCATGGAAGGATCTGTCCAGCTGTTTGATATTGTAGGTTTTTCCAACATTAGCAGGAATTTACCTCAATGTTGGCTGATATAATAAAGTTTCCAACACTGGATGTTTTTACCTTGTATATGTTTTTCAATTAAAACCAAATAAAGATAGGTATTCTTTAAAGACGGGGATGATTCTGGCCCACGCCGTCTTTTCCCTTTGCCCACCTCCCACGTGCCAGGTTGTGGTGGGACCCTGTCTGTGAACTCCGCTTGCTCAGGCCGAGTAATAAAGATAGGTGCGGGACCCTCATTGCAAAGCCCTTACCTGCCACCCATTTACTGGCACAGCCCACGCACGATGTCTGGGCATCCTTATTTTTGTTGCAAGAACAATGTACCAGACTTCCTAACAGACGGGGCTTTATGTGTGAGGCAGTCCAAGCTAGCTTCTGGAAAGCGTTTCACAGAGTAGCAGCTTTATTGGAAATTACTTCTTAATACCGTACGGCAAAGCCATTGCTCTTTTGAGTGTAGTTCTTTGCAAGGCCTGCGCCTGCCCTGCTGAACCGAGCAGCGGCCTCGTGTCTCCTGTGACCCTGCCTCCTGTCTCAGGCTCTCCAACCTCCCTGCTCCAACCCCTGGCAGCTCTGCAGCTACCCGGTACAGAGCTGCTTTTTGTTTTTTCTCTTGGGCTTTGTAGAGAGGCCAGCCTTTTCCCTGAATAAAGTTGGCTTCCGGCACAGCGAGCAGATGCAAACTCCCCGGCCCGACCCATCCGTGCAGAGCCGTGCTCGGGGTTACTCCCCTCGGTAACTTCTTCTCGTTGACAATTTAATTGCTGGCTGGCTTGCTGTGGAAGGGAGCGGAGGCATTAGAGGGGTTACGAGAGGTTATTAAAGCTGGGAAGAAACTGAAGGTCTGACCCATCCATATTTAACTGGATTAAATGTCATTTTACCCCCAACTCCAACTTGTTTTGATCTGGGTTTTAGAGTAGATCATTTGTAGAAGCTACCCAATTAATATGTTAATTTTAACACCAGATTTTGTAAAGCTTTTTTGTTGGAGGTGGAGAAGGGATCCAAATGTTTTGATCCTATTTTTATCATTATCTTTGCTGAGTTTTTCTCACTCTCTGCTTTGCAGAGAGGAACGAAATTTTAATAATTCACTAATACACTTTCACTTCATTAACATTTTATCATTCTGGCATTGTGCATATGGTGAACTCCTTAGTACTCTCATTAAGGGCCTGATCTCGCCCCCATACTCTCACTTCCCTCCAGGTGTGGAAAACCTTAAATGCCGGTGCTATTCTGCCTCCTGGAAAGAGCTTTTCTCTTTTTCCAATAGATAGTAAACTGAACAGAACATGTAAGATTTTGTTTGTTTACAAAACGGAAGCTTTTACAGGAAGATAGCAGGGTTGGTTAGGTTGGAGCCAGGAAGCACCAAGCCTCCAGCCCTTACAAGACTCAATGGTGTGGTCTAGAGAGCGTGAGGACACAGGGTGCCGTTGTGTTATCATTTCTGTTGTTTTACACTGCGGTGTGTTGGGTTTAACCGGAGATTTATACTGGTGTTAAAATGGTTATGAAACTTTCAGGTGCCTTCCCTGGGACAGCGCAGTGCTTGGTATTAGGATGGCACAAATAACAGGTAGCTTTTCCTGTGATCTTGGTGATTAAGGACGTAAGTTTGCAGTTATGTGCCCACACTGTGTTAAACAGGGGCTTTTTAATTATGTCTAAATCTGAAATAGGGTGTTGAACTTCCATGGCAACTCTACTATTTTTTTTTTCTTTTTAGCATAAAATAAACCTCTGAATTAGTGCATGATTCGTTACAGCAAATTAAATGCTGTTAGAACACCAAATTATGTCAGGCGTATTCAGAAGGATAAGAAGCCAAGCGTGGCTGAGGGGTGGACAGTGGGTAGATACAGGAGGCTTGAGAGTGGAAACGAAACTTCTGGGTTGTGAGCAGCAAAGAACTAAGGGCCAGGTAAGAATTTCAGGTGGTTAACGTGTCTTGAAAAGAGTGTGGCTGTTGGGGGACCGGAGGACAAGGAATCACGAAAATAAATACAGGAGATGTTGAGGGACCTGACTGAGGGTTTTTACTTGTCAAATAGAATATATTTGCTTTTAGAGGCACCAGGACAGAAACTCATCTCTTGTAAACTGGTATAATTCCATTGGAGTTAGTGGAATTACACTGATTTACACCAACTGATAGTCTGTCTGGTGGTATTACAAGAAGAGCAAAGATGTGAAGGATGGGGGAACTGGAAGAGGTTATAGGCCTGAGCAACAGAGAGTGTGGAAGTTTGTTCGGTAGTGATAGAGAGGCTGGGCAAGTGAAGAAAGATCAAAAGGTCCATTGCAGCTATATTGAGTTTGATTTGATGACGAGATGCCCAGCCAAGAGATGTCAGCAAGGCAGGCTGAGAGATGGGCTTGGCTGGAGAGGAGAGTTTGCAACATCAAGTACCTTTCTCGTTAGCACGGTAGCGACTGGTATGTGAATGAATAAGATCATGCACAGGATGAGGAGCGGGGGGGAAAAAAGACCAAGGCCACAGCAGGAGCTGGGGGGAGGATGTGAAGGTGCAGAGCAATTTCTGGACCAGGACGAACAGGGCCAGAAGACAGCATCTATCTCACAAAGCCAAGGCAGGACAAAAGTCCTTTAGTCTGGAAAGAGGAATAGAAAAAAAGCATATCAAATATTATTTAGGATGGAGAAGTGAAAGGGAATGACATTGACTTCTTTAGAGACATGAGCCATGAATAATCTGTACTACAATTAGTAAACTTTGAAAAGCTGAGCTATAAATAAACTATGTCTGAACTGGTATGTCTAATTCTTTTTTCCCCTCTTGTAATGTGTTGTTGCAAAGTAGTCTTGTGTAATGGTGCAGCAGACCTTAATGTCCCGAGGAGGGCTACGGCAGCATCCCTAATTGATGCCGCGCTGTGCGGTGCTGCTGTGGCTGCTCCGTGCAGAGCTCTGTGCCTCGCTTTTTCAGGGGATGAAGTGGCCGTGTCAGCCCTGGTTTACCCTGGGGACCTCCAGCTGGGTGATGTGCCTGCTGCAGTCAGGGTCCTGGGGGAGGCGTTGCCGTCAGGTTACTGCTCAGGAAATTCAAACAAGTGCCAAGAAGTCACAGAGTGTTGAGTAAATATACTGGCATTGTAGCTGTGGTTGTTGTACCTCAGTTACTAGGCCCTGTGTGGGGAAGCTTGGAGCAGTGTTGAACCACCGATGTCTGGTGGGAGCAGGGCTGGGGTGTGATGAAGAAGGTCTGAGGAAAATATCACAGCTTCAGTTTGTTTTGTGACCGAGCAGGAGATCTGTCTGGATATATTTCGCCATGGAATGACTTTGTGCAAGGAGGAAGAAAGCACAGACTGGGAAAAATGAGGTAGAATGTAGAAATGAAGGACGTGTGTTAGGATGGTCACCCTTGTTCACGAGCAGGTCTCGTTACTGGAGCAGCTGCAGCCCGTTCACAGTCCCAGGGCATGCTGCAAAAACTGGAAACGACCTGACTAGAAGTGAGGCCAGCTTAATTGTACCAAGACAAGAAAAATAATAATAAAAAACCCCACATAAAAAGTGAAAAGTATAGTGTGTTTTAAAAAACCTTTTGGTTTTTGTAAGCCAGGATGCCATTTCTGATGGGTGGGGACATTCCCATTCCTCATTCGTGACTCTGGTGTCCTCCCCGTCCAGCACCTCAGAGGCAGCCAGCCTGGGTTGGAAAGTCAGTGTCTTTAGAAACAGAAGACATTTTAGCTTTCCAGGTGGAATTATTTCTTTCTTTCGTAATTGTATCAAAAGCATGTGTTGCTACAAGGGCATGTAGTGACTGGACAAGGAGTAATGGGTTTAAACTAAAAGAGGGGAGATTTAGTTTTGATACTAGGAAGAAATTCTTCACTGTGAGGGTGGTGAGGCACTGGCACAAGCTGCCCAGAGAAGCTGTGCAGGCCCCATCCCTGGCAGTGTTCAAGGCCAGGTTGGATGGTGCTTTGGTGTCCCTGCCCATGGTAGGGGGGTTCGAACTAGATGGTCTTTGAGGTCCCTTCCAACCCAAACCATTCTATGATTCTATTTTATGATTCTATGATTCATAAAAAAAGCTGAGCATCTTGAAGCTACAGTACGTGAGAGAACACTCCTGGGTAAAGCAAGTAGAGACATGGCGGGCTCAGAGGCACAGTGGTGGGATGTGAAGCCTTTCACCACAGGTCATTCAGGCCTCGATTGTCTCCAGAAAGCGGTAGTTACCTCTGGCAATGGCTGTTGGGGTTGCAGAGCCAAGGGGCTCATGTCCACTCCAGGTCTCATGCAGCCACTGGGACATGAGGGCAGGCATGAGCTCAGGTGATGGCCTTGCTCTGGCTCCTCATGGGCCAGCATCGAGGCCACGCACCCTCAGAAATCAGCTACGCTGATTAAGACTGTGGCTCTAGGATCAGGCTGCCTACTCGGTTGTGCCTGTGCTGTCGGGTTGGAGAGTTGTACAGAGGTGTTGAAGAGGGACAAGCGATGAGGAAAGGGCTGGGCACAGCTATATAGCCCTCGAGCCCCTTATTGAGGGGATAATTTCACAATGCTAGTAGCAAAGGCTTTTTTAATCAGAAAAGCCATGTTATCTTTTGCCAAGGGGCTGCGTGAAACATCCTTTGCTGTGCTGATAGTAACAATGGTATCGGTCTTGCCCGCTTGCCCTCCCTCCCTGGGAGGGTTGTGTCCCAAGCTGGTGTACCCTTACCCGTTCCCTGCATGGGCCGCGCTCGGTTTATTCGAACCGTGCTGTCTCCCTCCTTGCTTTTCTGTGCAGAGTGCTTTCTGCTCACATGAGGATGCCTGTTCACGGTGTGACCTGGGCAGTTCAGGAGCTGCTTTGAAACCTGGAGCAGGATTTTTTTTTTCCTTGTAATTTTCTTTCTGAGTTTGTGTTTAGTCTTGCTTACTGCTGGTAGCTACTTCTAGTTGTGTGGGACTGAGAGCTGGGACCACAGAGCAGCAGGAATCCCAAGCACCCTGCTCTGTCACAGACACAGTGTGGAAAAAAGATTTTCTTTCTCACTCCAAACACCTACAGACTAAATAAGGTATTTGAAGAAAAAATTACTCCAGTATAGAAGTCTCTACACCAATATAATTATTGATCCTGCCTTCATATTTCACATGCTTTATTTGAGTTCCTGTCACCTGCTAATAACATATGAACATTGGGGAAATTTGGAGCATATGTGCGGTATTAATGGTATTTCTTGAGTTACTGGCCTGCTTACATTCGGTGGATTTCTTCCTGTCAAAAACACTTTCAGCACATGAATGAATGGTCAGGAAACCACCTAAATATTGATTAATGTAGACAGAAAATGCCCTCCCACCTCTTGCTCATTCAAAACAACGATGACAGCGTCAGCCAACAGGATTCAAAGAGCTTGTTTTATTTCAAAAGGAGAGCTTTGTTTTGATGAAGACTCCCAGGTACTAGTGCTGGGAATGGAACTTTTGTTTCCAAATGCAAGGGACAAGAGGTTCAGCCCAGGCAGAACCTCTGTAGGTGAGGAAGCACCTTGGCTTTTACAAGTGTTGAAGCAAGCAGCAAGGCACTTCGGAAAATGTAGCCAGTCGTTCCTTTTGGTGCCAATGTGGGCATGAACCCTGGCAAAAACTGAAGCTTGTCCCTTTTCATGCCAAAATCTATCGACTCGAATTGTCTTAGCTGATATCAGTGAAGATTTTGTCTGAGCAAAGAGCTCGGTGTTTGATCACATAGGTGGTTGATGTTTAAAGTCCGTCTTCATGTATTTGTGGGGACCTCCCATGAGGTGCAGTGGCGGTTACATCTGATTTTATGGATGCGTGATTTGATAGAATCATTAAGGTTGGAAGAGACCTCAAGGATCATCTAGTCCAACCGACCCCCCCCCCACCTATTAACCACTAAACCATGTCCTTCAGTGCTGCATCTAACCTTTCCTTAAATACCCGCAGGGACGGTGACTCCACCACCTCCCTGGGCAACCTGTTCCAATGCCCGACCACCCTTTCAGTGAAGAAATTTCTCCTCATCTCCAACCTGAACCTCCCCTGGCACAACTTGCTGTTCCATTGCTGTCATTGATGTAGTGATGGTGGTAATGGTCATTATTAATTTGTATTCCAGTGGTGGGTAACCAGTGTTAACACTCTGCTCTTCCCCAGACATACTCGCTCTTTCAAGTGCGTTCTCCATTGGTACCAAAAGTGATTTATGTGAGTATTCCCACTCTGGCAGCGTGAGTGATGCACGTACGGCTCTTTGGAGCCAGTAGATGAGAAGACCTCTTTATACACAGATATGCTGCAACATAGATTTATATTGCTGTAACTGTGAAATCTATATCTTGTTATGAACAACGCACAATCCATTACCTGTTTGTGCAGAATTCAACGCTTTACCAGTCAGTGAAGCAAGGAGCAGAGGGCCAAACTCAGCCCCCTGGGTGCAGTGTATTGGCCTTTTCTGACTTGCAGACCCTTAAGCCCATAGACTGACCTCCAAGGCTTGTGACTACAGGAGCAATTGAAGATAGGTTGTCAGGTTGTCAATGCATTTTTCTTGTGTTGATAATCTCTGATGTCTAATGACTGAGCCCAGGTAGCAGCCTTTTCCTCAGCGTACTCATCAGGTGTCTTTCTTGGGCACTTTACAGAACTGCAAGCAGCTCGTTGTCTTTAAATTTAATTGGCTAAACCTGTTAAGGAGGAGGCAGACAGACAGATGTGGACAGCAGGATGACTGAAGCCTTTTTTAATAGCCAGTAAAGCTAACCCTCTTCCCCTAAAATGCCTAAGTAGCAGCCTAAAGAACCGCCTCATCTGGGAGCCGCGGAAGAGGGAAACATGGTTAGATTACAGAAATGCATGTAATGAGTTTATTACAATGCATTGATTACCACTGCCAGTAGTTATCCCTCATTTTTAAAGCAACTTCCTGCAAGATAAAAAAAATGAAACATACATTTTCACCTATCTGTGTCAGTCGGAAGCCCAAGAGGAGATTCCTGTTCCACTTCTATCTTGTGGTATAAAGGAGATGCAACTCCACTGAAGTCAGAGGTGGATAGCTGGGGAGAAGAGAGCTTCCTTTTTTACTAGAGAGCTTTAATGCAACATTGTTTTATTTCTGCACATTAAAGTTAATAACACAGCAAGTGTGTTTTGAAGTTAAGTCTTTCTAGGATCTCTGTATGTTAAATAACTGCGAACAAACTTTATAGTCACTCTGTAGGCCCTTATGATATATCATTTTGAGCTGCCTTCTATCTATTACATTTTATCTGCCTGCAAAATCCATTTCTAATTCTGGCCATATCTCCTTTGCGATCACTTGCCAGAAATCTATTCCCAGGATTCTCCTTATTTTAGTGAAATATCTCTGCTTCAGCACCTTTCCCAAGGTGGCTGATCTAATCACGGCTCTATCAGTTATCACTTCTCATTTCCTTTGCTAGCTCTGTCAAATGCAATGCACAGCCTAACAAAGTGACATTCAAATACTCCCAGTGACCAAAGCTATTTCCCTCTCTTTTACTCTGCAAAACTGGAATTGTATGGGGCTTCTTAAACACATGCCCTTCTCTCCAGGAATGTGGCTTGTAAAGCGTGCTCTGAGAAGAGTTAATATTAAGGAGATGAAATAGCTGCCTCTTTATTTATCACAGGTAAGTTCCTTTATAGTGACCATCTGGATATTAAACGCCACATCCACGACCTCTTTTTTCAGGTAGAGGAGAGTAATGCTTCATTCCTGCCAACTGGCAAGAGAGCCCTACCTTGCCGTCAGAGAAATAAAATTTGTCACCTTGCTGTTCCTAACCTCCATTCTTGTCTGTTTATATATACGTATTTCTTTTTTAAAAGTGAGTGTGACTGTATGCAAAGGTCACTGTGTACCGAACAGGGTGCTTGTGTTTCTTAAGTAAGGAGTTAGCGTAGTGGGATCCTCTGTTAAGGTTAAGTGTGGTTTCTATGGACACAGGTCCAGCAACAGCATCTTTTTTTACCTTGGGTGACAAACCTCTTAGTGTTATCTTAGATTGCTATCACAGACTAATACTTGCTTTAATAAGTCTGTGGCTGACTACTCCATCCGCTCTGGAAGATAAAGTTATCCACGTGCATCCTCACAGCCCTTCTTGCTTTGCGCCATTTAACACACGCTGTCACAAGCCCTCCTTTGCTGCAGTCTCATTTCTCTGTTGATTTTTGCGAGGGCTGAAGGCTAAATCTTGCTTTTTTTGGAGAAAGCAGGGATCAGGCTCTCCCCAGCGTGCCCAGAAACATGGGGAGAGCCCTCGCCACACGCCCCTCCTGGCTCCAGAGCACCACAAAGTGCAACACACGTGCATAGTGCTGGGAGTTTACCGTGAGCAGCACAGCTCTGGAAATCTTCTGAAATCATACAACCTGCTTTTTGGTGGTGGTTTCCCCCCCACCTCTTTCTGAATCAAATAAACCTGCCTCGCAGTCTGCAGCAGATCAACACGCATATTTTCCCTGTAGCCTGTTACAGGTTGCAGAATTGAGTTTATTTGTTTCAGACAGCAAGGGGAAAATTAGGGAAACAGGTTTTAAGCTGACAGAAAGAACTGGTCTGATTTGTTGTTTATGGCCCAAGGTACAACACAAACCAGGTGCTCTGCATTTCAGTTGTTTGGCACGTATTTCGATGAGCAGTGTCACAGCCTGGCAGCTGCCAGGGCAAGGTGTTTGCAGTCCCTCCCAGCCATCCCTTGGACACTGTTCTCTGGTCAGCTGTGGAGGTGCAAACCGGAGAGCGTCTGCCCTGACAGGGGATGGCAGACCGAGCTTCTGTGTGTCCTTAAATGGTGATTTCCAGTACAGCTAAATAATGAGAATGGTGTCTAATGGCTTAAAAAACTCCCCAATTGCTGCGTTTTTTCCTAGCTATTTCTTTGCTGTAGGAAAGTAGAGAAATCTGTGTTAAAATAATAATTAAATGCTGACAGTACTAAATTTCCACCCAGCATGAGTTGGCAGCAGTTGCAAACCAAAGCGTTAGGTCATTAAAGAGGAAAAAAACCCAACCTGATTAAATACCTCTGTATGTTTTGCTGATTAGCTACTCTTAAAAAGAGCGTGTGGCTGTAATAGAAGGGTGTACTTGACAGCAGCAATTGCTTTTTTGGGGAAAGGTAAAATACTCGAGTTTTAATGTGTATATATGTGTGTTTGAAAGGATTTCTTGCTGATCTTAGCTATGGGGATTTATATCTTACTAATCATCCATTTTTAAAAGCCACCATGAAATCTTCCTGCCAGGAAATACATGAAATCCCCTCAATATTATGTTTCTGGAAAGAACAGTTAACAGTGACTAATGTGCTCAGGGTTTTGTCTTGGTCTCCTTTTCCTCTTTTCTGGCTAGACAGAGCTGATTTCGCACTTGAGAGTTGAACAGACGTGGTGAACCTTGCTGTAGCCTCGATGGTATTGAAGCACTGCGAGGCTCAGGGGCTGGCTGCAGTGCACATCCTGCGGACACGCAGATAACGGGGTTTCTGCCCCAAAGAGCTTGCTGTGTTGGGGAGGTACGTGAAATCAGGTGAGGATTCAGGAGGGGGAGAGAGTGTGGTGTTGGGAACAGAAACCCCTGTTTACCCCATGCCTACTCATGGACAGAGGTCCTTAGCTCTCAGAGACAGGCTGGAGCTGGCTCTCTTGACTTGTATTTTTTTGAAGCACTCTTGGCTGAGGAGACTGCAAAGTAAAAATTGTCGTAGGGTGCATTCATAGGCTGCCAGTTTTTACCGCCTGTTTCTTCCTTTGATGTGCTCTACCATATATTTACTCCAGTCTACTCCATAGCCATGTTTCACACACAAGTATGTCTGGAGCTCCTGGAGGAGGGGAGGATGGCTGGCGCTAGTGAGGAGAGGAGGATGTGATGCTGGTGGGGACTTGAGCCACTGCAGGAGGGTTGTGGCTGCTGCTGGCCCCATGGCTAGCCCAGGAGCTTGGTGAACTGCCAAGCATTCCCTCTTCAAGTGCTGGGAACATCTCTGAAAGCTGTATGACCTCTGTGGCCAAAACACACATCCCAAGCATGTGCTGAGTGTGGGAGGACATCCTCGCTGCTGTGGCTCCTGTTCCCATCATCAGAACAGGTCTGTGGCGTGTGTATTATGGTGCCAGCCCTGCGGGCCACCGCTGGGTTGTCCTTCCCTCTCCGCTCCTTCTGGCCCTTCCTTTCACACTGGCATTTGAGAAACCAAGGAATCAGAGGGGTTGAAAGAAAGGTTTTTTAAATTAGTTCAAACTATTCTGTTGTTTGAAGATGCAGTGTAGGGTAATACAACCCTTTGTTTTAATAATATACTGTCTGTACCCAGAATTGTCATAGGAACATGTCATATGTCTTACAAACAGAATTTCGGCTGCCTGAGAGAGGTAGGGAAAAGGTCCCTATGAAGGGGTTTGAAGGAGGCTCAGCGTCATGTGCTTACAAATTTATTCAGCACTTTTACTGGACTCTGTTAAGGGCAACTGGGATATTAATTTTTCCCCTGTGAGCTGTATAGGTTACATACTTTTTTTTTTTTTTCCGTCACTCTGCATTCCAGAAAGCAATTTCTCAGGAAGACTGGTTCCAGTTTAATCTCCAGATTATCTGTTGTTTCTTTTTCCCCCAAGATAAAGCAGCTGAATAATCAGCTAACCCTAATTCAGCCAGAGCTGGGAACTATGCATGGGCATGTATGTAGGGGTCCAGATCTGAGGAGCGCTGCTTTAGGTTGCAGTGTTTCAGCTGTATAGCCTGAGTGCATTAGGTATTTGGAGGTGAGCTCAGGTGCTCCAGCGAGCCTGGCCACTGCTCAGGAGTTGGGTCCTGAGCCCCCTGGAAACACCCCAGATTTGGCAAGCAGAGCAAAAGGCATATTTCTGCAAATGATAAGAGTGGTGAATTTTTTGCAATTAAATGCAGTGACCAAGAGAAAATTTTGGCCTCAGTCACCGTCCTGCAGGGTGGCATGTGCGACGTGCCCCAGCTGGGATGTCCCTCTACACCTTGCAGTGGGGGAGCTAAAGTCCCTCTGCGTGGGTACCCTTCTTCATGAGAATCGTCAACCGCTAAACCTTGGTGACAGAAAGCGGCTCTGAGAGCCTGGCCCTCATAGCTCGAAGTTTATTAGGTTCTTGTACTAGCACTGGGTTGAGACAAACTATTTCTCTGCTGGCATTTATGTACTTGACGCTATGGAGTGCAAGGTAACCAAGCGGTTACAGGCCATTAGTCTCCAATTGCTCTTGTCATGTATTATAGTCATTAATCCAGGGCCAAATGGTGGTTTAGTTGTCAGCATAGACCATGGTAAGATTATTTTTTTTTCAGTTCCAGGTTAGTGCCAAGTTGGTATCTAGTTAGTAGTGTTTGCAAGAGTGTAGTCAGATGCCCTCTGCACTGCACCGGTGGCAGCACCAAAGCCAGGGCTCAGCATTGGTTTCATCCACTGTGCGTCCTGTAGAACCGACCCTTTCCCTGTGCTCAGGTGGCTGGTTCAGGGAAAGCCAGCTGCTGCTCAGGTACCTGCAACGGGAACTGCCAGATAAAACTATTGGAGAGTGTCCAGAGGAGGGCAACAAAGATGGTGAAGGGTCTAGAGGGGAAGATACATGAGGAGAGGCTGAAGTCCCTTGACTTGTTCAGCCTGGAGGAGACTGAGGGGAGATTTCATGGCAGCCTACAGCTTTCTCATGACGGGGAGTGAAGAGCCAGGTACTGATCTCCTCCCTCTGGTGACCAGCGATAGAACCTGCGGGAATGGCATGAAGCTGCATAAGGAGAGGTTTAGGTTGGAGGTCAGGAAAAGGTTCTTTACTCAGAGAGTGGTGGGGCACAGGAACAAGCTCCCCAGGAAAGTGATCACAGCCCCGAGCTTGGCTGAGCTCAAGAAGCGTCTGGCCAATGCTCTCAGTCATCTGCTCTGATTGGGCTGGTCTTGTGTGGAGCCAGGAGCTGGACTCGATGATCCTTATGGGTCCCTTCCAACTCAGGATAGTCTATGATTCCTACGTAGTGCACCGCATAGCCCGAGACACCTGAGGGGCTGTGCACAGACAGCTCTCCACTAGCCAGGCTGCTTTCTCACCCTGTGACCTCTTTGGGCACAGTTGGGATGGAGGTGGGTTGCGTTATTTCAGTACACGTTCACACGGTGATTTTATTGCCTCGTTTTGTAGCAGAGGAACACTCCAGGCATCCCGTGGCAGAAATTCTTCTTATTCTTGGACACTGCCCAAGGGTTACTCATCAGAACAATAATTGCTAAAAAATAACAATGCTGAGTACCAAGACTTGTGGAGTGCTTTGATATGCCAGGCTGTGATGATTGTGTATAGAGGGGCACCGTTTTGTAGCTTGAATTGCTATAAAAGGCTTCAATAGCCTTTCTCTGGCGAACTGCTGGTACCCGTATTCGGGAGTTTGTCTGGGCAAGTTTTGGAAGCTCAGTACCACTGTACACGTACTGATCTGTTTATGTTTTAATACGTTAAGTTCTGCTCGCACTGTTCTGTATGGAAGTCTTGTTTTGAAAGTATAAGAAAAACAAGAAGGAAGAATGTTGAGATGTTTTAACATAGCAAAAAGCGTTTTCTTCCTACACAGTGCCATTTCAGAGAGGGAACAGCTTCTCCTCCAGTTCTGTTTTGGTCTAGGTCTCTCTCTTCTGAGATTTAAACATATGCTTAGATCAGTTCCTCAGCTGGTGTGTCTCTGTTGACATAGTGTATCTACTGACATAATGCGCTTTCTGCATTTACACCTGATGTTTTCGCTGTGTGTCTTTAAACTTAGTGGATTCCTCAGGTTTTAAACATGGTCCTTTAATAAAGCTGTAGCATGGGGGCTTTGGGGTTTTTGATGTCATGAGAAGAACATAATTACCAATAGAAAAAGAAAAATATTAGGAAGTTGCTTTTTATTCTGACGACTGTAGGATTTCTTACATCCAATGAAGCAATTGCCCTTGTTCAGCAGATGGGGACCATGATGCTCCAGGTGGCTAGAATATCATCTAGCAGTCTGTGGCACACCTGGACCAAAATCCAGATGTGCTTGGTGACTGTGAAGTGTTGTCCCTAGAAGGCTTGCCCTTCTCTTGGGAAGCTGCCCACAGCTGGAGGCAGGCCCACGCTGGTGAGGCCCGCAGTGTGTGGGCTGGTGCTGCTTCAGATTTGGGGCAAAGCGGGGATTTCTAGATGTGCATAGGTAAAGGTGGAACACAGATCCATTGAAAAGCCATGTGTGTCCCGGTAAGCAGCTGAGATCACTCTCAAACCATCATTCTTCTCAGCAAAAACAGAAGGGAGTGTGGTTTGGAACTGTTGGGACGCTGTGCCTGGCTGTAGGAGGCTTCACTTTCAGATTTTACTTGTTTGTGGGATTTTGTCCTAGCTGAAATAGCATTTCAGGAGAGAGAGTAGCAACTTTAACCTCTGTTCAGGCCATCTGCAGAAAAGATGTCAGTTATCAGAGACTAGGATAAAATCCTGGTCCTAATCAAAGAATCATAGAATGGTTTGGGTTGGAAGGGACCTTAAAAGATCATCTTAAAAGGAAACCTTTGGGTTGGAAGGGACCTTAAAAGATCATCCCAGTTGACTGGAAGCTGGCAAATGTTGTTCCAATTTTCAAGAAGGGCAAGAAAGAAGACCCTGGTAATTACAGGACTGTCAGCCTGACTTCAGTGCCTGGTAAAATTATGGAGAAAATTATGCTGAGAGTTACCGAAAAACACCTGAAGGACAGTGTAGTTATTGGTCACAGCCAACATGCGTTCATGAGGGGAAGGTCCTGCTTAACCAACTTAATTTCTTTTTATGACAAGATCACCCATCTGGTTGACCAAGGGAGACCAGTTGATGTTGTCTTTTTAGATTTCAGTAAAGCTTTCCATACTGTTTCTCACAGTATCTTTCTGGACAAAATGGCCAGCATACAGCTAGGCAGAAACATAATATGATGGGTGAGCAATTGGCTGGCGGGTCGTGCCCAAAGGGTTAGTTAATGGGGTTACATCAGGCTGGTGTCCAGTCACTGGTGGGGTGCCCCAGGGCTCCATTTTGGGGGCAGTTCTTTTTGACATTTTCATAAACAACTTGGATGTGGGACTAGATGGAATTGTGAGCAAGTTTGCAGATGATACAAAATTGGGAGTAGCTGTGGACTCTGTTGAGGGTTGTGAGGCCCTGCAGAGAGACCTGGACAAATTAGAAAACTGGGCAATCGCCAACCACATGAAGTTTAACAAGAGCAAGTGCTGGATTCTGCACCTGGATAGGGCCAACCCTGGCTGTACATACAGACTGGGGGATGGTGCGCTGGAGAGCAGCCACACTGAAACGAATCTGGGGGTCTTGGTTGACACCAAGATGAACATGAGCCAACAGTGTGCCCGGGCTGCCAGGAAGGCCAACCGTGTCCTGGGGTGCATCAAGCACGACATTGCCAGCAGGTCTAGGGAGGTGATTGTCCCACTCTACACTGCACTGGTGCAGCCTCACCTCGAGTACTGTGTGCAGTTTTGGGTGCCACAGTACAAGGAAGACATAAAACTATTGGAGAGTGTCCAAAGGAGGGCAGCAAAGATGGTGAAGGGTCTAGAGGGGGAGACGTATGAGAAGAGACTGAAGTCCCTTGGTTTGTTCAGTTTAGAGAAGAGGAGACTTAGGGCAGACCTCATGGCAGCCTATGGCTTCCTCACGAGACAGAGCGAAGGGGCAAGCGCTGATCTCCTCCCTCTGGAGGGAGAAGCAACAGAACCCATGGGAATGGCATGAAGCTGCGACAGGGGAGGTTTAGGTTAGATATCAGGAAAAGGTTCTTGACCGAGAGGATGGTGGGGCACTGGAGCAGGCTCCCCAGGGAAGTTGTCACAACACCAAGCCTGACTGACTTCAAGCAGCATCTGGATGATGCTCTCAGTCATCTGCTCTGATTGGGCTGGTCCTGTGTGGAGCCAGGAGTTGAACTTGATGATCTTTAGGGGTCCCTTCCAACTTGGGATATTCTATGATTCTATGACCTGGTTCCACCCTCCCTGCCATAGGCAGGGATGGCTCCCACTGGACCAGGTTGGCCAGGGCCCCATCAAACCTGGCCTTGAACACTTCCAGGGATGGGGCCTCCACAACTTCTCTGGGCAACCTGTTCCACTGCCTCACCACCTTCACAGTACAGAATTTCTTCCTAATATTGAATCTAAATCTCCCCTCTTTTAGTTTAAACCCATTAGCCCTTGTCCTATCACTGCACTCCCTGGTAAACAGCCCCTCTCCAGCTTTTCTGTAGGCCCCTTTAGGTACGAAAGACGCAATTAGGTCTCCCTGTAGCCTTCTCTTCTCCAGGCTGAACATCCCCAGCTCTCTCAGCCTGCCTAATGAAGGATCTCAGTGACTTTTGAGGGTTCTGAGATCATCTGTGATAGGTTGACCTCATCACCTCTGTTAGATACTCTGAAAGAGACTCTGGCAGGCCACAGGAATGTAGTCCTCTAATTTTTATTCTCTTGATTGCTCCTGTTTTCCTGGTCTTGTTTTTTGGTTTCCTCCAAATGTAAGCAGCATTATGTTTTCATCCTGTGTCCCACATATGCATTTTTCTGCTAATGGAGGAAAGAAAATGGTCACGCTCAGATTTTGGTCTTTAAAAAACAAGAGCATCTTGATTTTGTTATATTTTTGGACAGGCTACAAGGGATAAAGTTGAATTTGTCTGAAGATAAATGGATACTATCATACTGAGAGTTTACTCCGTGCCAAGTGATTTGGAAATAAGTTTGTTTTTTCTTCTTAAAATTAAAGACACCAAATAAGCTGGTTCTTCAGTTCTGTGCTACAGAAGAGCTGATTTTTGAAACTATCTTGAATGGAGGTAAGGAAAGCCTAAATTGTGTAGTTGGGGTGTAAGATGTCAGCTGTTACTAGGACCACTCTTAAATAAGTCCTTTAGGCTGATGTAGGTGACTTCCTGCCATGAATACCACACAGTTTCTATTTTATGTTGTTTGATTTTATTGCACACTTTCCACTCATTCATCTGCCTTCCTATGATTCCTTTGTGTATTGTTGAAAGGAATATCCATCAGGTCTTTTGCAGGCCAATACGAGACCAACTTGGTGCTCAAGACCTGCCCTCATGCCGGAGTTGTTCCCACTGTTAGGGTAAGGCAATCACGGAGGATTCCCATCCCAAGGACTCATCTTCCACTACTGCAGCTTGGGGATTGCCGCTCCCTTTTTGTTTGGCAATTCACTGTAAAGCCATAACTACAAGTTTTACTTTCCACAGGGTTGTTCCTTTTTGTCTTTTTTGCCACTCCCCGGCAAGCTAAGCAGAAATTGTTGGAGCCTGCTCCTATCTGTGGCTCGTATCTATCATCACGCTGTAGTCAGACATCCTCTCCTCTTCCAAAATATGGAAGATTTCCAGTTAATTGTCTGGAAATGAGGGAAGGGGTAGGATTTTTTCCTACGGTCTTGTTACTCTGTCATGTACAGCCGCTCATTGTTTTGCATTAACTGTTCATACCTAAAGAGGACTGATACTGTGAACCCTTAAAGAACAAGATTAGATGAGGTGGAACTGGCTTTGATTGCCACTTTGGTCTATGATGCCGTGCTCTCTTTACTGCAGCACAGATGAAAGTATACGTGTATTCCTCAAATAAATAAATAACCTGATACTCACTTGAGTTTAGCTATTTACTTGGAGGGAAATGTTTCCTTAGAAATGAGAAGGCTATTCAAAAATCTGTGTTGGGCATTTTAATTACAGCATCTGATGAATCCTTTGAAGTTTTATTACCTGTTATATACTTGATTCAAAAGTTGCCTTTTGCAATAGCTTAAGTTTTTTTATTTGCCTGAGAATGTTAATATTTCTGTTTCAAGCTTTGAAAGAGCAAACTTTCTGAGCATGATTATGAACATTAGGTTAATGCATAATCCCCACTCAGAGGTTCTCCTAGATTTCCATGTGTTTGTTTAGAGGCTGTTCAAAGGTGCTTAGCTTTAATTGCCATTATGCGAGCACACAGAAATAAGGACCGAAGAGTCTTATCAATTATTCCGTTCACAAATTCATTTTTAGATCATCTCAGAGCTGTTCTAAGTTGAATTTACATTGAAGTTACTGGGAGGTGTAAAGGTTTTCATCTAAATGGGGAGAAGATTCTGTTATCTCATTATTTAGATGCTCGGTGGTTATACCTTTTTTGGTCTTAATGTAATTGCTGAGTATTTGGTTTGTTTTCTGTGACATTGTTTTTTTGCAGGTATTTTACCTGCCTTGCTTGTGCAAACTTTTAGCTGCCTACATGGAAATAATAATAGAAATCTGTTTAGAAGTGGCACGAATAACTGAGTTTGTGTGGCTTTCAATGAGCTATAAGATCTTAAATACTTGAGTTGGAATGGAAGTAGGACCTCACCTTTTAACAGGCTTTGAAAATGTCACTTGAAGGGCTAGAACTGGGGCAGCATAACTGAGAGTGGCTGGACCTGCATCTTCCACCATCCAAAAGAAGCTTTTCTACAGTGACAGTTCCCGCTTCAGCGTCTTATCTAAAGATCCGTGAAGTTCATGAGGGAATTTAGAGTGAGTTATTGTTGAGTAAGAAACTGGAAATGTGTTTCTAGAATGCAGGAAAGGACTGGGGTGTGGGGAAGAGCTCTCTGGTGCAGCCTGCCCAATACCGCAAGGTATTGGCAGGTATAGAACTGTGTGAAAAAAAACTAATCAACCATTTTGTGCATTACACTGCAAAATGGAATAGAAAATACATTTTTACATGGTTCTATTTTAGAATCAAGAATTAACTTGTAGAGATCATAATGCTATGTGTCACCCAAATTCTGAACAGCTTTCTGGCACTGAAGATACTAACACCAGTATCAGCAGCAGTAAAACACAACAGGCTAAAATCTGTCCCATTGGAAGAATCCACATCATCTCTGACCTTGCTTGTCCCACCCATGTGCGTCAGCTGCGCATGGGGTACTCCAGAAGTCAAGCTCTGCGGATTTGTGGTCTCTTAGCTAATGCGAGCCAGTAGTCCTCAATATGCGCATTGAAATGAGCAATGTCTGCTGGCAAGGCGTACAGGAACACTGGTTTGAGCCCTGCCACAACCAGATGTTAAGGGCACGAGAAACACCCCAGTCACTTAGAATTAGCTTGCGGAGCCCAATGCAGTGCCATCAGCCGGGTGGTGGGAGGTGCCACCCAGCCTGCTGCAGCCCTGTCCTGCTGGTGGCCCTAGCCGTGGTGGTGGCTGTTCGTGGTGTGTCCCGCCCAGCTCAGTTGTGTCCCTGCTGCGGCCTGGGGCCACTTGCACTGCACCTGGTGCTGGTCTTGGAGAAATAAATAGTCCATGTGAGGTGTGATTATCCTCATCAGCTTCTGCCTTCTAGATCTGAGTGTCTTGTCCTTGACCTTACCAGGTTCTGTCCAGCTCCTTATTTGTACCTGCCCAAAGCCTTGTGCATTACTCTGTGCTCGGCACAGCGTTCACCCTGCTGCCATAATCACTGATCTCCAATCCCATTCAGCCTTCAGGTCGTTTTCCATTTTGCCTATTCATCTTTTTTTTTTAGAGAACTTTTTTAAACTCAGAGGTAACTAAAACTTCTTTTTTTAATATATATTAAATAATTTTGGTTTAGTTAAAATTCTCCCCTTTTGTAACAAACCACCACACACCATGTGTGTGTTTGGTGGAAGGTTGGTCAGGTTTTCAGTAAAAAAAATTCAGTTAGAATAAAGCTTTTCATGTGTAAAAAAAAATGGAGGTTCTGTTTTTTGGGTCGCAAGCCCAGTACACATTTCCAGGGTATCATGAAAAACAGTCACCACCAGATTTTCAGAGTTCTCCAGGAAAAGCAAGAGCAGTTTGTCATGAATCCCGGTTAATTTATTCTCCGTTCCGTAAACGTTATCCCCTACGAGTCCAAAGGCTGTCATTACGCTGCTGTCATTAACCATCTGTTTAGCATGTAAAACTCCTCGGGGCAGGGATCGTATCTTTGCTTTGTACTGTGTAAAGCTGAGCCTGTAGCTGACACTTGAGAAACAATTAATGATAATGCAGCTCAGTAGGGTACTCGGATACCAAGCTAATAAGAGTGGTATAAATGCCTGGCTGGATGGGATTAGAGGGGACTTCTGTGTCCCAGTGGTGTGTCTCCAGCAGGCGAAGGGAAATAGTCTTAAAACATCATCTGACAAGGAGCAGTGAAAAAATAGATGGCATTTCTGAAGGATGTGAGTGAGTCAAGGATGCAAGAGAATCACTATTTGGGCATGTACCTGTGTGTTGCTTTATTATTATTATTGTCATGAGATTTTACCGACTAAATATTTTTCTCTACCGTAGACTAAGGGATCACTTCAGAGCATCAATCTCATTAGTGCCTGCGTTTTCCTTTGCGTGGTCTTCTGCGCGCATTATAAGTCGATGCTTTATCATATTTTCCTTTGTATCTTAATGATTGCCGTGTGTCGGGGGGGGGGGGGGGAGAGGGAGGGAAGCGCAGTAGATTTTCATCTTATGTTAATCCATCAAAATCAAGTTAGTTGCGAGTGATGGAGGAGGCGCGCGTGTGCGCACAGACGTCAGCGCCCAGCCGAAAGCTTGCCAGTTGCCCAGCAACCTTCCCGGAGGAAGATGGATGTCCTGCCACCCGCTCCGCTTTTAGCTGAGCCACAATATATTCCTGGTACCGCATCATCCGTGCACGCAGGGGATGGGCGCCGGGGCTCAGCCGGCGGGGAATGCCGAGTCTCTCAGTAGTTGGCTCTTGTGCCAGGGCTGGGTAAAATGCATTTCACGCCATCCTTGTTAAAACTGTTAATTCAGTTGACTTCATCATGTAGGTTTGGGAGCGGGCGCTGCGAGCTCCTTCACATCACTGGCGTTGCTCTTCCCCTCCCTCAGGCTCTTAAAGGCACATTGCCGGTGTCATTTCTCCATCCTTTTTAGAAAGGCCCTTGTCTGCAGTAACAAATAAAACCTTGGGCGGTAGGAGCTGAGCGAACGCCGTACGTGTCACTGACCTCTTGCTTTTTGGTGGTTTCTTTAGTTGGTGAATTGGGCTCAGCTGGGGCAGGGCCAGGTCTGACCTCCACGTCGGCTGTGCCTCCCCACCCTGTGGTTGTTTGGCGTTAGGACTCCTGGTTGCACACGCATGGGGCACGCACCATCGGGATGCCACCTGAGAAGCCTCTGGAGAAATCAATGAGCGGTTTCTGTCGGAGAGTGTTGTGTAATGCCAACATTTTGAAGCCAAATAGGACCTGACCATGTCTCTTTAAATTTATGGAGTATTTAATTATTATAGGATGCATTTATTCACTATTTGGATTTCTTTAGGAGATGCGCCACTCTAGGATGAATTTAAAATTCTTGCGCATTTACAATGGTTGGAGCTAAATCATGCTGAAAAGCCCCCACAAAATCTTACCTGTGCAGTGACAGATATCTTTCGTGGTCTGGCTCTGGCACCGTTATTTATGTTGACAAGCTCTTTAGTTAGGGTTTGATTCAGGAAAGCAGTTACGAATGTACTTGACTTTAAATCTTTTAATAGTCTCATTGAAGCTAATGAACCTCATGACAGGTTGGAACTTGAACATGTGCTTTGCTGGATCTGGACCCGTGTGAGCAGTGTTGCTGAGCCAGCAGGACCTGGGAGCTCCAGGAAGAAAGGAGGGGCTACACTGGCTCAGGTGTCATCGGATCAGGTTCTTTGACCACTGCAAATTAAGATATAGACATACAAAAGAAGTATCAGGGAAAGCACCACCTGTCCTAAGGGGAAAAAAATTTGCAGCCACCCAGTGCAGCCCCTTAAACGGAGATGAATCTGCCCCAACCCAAGAGAAATTGCTCCAGTTTCATCTGCGTTCCTCCCTCCACAGCCCCACCAGGAGCAGCTGTTTGTGGGCACACAGCTGCCCTAAGGCTCTTCCTCTCATCCCTGCCCTGGGGTGACTCCATGCATGTCCCCGCGGCTGCCTCTGAGAGATGGTACTTGTATTAGCAGGCAGAGGAAACCGGCAGCGGCAGCAGCAGCGAGCTGCCTGTGGAACGGTTCGGCATGGCTCTTGCTTACTCTCTGCGTATGTATGGGGCAATTACGTGCCATTTCACATGCACTTTCTGGTGGCAAGCTATTTATCAACTGCCGATTGAACTTGTTATTTCCTGAAGCGTGTGGTGTGTGGCTCCTGATGGAAAAGCTGCTGTTCTGTCTCCTCGTTCTTCCACTTTACACGGATTCTTTCCTATGCATTTTGTTAAAGTCCTTCCGCTTTAGATTGGTAACTTCCATCACCTGGATAGTGCAGCTTTGTTCAGTGACAACACCGTGGGCTGTCTGTGCTGTTCCTGAAATGGCTGTACACAGGGTGGCAGAGAGAAGTACCTGGAAGCAGAGCATCAGATGCCTGAAACTCAAAAGGAGGCATGTTTTCAGAACGCGGGTGTGCTTATTTGTTGGGAAATGAGCAAGGACAGTGAAAAACTAATGTCGTGTTTACCAGATGGGAGACTGGATAACAGCAAAAGGCTACATATTAGGGCTTTAATTGAATGAATCAGGGGTTGTTAGTGAGAAACATTTCTTACAATAGAAAGCGTGATCCAGGAACAAGTGATCTTGCTCCTGTCTCAGTTCGAGCACAACTCTTGCCGTATTCACTCTTTATTACGAGAGATTGGCGTCTGGTCCTCTCTTTAGCTGAGTCCAGCGAGGTGGGTCCCGCTCCTTTTGGCAGAGATAGTGGTTTGCTGCTCCTGGGTTCCCATTTCAGGGAGAGGTCAAAGAAAGACTTTCCTTCTCATGGTTAGCTAAACTTTCTTTTTTTTTTCTCTCCCTCACTGAGGAGTCAGATGGGAATGTGCTGTAAGCTGCTTACGGAAGAGTCTCAGTCGGGGTCTGCACATTTTGCCTTATGAGGGCTCCTGATGAGCCCGGTTCTGACCTGTGATCCTGCCGTTACTTACTGCTGTACAAACACAAACAAAACAGGACCATTTCCCACCTTAAAGGGTTCACATTATAAGAAACTACCTGTCATACGCACAGGTTAACTGTTAGATTGGAGCCTTTATTACAGGTGGAGGAAGTGTTTCAGCCCTGCCATTTGTCCTGTGTGGTGGGACTCACCTGGCTGGCGTGGTGCAGATGCCCTACATGCCACAGGCGAATGGCACCCCTCCGTAGCCAGCAGAGAGGAACGAGCACTCGGGGTGCAAATCAGCCTAGCCCAAGGAGTGCTTCTGACCTAGGCCAGGTGATTGCCTCCATGAATGCCACTTGGTCACTCTTCTGGAGCTCAGACGACCAGCGCAGCTGTACGCGGAGGTCAGCATGTTGCAGCATCCTAGACTGTGAGGTACAGATCACAGACTTACGTCTTAACTGGAATATATCCAGAGCTTGATTCTGCTTGATGCTGGATGCTCCTGCGTTTTCTTAGGATGAGGAGTAATTGAGGTCACCCAGTGCCATCCAGGATGGTGTCTTGGAGAAGCATGGAGGAAGGGGCAGAGAAGCCAGGTAACCGATCACAAAGAGCTACTAAAGCAGCAACAAGAATATCTGCTCTTATTTGAGACCATTTAATCTTTTTGAATGACTAATATAATATTTATAATATTATAGTAGCTGTAATAACTTGGTTAAAAATTAAAAATAGTTAATGGGTGAAGTGGAATAAGCGTGTTTAATGCTTCTCACTGAACTGCTGCTGTATCTCCTGCTAAAAGAGTTTTATTTAAATGCATAATTTTCTTCCATTTTAGCAACACTGACTGGAGCAAACACACTACCTCTGTATTCCCTCCTGGATGCACATCAGGCTGATGGTATTTATAATGCTCCCTGTCTGGTATGTGTCCTAGCTAGCTGGAGCACCACCTCCTACGGTCAGATGAATTATCCCTAGGCAGAGGAAAGCATTTCAGCAAAATGCATTGATCTGACTGGAACTTTTTGGGATGTAATGCTAGGTCTTTTGTGGTAGGTGAATTTTGTGTATTATTTTATGTATTATTAGACAAGATTCCCTTAATTCCTGGGAGGTTGGCCCCAGACTCAGCCCAGCTCCCAGAAAAGTTCCGTGTCCCACACTGCTTGCCCCATGCAGTAGAAAGCTCCACTGTGCTTGAAGACCCAAACTATTGACCATAGCCCTTGGCTGGGTACTGTTGGAGATACTGTAGACAGCTTGGACCTGTGCTGCGGGGAACTTGGTTAACAGGAAAAGTCACTGGTCTGGATTTGATAGAGTTGGGTGGTACAAAGTTATAGCACAGCCATGTCTTGCGTTGCTGAAGAGGTGCGCTGAGGCATTTTGTACACCTATCAGCAGTCTCCATAGCACTGAGGGCTTCATGCCTGGGTGCATTGCATGGCTATTGCTAATTGATAGGTGATAAAGCATGAATAGATGCAGCATGGTCATCATCTACAAGAATGAGGTGGAGATTCCTACGCAAAGTTGATAGTGTTTTGTCGCTCATAAACTTTGCTGTGGGATGGTTCAGTCTCCCTGTGAAATGTAGGCCTGGCTACAGGTTGGACTGGCTGATGGAGATGGGGTAGGGAGCAAGAGAGGGAGTATATTTAAATGGAGGGACCTGCTCAGTATGAGCCTCGGAGCACTGTCCTTTTCCCACCAAACTTGTCTCTGCCTTCTCAGATCTTTGGCCAGTCAGTCTTTGTCAGTAGGCCAACCCCCGCTGCGTGTGGCGAGGGTTAGGTAGAGCGATGTCTTGTATTCACAGCATCGTCAGTTCGGCCTGCGCAGCATGGCGATGTGGGGTAGCGTTTAAATGTTTTCTGATGACTGGGGCTGGATGGCTTGTAGTCAAAAATCCTAAAAGAAGTTGATGCAGAAGATCTTTTGTCTGCTTCTGTTTGCTTCTTACGCCTCTTGGAAATTCATAATGAGTGAACGTGCGCAAGAGGAAAATCCCGGGTAACTGCAGGCAGCTTAGCCTGACATCAATCCCGGGCAAAAGAATGGAGGAACTAATAGAGGATTTAGAGAATTAAGGGTAGGGAATATAATTAATGCCATTCAACATTCTTTTTTGGAGAATATGTCTTGTCAAACAAACTTGATTTAACTGATGAGATTGCAAGTTTGGGGGATAAGATAACTGTGTAGATATAATATACTTAAACTTCTGCAAGGCGTTTGATTTTATTTCACATGACATTATGATTAAAATATTAGTACTATATACTTTCACTGAAGCACACGTTAAATGTATTAAGAATCGGGTAACTGACAGATCTCAAAAAGTAGTTGTCAATAGGGAATCATCACTGAATGGGAACATTTTTAATGTGACTCTACAGGGATCAGTCAGAGCCCCCATGCTATTCATCATTTTTGGCAGTGATCTAGAAGTAAATATAAAACTATTTCTGATAAAATTTGTGGGTGGCACAAAGACTGATAAAGTGAGAATGAGGGCAGTAGGATGCAGTGCTCTTGGTCACTTGGTTAATTGTCCCTATTGAAACAAAACTCTAGAATTCCTTCAAATTTAATTAAACAATAAAGGTCTTGTGCATTTGAAAAGCGGTGCAGCACAGAGCTGTTGACCAGAAGGTTTATGAGAATCCTTTTAGTCCGCTGGCCTCTCTGTAGAAGTGAGGCTTCCCTAGGGAAGAGGCTGTTTGCCTGCAGGATCCCTTGGCCTCCATGTGGCAGTGATGGTGGTCCATGGCGTGGCAGTGCTGGTGTTTGAGGAGCCTCCCTGAGAAGGCTGCTGACCTGAAACAGCTCCTCCTCCGCAGTGCTGTGGAAGGCCTAAGAAAAATGTTGATTTGTGACTGGTTAAATTTCTGTTTGTTTGTGTATCTGTGGGATCTCAAGTATGTTTTCTTATTAACCTTTGTCCACTGGAGATGTTTGAAGGTGCCCCTACACCTGGATCACGGGAACCAGACTTAGCAGTAGCATTTAGCCTGAGTATGGAGCAGGTCCATCCTGGTGTGACCGGCTTGTAACTCTCTGTTAGCACCTCCAAACTTAAACTAGGCTGCAGTGGCAGAGGGCATACAGCAGTGAGAGGAACACACAGAGGTATCATGTGGCATCCCCATGGCTGTATTACATGAGTGGCTTAGCATGTAACAGAGGCTCTGCTTAAGTGCAAGAGCTCCTTGTATCCACAGTTACTTGCGTACTGCAGGTGCATGTGTGTGTGCACTCTATGGCATGCCAAGACATTTCCTCCTGGTAAGACCAAGAGAGAAGTTGTGTACCCAGGTGCCATGTAGCGCACCCCATTGGCTATAGGAGTATAAGGTGCCACAGTATGAAGAGGACCATGTGCCTTCCGCAGTGGCCAGGGATGAATGCACAGGAATAAGATTCTGGAACTATCTTCAGGTTTGTTACATTAGAGATTTTGAAAAGGCAGAGGTGGTAACAACTCTTCTGCTACCTCTTTTGGCTTTAACTGAGACAGATCTGCTTGTGCATTTAATGCCAGGACCTTCCTCATTTTCAAAACCTGAAATCCCATAGCATCACAGAATTAAAGAGTCAGGATTTAGACTGGAAGGGACTTCTAGCAGTCGTCTGGTCCAACAGCTTGCTCAGGGCCAACAAGAGCCAGTGGCTCCCTGTTAGAGATTTCACAGCCTCTGGGTTGTCTGCTCCAACACCTGACTACCCTCATTGTAGGAGGTTTTTTTTGTTCATGATCCAACTGGAACTTTCTGTGTTCAGCTTGAGTCTGTTGTCTCTTGCCACGTTCCTGTAGACCTCCAAAGGCAACGTGGCTCAGCCTCTGTACACCCTCCCATTAGGCAGTTGTAGACAGTGATAAGCTCTCCCCAGAACCTTGTCTTATGTAGGCTGAAGAAGCCCTGCTCCCTCAGCCTCTTCATGTGTGTCCTGTCCTCCAGCCCCCTGACCTTCTTAGTGGCCCTCCACACGACTTGCTCCAGTATGTCAAAGTCTCTGCACCGAGCACTTGCAGGTTGTCTAACAGGTGCTGAGCAGAAGTGGATGATCATTTCTGCCAACCTGCTCTTATGCTTTAAGAAGGGAGAAAGGAAAGAAAAAAATTGGGTCTATTGCTGTAAAGCTCAGCTTTTCTCAATAGGATCCCAGCACGTGTGTTTTAAAAGCCATAAAGTGGGGTTCAGTCAGGCCAGAACAAGGTGAGCCTTGGGGCGAACAAACCAGCAGCAACATGCCCCCTGGAGAGGTCTACCTCAGAATCAGCCACTGCTCAGCCAGGCCTCTGGGATCCTCAGCTGCATAAGTGCCCTGCACCAGAGGTAGTGAAGATAGAAATGCCCGTGGTGAGACTGATGAGAACTTCAGGTCCAAATAACAAAGAGCATCAGGCCATGGTCTGTCCTTCCCTGTACTGCACCGCTGCTTAATGTCTGATGCATGCGGTTCTCTATCACCGTTTGAAGAACTGGGGGCCATTCATAAACAGACCAACTTAGAGTTGCTTTCCAGCCACGAGTTTCCCTAAGCTAAAAGAAAACAGTGTATCTTACTAAATAAATGATTAGACGTCAATGATTTTCTGCCTTCTAGAGCAGAGTGATTTGGAAGCATGAAAGGGAATTGCTGCAGCAGTATAAAACCACTGCCCTTTGCACTTGCGTCTTTCCCACAGAGTAATCCTTCATTCATTGTTTACTTAATGAGAAAAGAAAGAGGTTAATTTATAAAACCAAATAAAAAACAGACAGAAGACTTTATTTGTGGAAGAAAAAGCTGAATTAAATGAATAGTCTATCCATTAACGCTGCTAATTGTGCTGTGCTCTGCTGAGGAATATAAGCAGATCTGCTAGTATTTGGCTCTTGCTGGTGTAGCCCACAGCCCCTCTCCAGTGAGGGTCCAAGCCAGCACGCTGTGGCAAGAGTTTCCTAAAAACTTTTCTTACTTGGTGAATTAATTTCAGCTCCCAGTTTGTGACAGGCTCAGCCTCTCAAGGGTTTCTTAAATTTAATAGATATAGGAATAATTGGCAGAGCTGATCTTGCTGGTGAATGCTGCTGTTGGAATCATTTGCAAATTCTCATGAACATCCGCAGAGAGTTGCTGCAAGGAAGAGAAAGAGAGACTCCTTAATTCATTTTCCCTGCTCCAGAGAAGTCCATCATACCCACGTTACAAATTCATGGTTTCTAGGCTATTTCTGTTGACTAAAGGATTTTGCAGTGGTCGGAATGAAACCCAAGTCGGGGGAAAGGTTTGCATTTTGCTCCTGTCTCCCATGGTAGCTGTTCAGCTTTGCTCATCAGTGCAAGTCTGAAATCTCAACTGTGCTGATGGGGTAGAGAAAGTTGATGGGGAGGGAAGCAGGGTGGCTGTGCTGTGATGTAGATGAGAGGAGGTTATATCTGCATGGATGATGGCTACTTGATGCTGAGGCCGGCTGGAAGTTAAAGCTGCTGTATCTCCTTCTCTTTCTTGAGTCAGGCTGCAGAAGAGTGAGGGGGCAGGGGAGACCTGGGCAAGTGTGGGTCTGTTGTAGCTTGAAAAGGGTAGTAAGCTCATGAAGACATCTAAGAGTACTTCATGAAGACACCTAGGAATAACATTTGATTCCCTTTGGGAAGCTGAGGGTTACTGTGAAGTGTAGATAAAGAAAAACATATGGGGGGGGGAAGTTGTTTTGTTGGAATTCCCTATGATGGTTTGGGAGATCTTGTGTTGGAAAAAGCACTTTCCTCTGGACTGTGACTAAAGGAAGTGCATTAAAGAGTTAATCTGTTTCCTGCACGTTAGCAGGTACCCAGTGAATGTTGAGGCTTCATGGTCTGTTTTTACCTGATGGGGCACGAGGGCTTGTAAGTCCCAGCTGCTGCCCTGCTGAAAGGAGCTTTGGAGAGAGTTTATTGCTCTTTAACTTCTTATTGCCTTTATCAGCCAGTCCTAAACGTTGGTTTTCAGATTGTCATAGCAACAGTTAAATGCTAACTGTGGAAACAATTAGTAAAAATTTAAACCATGCTGGTACCACAGAGCGTGCACAGATTTTAATGCAAAAAAAACCCCCAACCTGAAGCAATAATACTAAAGACTGTGTTTCCCATCCTCGTGTCAGGCATATTTGTTGCTCTGGAATGTGACCTGTAATTTGTTTTATTTCCGGCATTATAAAATTGAACTTCTTACCTTTAAAGACAAGTTGGTTTTATATATATATATGTATGTATGTGTGTATTTTATGTTTATATATATATATGTATGTATTTTATGTTTATATATGTCGTGGTTTAACCCCAGCCGGCAACTGAGCCCCATGCAGCTGCTCACCTGCTGCCCCCCCACAGAGTGGGATGGGGGGAGAATCGGGAGAGTGAAAGTGAGAAAACTCCTGGGTTGAGATAAAGACAGTTCAATGGGTCCAGCAAAAGCCGCGTGCACAAGCAAAGCAAAACCAGGAATTCATTCCCCACTCCCCACAGCAGGCAGGGGTTCAGCCATCCCCAGGGCAGCAGGGCTCCATCACGCGTAATGGTTACTTGGGAAGACAAACGCCATCACTCCGAACATGCCCCCCTTCCTCCTTCTTCCCCCAGCTTTATGTGCTGAGCATGATGCTGTATGGTATGGGATATCCCTTTGGTCAGTTTGGGTCAGCTGTCCTGTCTGTCCCCTCCCAACTCCCCACGCACCCCCAGCCTGCTCGCTCGTGGGGTGGTGTGAGCAGCAGAACAGCCCTTGGCTCTGTGCAAGCACTGCTCAGCAGTAACTAAAACATCCCTGTGTTATGAGCACTGTTTCAGCACAAATCCAAAATATACCCCCTACTAGCTACTAAGAAAAAAATTAGCTCTATCCCAGCCAAAACCAGCACATTCTGTAATATGTATGTATAAAGTGTATATATTTATGAATATAAGTTAATATATATGTATTATGAGTACATATATCTGAAAAAGTATGCAGTTGTTACTCTGACATAGCTTACTGGCACACAAAATTATACGCAATCTTTGAAAAATGGATTTCTTGCAGTGCAGCCGTCTCTTTGTTAGGTATTCAAAGAACATGGTAATTACTGCTGCAAATGAGTATCTTTTAAATGCTCAGTGTAGAAAGTTGCAAACATATTCATTAGAACATGTATTTGTTTTTAACCTGTTCAATACATCACCTATTTGTGTGCCAGCCGGCTTCGTTTCCAACATGTACTATTGAGAAGACTTTTTTTTATTGTTGTGATATATTTTTATGATGTTGTCACACTTTAATGGACATCCTACCCTTCCATAACATCTTCTGGAAATATTTGGGAAACGTAAGCCTATGCTTTTTCTGGATCTATTGGCAAAATTGTTCTTGGCTTCAGTTTGGGCATGCAAGTGACTTTTTTTGTCCCAATTCAAAGTAATGCAGTCGTGCTTGCCAACGGTTACATCAGCACAGCAGGGTTCATTTTGTCTAGAGAGTACGTAAGCTGTAATGTCTTCATGTCTGAAACAGGTTTGGGTCCTGGGGATGGAGTGCTGGGCAGGTGGAGTCTGCGGCTGGTGGCAGCTCGCAGAGCGAGCACAGGGTCGAGGACGCACCTCCAAGGTCTGTGTGCTTGCTGGCTTCCCTTTGTCTTCCCATGGAGTGGCCTGTGGCTGTGGCTCTTCAACTGGTCATGCTGCAAGATGCTTGTGCCTTGCTTGAGGTTTTGAACCATTCAGGACGTGTCATTTTCGGTGTTTATGTTTAAACACAGGGCTGCAAGTCGGGAGGGAAGAGTCATTTTGCAATAAAACCAAGGTCTGTGTGTGAACATCATTTCAAAGGAAGTCAAGGGTTGTGTTGGTAAAGCCGAACCCTCTCCTGCTCAGTGGCAGTCTCACCTCCTGCGGGCTGTCTTCCTGCCTGCGCCGCTCCTTCCTGCTGGGGCATGGGCCACCATGTGGGGCAGCTGGGCGAGACCTTCTTCTGCTGAATCAGAATCAGAGTTAGGATCCGTAAGAAATCTCCACTGGTTCATCAGCCTTTGGGCTCAGCTTCTCTGTGCACTTGGTTTTGGTTTTTAGCTTTTCTAGTTCATTTCTGAGAGGGTGATGCATTTTTAGGTGGAAGCTGAGATTCTTGTCTGTATTGCCTTCCTGCAGAAGTCTTCCAGGACTGAGGGCTTTCCGGTGCCAGAGGCCATTTGGGTGATAGCTTTTCCCCTTTTTCTGGTTTTCCCCTTTCACTTAAAAACTGAAACTGGCACCTCTTGGAAGCCATCTTTTCCATCTTAAAAAGACATAGCTGTGCTTTCATGCTTGTGTCCTTCATGGTCCTTCAGAGCAACCGCCAAACAGGGATGAGGAACCCACCTCTGTGGTGGGCTCAGGCGAGTCCTTTCCCCTACCTAAGCTTTCCCTGCACTCTGTTGCAGTCTCGGAGGGGAGGCTGTGGAGTTTTGTGGATGTGTTTAAAAATGGCTCTTTTTTTGGTTGTTGTTGTTGTAGGCTATTCTGCTTAAATCTGGGAGAAAACCGTAGTAGGTTCAGATGGCTGAAATTGCCTGTGGGTAGTTAGAGTGCCGGTGGCTGTGGGCAGGATATCCTCGGCTCCCGCCAGCAGGGCTGCGTCATCCTGCCACAGTGAGCAGCCGGAGCGGGGAGAGAAACCCGAGATGCACAACATGTAAATACTCCATAAATACTAGGAATTTGGCAAGGAGGCAGCAGCAGCTTCCTCTCTCCCTGAAGATACTGCCATATGCCCAGAGATGAATCCGGTTATTTCAGCAGCGTTGGCAAAACTCGATTTCGACTCCCCGCCGCTTCCGGGCTGGCGCGAACGCTGGCCCTGTCTTCTCAGGGCTGAGGGACCACAGGGTACGGGGGGACCGGGGGGAGCAGGGAAAAGCACCGCCATGGGAGTACCAGGACCTCCAGTGATGACAGCTGGAGGCAAGGTGGTGCATAAGGCAGCTGTCTCGAGCGAAGGGCCGTGCTTCCTCATGCACGCCACCCCCCCGGCATGGCTTTGGAGGGCAGCGTCAGGACAAACGTGGGGAGGCGAATGCTGACATCAGGACACACACCCGAGCGGCTCCTGCTCTCGCCCTGCGCCTCCTCCTTTGGGTTTTCAGATCCGATGGGATCATGGCACAAGATGGAGTAGCTGTAGGCAAATCACTGTTATGACAGATATATTACTGCAATAAAACAATAAATTTATGGCAGTCAGAGATCTAGACATGTGCGTATAACTTCTCCTCTCCTCTGTATATTGTCCCAGTCAGGTGGTGTATAAACTGAACCGAGCCGTAGAAGAGGAGATGGCACTGGGTTTGCTGTGCCCTCCTGCTTAGCGCCTTGGGCCCTGGCACCCTGCCCTGGCACGTGGCACCGCGAGGGGTGCTGGAGCCCCGAAGCACAACAGGGGCTTCTGTACGGGTCTGGACAGTAAGAAACAAGCTACAGCTACAGCACCTCCTCTGAAAGACGTTATTTATCGGCCCATGGCAAACCTTAGGCTCGCACTCTTCAATGGCTGCGCTTTTCTAGCCCCACGTTACTGCAAGGTGCAAGCTGGGGTTTGGGTTTGGGGCTTTTTTGTGGGTTTTTTGAATTTTTTTTTAATTTTCTGCTCTCCAAGGGGAGGAGGTGTTTCAGTGGGTGGAAATGTCAGGGGCAAAAATTCCCGTCCAGCTCCTGGCTCTCTTCTTCTGTACATAGCCCTTCTCTATCCACACCATCTGGCTGTTGAAATTAATGCTTTAATAACCTCTGCAGGGTAGCACTATTTATTATTCCAATGTTTAAATTTCTTTTTGACTTTCGGGATTAAGCTGGAGTGCCCAGGCATCCTTGTGGACTGTGAAAATCCCCAAGCTGGAGTGTCACAGGCTCTTGGAAAGGAGGAAAATGTGGGAGGCGCTGGTTTCTCCTGTGGTTTCCTTGGCTTGCTTTCCTAGCTGGGGCTCCCACAGCAGAGGAGGGGACTGAGACCCTAGTCCCCGTAGTGTGACCCAAGGCAGTGGCAGTTTGGTGTGCAATGGCCCAGGGTTCTGATGGCTCCCACCATGTTGCTCCTCTGCTCCTGGCAGCCCTTCCCTGCCTGCTGCGCTCTGGAC
Organism: Psophia crepitans; assembly: GCA_013399095.1. NCBI lineage: Eukaryota > Metazoa > Chordata > Aves > Gruiformes > Psophiidae > Psophia > Psophia crepitans. The sequence goes on along the minus strand of VWZZ01002136.1, from coordinate 215,968 downwards.
TTCGAGCACAGTCTCCTCAGGGTAACCCTGGAGCTGCGAGTCTTCTGACTTATGTGGGTTTTGTTTTTATTCTTCAGAGGTAATGAGAGCCTGAGACCACGCTGCAGCAGTACTTCTCTAACAGGAGAAAAATTAGAAGTATTGTAACCCAAATAAAAACAAGCCCCACATTTCTCATCTTGCTTTGCCACCGGGAACATCTCCTGGGTTGGACTTGGGGTTATCTGCATCCCTCCTGCACCTGCAGCATGTCCTGGGAAGCCTCTTCCTTTCTACTGCCCATAGTTTCCTTGTTGTATTCTGTTCTCTGTCTGTGTGGGGGGGTTGTTTTGGCTGTTTTTGCTCCAGTCTAGCGTGTGACACAGCACAGCTGTGTGTTTTGTTCCGCTGCTGGTTGCTGCATCTCAGAAACCTCCTAGCACTTCCAGCTGATCCACCAAACTGCCTCGTCCTAAATACGTGGCTGCAATCTTTCTACAAGCCACCACCCTCCTTTGCCTGCCGAGGTCTTCCCTCAGCCATGTCAGCCCATGGTGGATATCACGTTGATGTGGAGACGGGCGTGCTTGTTAGCCGGGAATTGTCACACTAAACGCTTTGTGATAACTACTAGATATCAAGCAGAGTTCACGCAGATTGCCCTGCTTATCCCACCGTTTGTCTGCCCTGGCACCCTGTGGGTGTCCATTTGCCGGGGAGCTCACCTCCTGCCGTCAGTTTGCATACCTGGAGATGGTGCTTTCTTTCCCGTGTGTCCAGATAGAGTATATCCTTCTTATTTTGCATCCTGGAGCCTTTAATTACTCTCAACAGGTCCCTTTCACACTTTGAAAATCCTGTAGCAATTTCAATTTGAATTGCTTTCTCTGAGGCTTCTGTTTAGATGAGTGCACCTGCTCTGCGGTCCCACCGGTAATTGGGCTGTAATAGTTATGATCCTTTAAATGCACTTAAGGTACCACGAGCTTTAAGGATTGTTAACGATGCAATCTGGCATCTCAGCACCAGTTTTGTCTTGTCTCTGAGCTGAGCATTTTGGTTTTAATTGTATTGTTTTGCCATTTGTGAAGATTACAAATATTTGCACGCTGCAGAACTTGGATATATTTAATTAAACACTGCCCTGTGCTCGCGTACCTGTCCTGCAGGTCTGGGTCCTGGGCTGCTCCTCAGTTCCCACTCTGCCAAACCCCTGCTGAGTTCAGTGGGAGTTTTGCCAGTACAAGGCCCTGAAAAAGAAGTGTGGATCATTCGAGCAGTGGTGCTCGTTTGTGCAACAGCCCAGGGTCACGTTAAAAGGATATTAAACAAAAAATACCAAAGAACCTACTTGTCTTGTCCTTGCCCAGAGCAAACCTTTATCCTGGGACTGGTCCAGCAGGTTGAAGATGGAGTTTCCTCTGGTTCCTGTGTTACCTAGGATTTTGTCCTGTGGATACCATGACTAGATCAAAGCCTTTAATGTTCTGTGCTGCCTTAATTCCCCTCTAAGGAGAGAGGGGAAAAAAGGAAAGAGAAAGATGTCTCTCTCAGTCGTGTCTCCATACAGCAGCAAGAGGTGTGCAGCCTGTAGCCTGCTGCCGCACTCAGAATATAAAATTTCCAAAATTACAAGTTGCGAGTGTGATAATGAACTGAAAGTAAATATGGTTCAGTTTGCTATGAATCATTCTTCGGGGGTTTAATTGGGCTCGGATGAGCTGGCATTGTTGCGGTGCAAGAATAGAGTTGTTTCAGAATCAGACAGATGACGTTGCTTGGCAGACCAGAGCTGCAGCATCCGAGCAGCACCAGGAAACCTTGTCCTCAGACAGGCTTCCTGGGATGGACTGAGGAAGGTATCCAGGTGGGGAAGAAGCCAGCAGTTCCTGCGAACCCCCGAGATCCAAGAATTCACCTGCTGGTACTGGAGGCCATCTCCACTGTTTGAATTGCAATTAGATGAGCACTGTGAGTTGAGGTTGTTGCTGTGAGATGGAAGGCTTCACCCTAACAGCCTCCAAGCTCTTCTGGCAGGGAAAAGGGGACATGAAATGATAGTAATGGAAACCACTATAATGGGATGTTATGGCAAATGAGAACAAGTACTTTGTGATCCTCTTTCCAGCAGGAATTTAAGCAGCACCATTAATGGCTCAGACAACTCAGGCAAGGGCACTACCTTCCTGAGGAGTTTGGTGCGCTGTGAGATGGAGAACTGGGATGATACCCTAACTTGACGTTTGACTAGCATAGCACTGGGGGTGTATAGAGAACTTGAACATCTGAACTGTCCTGTAATAGGCAGAGAGAGAAATTGCATATCGCCCTTTTTAAAGCCACGATCGTGATTATGGGATGGTGTTCTTAACCTGCTGCAAGGAGATTTATATAAGCGATTCACATTAATGCCAGTGGGAATTACTCAGAGCTGTACAAGTGCATCACAGTAAGAAATGTGCTTTGGCAGTTCACTGCTAGTATTTGAGTCTTCTTCTCTGAGTCAAGGGGGCAAAAACTAGTGATATTTTTTTTTTTTTTTGAAAAAAGATCTGTTATTTTGTCTTCTGAGGAAGTACAGGAAGGTGAACCGTTTGCACAGGTCTCAGAAATAAGGAATTTCTTAATGTTAATTGTTAACTGTTCTCATTATTATAACTGCAGATGCTTATCTACTGTCTGCTGGTTACTGATGGGCAACAGCCCAGCTCTGGTTTTAGGTGCTGCTGGCCATCTGTGCTGACCCACTCCATCCCGGGGTTGGACTCGTCTGTTGGTCACCATGGGACAGGAAAGGTTGATCTTATTCTGCTTGCAGTTACATTCTGTAGTAGAACGGGATGAGGAGACTGCAGGCAGAAAAAGAAAAGCATAACCAAAATCAGAATTTGTGATTTTAGTCTAGTGAAATATCTCAAAGAGCTTGCTGCTTTTGAAGTGGCCATTGAAGTGGGTAGAAAGGACTGTGTATTTACGTGAGGTACAGAGAGAGGCAGACATTGACCTCTACTTGATGTTTCTGAGTTACTCGTTATTCCTCTGCTCAGTTTGTATCAGTATCAAGCTTTCAAGTTTGTTTCTCCAAATTTTGGGTTTGGAGTTTTGATTTTATTTTTTTTTTGGTTTTTGTTTTTGTTTTTGGCTAAAGTTGGCATGAAGCTTGAATCTTAAAATCTGTGTTCCAGCAGCAAGTGTTATTTTGGGTATGAGCCCTGTCCCATATGGTCGCTCAGCCTTTGCCTCCGGTTCACCTTCCTCCCATGGCCAGCAGGGCTCGGGCTGGGTCTGTTGGCAGTGTGTTGCTGCGGTGCTTGCCCAGTCCCTCTAAGACCTGTGGCTAATTGCTGCCATGCTGTTTCAATTAATTTTCTTTATTATTCTTAGCATTATTTACGTAATTTTTTATGGGAGCCCATTTCACTTAAATGAGAGAAAGTAAAATTTACTACTCCTGGCAGATGATGACAGTTTTGGAACAACGCAGGACATGGTGATGGTATCTGAGCAATGCCACGGGCCTGGAAGAAGCTTCACCAAAGCAGATGAGTCTTGCCTCTTGCACTGCAGATGATAAATGCCAAAGCCAACCTTTGTAACAGCACATCGCAGGTGACAGCCCACCCCAAAGCCAAGTGTTCCCCACTGGGAAGATCCTTGTTCATGGCTGTGCAAGTTGAATTTCATCAGTTTTCAAAGGCCCAGCAAATAAACTGATGAGGTAGGATGGCTTGGTGCAAACCTTCTTCACGATTATTTTGAAAAGTCGAGGGTCTTGGAGATCATCATCTACTAGATTAATGATGCTGAGGATGGCGGTGTGTACCCTCAGAGTATATTCCAAGTCATAGGTGCAGCGTGAAGCTAGAGGACAGCCACAGCAAAAGCACATTTCAGTTTTTCAGCTGAGCAGCGGCCAAATTCTGGCCCAGTGTGTATCCATCGCACCACCCCTGCAGGGGGCAGGTACTCGTTGGGAGGGTTTGGCATTACAACGGTATGTGCTGGTTTAGTGTTTCAACAGAGTACCTAAATAAGCCCTGTTTGATGCTCAGATAGGGATTTCATCCTGCTGTGTCTGTAGGCAGATACCAAACAGTTTGTAATTCACTGTCCAAGGATTTCATCCTTTCTTTCACTTTCTTTTGCATTGCACCTTACGGTATTTTAACTGCATAGAAATTGCCGTAAGGAAGTGAAGAACATAGTCACATTGTAGTTGCACAGAATGAAGTCAGCAGGTAATAAGGCATTGGGAACCGTGGACTTGGGACAGTCCACTTACTTGCTTAACACAAATATTGTATTGGACATTAAAAAGCAGAAATTCTTGAATGTTCCCTGCTTTTCTGTTGTTAAAAAACAATCAGACAAACATGAGACCAAGTGAGGGTACATGTCTCCCCTGCCTGGCTGTGCAGCAACAGTTAAAGTGTATTTTACACAAAATTCCCAAACACCCTACCACTGTTATCACCTCTGCTGCCTGACAACTGTCAGCACCAGCCGGGGGCACCGGGCTCCTAAGGCCAGACCAGCTTTTAGACTATGATGGCAGTTCCACTGACTGCAGGGTGAGTTTGGCTGCAGCAGCCTGGCTGAAGCCTGGTTCCCTCTGGAGCGCAGGCCTGGGTCGGTGGTGGCTGCTGGGGACAGCTGTGGGCACCAGGGAGGGAACCCAGGCAAGGGCAGCCAGGTTGTTCAAAAGGGAAAAAGATATTTTTGTTCCAGCAGCTAAACCCCTTTTGTATTTTGGTTTCTCATAGCAGCTATTTATCCAAAACATTTGGGAGAAAGGCTGTCTCTTTATTAAATATTTAACACCCTTGCATTGAGCTGTGGGCTGAGAAAGCTCCCAATCCACATGTGAGTCACCAAGAACTCCTCCGACAAAACCAGAGGAAGTCCAGATTGGAGACTGCTACGGGGGGAAAAAAAAAAAAGTGTTTGCTGCTTTGGAAAAAGCCCAGAATGGTTCATATCTCTGGTATATCGTAAAATGAGCACAGCAGTCACTCCGTCCTGGATGTGAATGAGGATTTGCAAAGTCCCAGATTTTAAGTGGAGAAGATATCAATATGCTAGGTAGCACAACACCCTATATAGCATGGATGAGTAGTCCACCTGATAGCTGGTCTTATTAAATGCTGTTCAGATGTGTACCCTGACATGTTGGGGATAGAATCGTAGAATCACAAAATGGTTTGGGTTGGAAGGGACCTCAAAGATCATCTAGTTCCAATCCCCCTGCCATGGGCAGGGACACTCTATACTAGACCAGGTTGCCCAAAGCCCCATCCAACCTGGCCTTGAACACTGCCAGGGATGGGGCCTCCACAGCTTCTCTGGGCAGCCTGTTCCACTGCCTCACCACTCTCATCATAAAAAATTTTTTCCTTACATCTAATCTAAATCTCCCTTCTTTTAGTTTAAACCCATTACCCCTTGTCCTGTCACTCTCTGTCCTTGTAACCAGCCCCTCTCCAGTTTTTCTGTAGGTCCCCTTTAGGTACTGGAAGGCCACAATTAGGTCTCCCCAGAGCCTTCTCTTCTCCAGGCTGAACAACCCCAGCTCCCTCAGCCTGTCCTCACAGGAGAGGTGCTCCATCCCTCTGATCAGCTTTGTGGCCCTCCTCTGGACTTGCGCCAGCAGCTCCATGTCTTTCCTGTACTGAGGACTCCAGAGCTGGATGCAGTACTCCAGGTGGGGTCTCACAAGAGTGGAGTAGAGCGGCAGAATCCCCTCCCTTGACCTGCTGGCCACACTATTTCTGATGCAGCCCAGGACACAGTTGGCTTTCTGGGCTGCCAGCGCACACTGCCGGCTCATGTTGAGCTTCTCGTCCACCAACACCCCAAGTCCTTCTCCTTGGGGCTGCTCTCAATCCATTCTCTGCCCAGCCTGTAGCTGTGCTTGGGATTGTGCTGACCCACGTGTAGGACAAGGTGTAGATCACTGCTTCCCACAGTAGTTTGTTCCATTGGTAAATTGTTACTGGTTTTAATCTTAGTCTGCTTAGTTTTCGCCTCCAGCCGCCAGCTGACATCCACCTCTCTGCAGAGCAAGGGGATCCATGTTTTGAAGGTGCCCCGCTCTCTCAAGATGACAGCTTGGGACTTGTTGTCAGAGAGTGGGAAAGCAGGCTCCTGCACAAACGGTGTATGATAACAAATCACGTGGTAAGAATGATGTGTGATAAAACAGTAGCAAAAAAGGTAACGGCTAAAGTTTAAGCTATTTAGCACTGCTGGTGGTGAGTGGTGTCGTGCACTGTGCTTCCACGTGCCGCTCGTGCATGGTGCTTGGAACCGACTCTGCTATTTATTTCTGTCGAAGTGATAGGAACTGAATGAGTAAAATTAAGATGAAACTTTCTGGGCATGTTTCTCCCTTTGGTCAAATTATTTTTTCAACATCCAAGTGAATTATCTGCTGCAGAGAGAGGTGGCAATCTCTGTCCCTTAGCTGATTACAGAGACATCTCCAGCAGTGGTGGACCACTTAAAAATTTTTCCTGGTGATGTGGGTTCCTTGTACAACAAACGTGCACCTACTGAGATGATGTTTACTGCTCCTTATTACTATTTGCAGATACTTTAAATGTGGTTCACAGTATTTTTGCTGCTAGAAAACCATTAGTCTGTGTAGTTTCTGTGCCCTCTGAGATCACTTGTACAGGGAAGAACAGATGTAAACCAGTATTTTAGGCTATACGCTCTAAGTGCTTTTGAACAACTTACTGTAGCTGATGGGCCTGATTCTGATTTCAAAGTAGTGTTCATATACCAGCTTCTGGTAAGGTTCTTCCTGATTTAAGACGATGAAAATAAGATCCTTTTTTTCCCCAGACGTTGAGCCTAGAAATACAAGGTTGCCTTAGAGCCTCCTCCGCCGGTGCCGGCATGGTACTGTTGGAAGGTGAGGAGTGACACCAGTAGTGTCTGTCAGTGACACGCCACCAGCTGAGCAGCACTAGCTGGCCAACATATTCTGGTGTGAGTCACCTGGCCCTTTTGCTGCTTTGACCTCCTCTGCCGTGCGCAGGTGAGACCTGGGTGAGTGCCTTTGGTGCTTGCCTGGCTTTTGGGTAACCAAGGTGAACGGCTATGACTCTTTTCCGCAGTTGGCCTGTGCTGTCCCCCCCTTTCTGGTAGGTGACAATGACATTGCCGAAAGCCAGTTTGAACATTGAAGACTGAAAGCAGTCAGACACTACTTTGACAGGCATTCTGCAGATACCCAGAGACGAGATGGTCAGGAGGCAGTTTGTACCAGCATTATGGAAAATGTTACAACTCTTTTTAAAACTCATGGCTCAGATGTGCTGCAGCATGGACCTGGATGAACGCGTGTGTAAGGATTCCTGACCGGGAGGAGCTGGTGTGGCCATCCACCTGCTCCTGAGCTGGCTGATACTGCTGGCAACCTCATTCCCGAACCGTTGCTCAAATTGCCTAATACTGCAGTTGCCAGCCTCTTTGATGAAAGGTGGGTTCGTGTATCAGATTGTTGAGCATTAGGGATAGGGGACTAGGTTTGCAGTGTAATCTTCCAGTAATATTCCTCTTGATCCAGAGACCGTGCTTTATAAAAGAGCTCTTTTCTCTCTGACATTGTGGTGGCCTGCTAAGGGACGACTATCTTCCACCTTCACTTGGAGATAGTGAGGCTGCCACTGACCTGATGTTTGTGAAGGTCACAGCTGCACCAGGCAAAATTAGTTCTGTGCAGGACAATTAAAGTAGGTTGGATTTTCTCAGTTGTAGCTGATTTGCTTTCATCTGGGTTCCTCTTGCAAAACCATTTAAAGTCCATTCTCCTCTGCCCCCCACTGCCTGTCTATGGGAAAAAACTGAAAAGGGGAGATTTCTGCCTGGGCTCTGATTCTGCTTTGAGCCTTGTTCTTACATCTTTCCAGGAAAGTGTCCACACAGAGGCTGAGGCAGGCTTTGTATTGGCTCTGAAGCCTCACACTGTATTCCACCCCATCACGAATGTTGTTGGGCCAGTAGGGACGGTCTGCTCCCATGCCAGTTCACTGTAGCTTTGCACTCTCTGGTTTGGATCCAGGACCCTGTGGGGACCCTTCTGCAGAGTCCTCGTAACAGCACTGCAGATATGGCTGAGCTGCTTTCCCAGCCATTTTTTTCCTTCTAGTAGCTGAATGTCCTGCAGATTTTGGAGCCTGATGGAGCCAGTTAGTTTGAGTCAAAGGCAGGCAAAGCCCATGACTGCTGACCAGGAAAAAAACTTCTGCTGAAGTCAGCTGAGTACCACATTTGGCCAGTTAAGTCTGGCGACTAGGTAATGTCTCAGCTGTCTGTACTGGCAGAACATGAGATACGGTTGTGCCTGAGAGGTCCATTCACTGTGAGCCTGGTGAGACACAAGAGGGAAAGTGATTTCCACTCAGACACATTTTACTTCAATGACTTTGCCAGTGGGATGTAATTATGGTGGAGCTTTCCCTGCTGACGTGGGTTGCAAAGCAACCATTGATGGAAAAAGCCTCATGTTTTCCATGTATCCTCCTGATTTCGCTCTCTTTCATTGTGTGTTCTGGTGAAACCTGAAGTCTGCAGCAATTGCTGCCTGGTGAGTTTGGGAAGCAGTACTGGAGGTCGTGGCAGATAATCGGTGGAGGGAGAGCTGTGTTATCCCAGTTCAGCTCCGTAGCCCAAATGGGGAAAATTTGTAGGGACATTTGCTCAAGGGCCTGGACGTGTGGTGTGTGAAAGGAGTATTTCCTTCTTTGCAGAGTCACCTTCAGCCTTTATCAAAAGTCCATGTCGCTTGGGACTATATGGAAAAAGAGGGGACAGCTATAATTGAAGTAAAAGAAAGCTGCTGTATGATATGTTCCCTCCTCCCCAAAACTGTAGCTGATGCAGAGTTAAAAGCAGATGAGCCTTAACTGCTTCCAGAGCTCCGTGTCTGTCCTCTCTGGACAGCAGAGCTGCGCTGGAGTGACACTGGCAGCACCGCTGGGTCCTGTGCAGCAGCATCCGGCATGCCTGGGGGAGCCGGGACGGCCGCAGAGAGCAGGTCTGTCCCTCAGTCCCCTTGTGCCCAGCAGGTCCCCTTGGCTTGGTGGCACTGGGCAGCTGTATTAATGCAGAGTCTGACTGACTCTGGGATCGCGGCATGCTGCAGACCGTCCCGTAACTGATGCTGCCATGTCCTAGTGCAGAAACTGTTGCAAAGGAGAAGCACCAGGTCAGCTAATTATAAATGCAAGATTTTTTAAATTCCATTTTTTTAATTCCATTTTCTTTTCTAAAAGCTTTGGTAACTATCATTTTCCTGTGCTGCTCTGAAAACATGCAGTAACCCTGGCTCATCTTTGGCATTTTCTATTGCTTTTTATTGGCATCTCCCTTAATGTTGCAGTAGTATGTCCTGTACTGGATTACAGGTATAAATACTGCTTTGGGCTTTGGGCGTTTTAGTCAAAACATGTTTGGGAAAGGTGTTAGTGACTGTCGAGGGGTCAGTGTGAAGCACGTGAACGTGCAGCTGTTGGAAACATCAGCATCCTTTGTGTCTGTGTTCCATGAGGGTTTTAGGTTTCCCATCCAGACTGTATTATATTAGGGATATGAAGTATTTGACAGTTCTTTTATGTTTACTCTTTTAATGTCAAAATGTGTCACATCTGGTATTAATTGGTGGAAAATTATGGCTCTAATTTACCAATTTGATTGTCTGGGAAAATTGAGAAGAGTGTAACATAATAAATGAATGCCTATTAATCTTTTAAATTTGTCTGTTTACCACTAACTACTATCTGCTAAAATGCCTTGTTACGTGGTGCTGTAGACAGTTTTCTGGAAATGCTGGTATTCATAGAGAGGAATTACTACCTGGGAGGGCCGTGGCCGGTGTGTTTCGGACTCGCTAAGGGGACGATGCAGCCCAGAGAAGTCCTGGGGCAGTGATGGCCAGGGCACCCTCCTGAGGCAGGGTCTCCTCCAGGGGACGAAGGAGGCTGCTGTTGGTAATAACCCTGGGGGGGTGACAGCACCACGTCCCTGTTCCCACATGAATGCCTGTCCCATCCTCTGCTGTCCTGGATGCAGGGACGGAGGAGCAGCCCACCGGGGACATGGCCTTTGCTCTCCTCCTTCCCTTCACCTGGGGCTGTCTTCTCTGCATGGGTTTCTAAGTCCAAGGCACAGGGTGCCACTTCGTGGTTTCCCAAAGCAAATAAGCCTATTTGTCCACTGTAATTGTTTTAATCATTATAAATGAACATTAAGTATTTCCAGCCAGAGCTCTCCAAAACCTCTGATTTTTTCCGACTTGCCTACAGAGGAGCATAGGCAAAAGAAGTCAGGTTGTTCTTCCTGGGGTTGCAAACGAAAAAGTCTGTCTCGCAGGCAACGCGTGGATCAAACCCAAAACCGCCGACACACTTCGGCGAGGCGCTGTCACTCCATCCCGACAGCCCCAGCTCTAACAAGACAGGTCGCTGCCGCCTTTCCAGCCAACACGCGGGTGAAGCAAAGGAAGCCGGTGGCAGCACGCTGTGATTGGGGTAGTGTGTGTGGATGGTGACAAGCTCGATACCTTTTCTATCAAAAGACACCCGTGTGTTTGTGAAAATAAGTGTTTGGAGGATCAAATACCAGGTGCTTATTTTAGTAGCAGAAAGCCCTGAAACGTGCCAACTCTGGGATAAGCTGATTCTAAAACCTTACATATTCTGTATGATTATGCCGGTATCCGCCATCTGTCAGTAGCATCTCCAAATATTTATGTGTTTTGATTATTGTAACTGTTATGAGGATACTGAAGCTCATAAATAATTTCATCTTCAGCAATCATTTTGTTACTCTTCCGTGGTTTGATAATGATGTTTTGCACGTGCCCGTTCAGGCTGTGACGCAGGGAACAGTCGCAGCGTGGCTATGCAAGGGACACCCTTCACACAGAACGCGTGTGGCTGGGGGACGCCTGAGCCCCCATCCCCGCCGGGTCTGTGCCAGCTCCCACTCACTTCTTCTCCTTGGGCTTCAGGCTGTGCTGCGCTTTCATTCAACTCCAGCCCGCCTTGTCAAGTGACTGCGCTTAGACTGGCAAATGATATAATGTGACTAATTATGTTTAATGCAGATAATGTCTTATAATCAAAATAAAGAGTGGATTGCAAACAGATCCTTAAAGGGCACCAGGCACAAAATTGACACCGTATTTATTACCAATAACATCGCTGAAGTGCTAACAGCTGCTCGGCTCCGGCAAGTGCAGCCCCTTTGCAGAGTTTTCCAGAAGAAGGGCTAAGTGCATCGGAAGCGCGTTATTGCTGATAATAGTAATTAGTTCAGTAGAGCTTGAAATGTTTTGTAAAATATTATTATCCCGATTTTGCAACTCTGCAAACCCCGGCGCAGAGGAACAGCCTCTTCGGCTCACAGGAGTCGCCGGCGGCCGTGGGGATGGCCCTGGCTGTGGGTGGGTGCAGGGCTGGCGCCCCTCTCGTTGGCCCAAGTGGAAGGGATGTCCCCTCCATATCTCTGCCTTCATTTTTACAAGAGTTAGCGAGAGACTTCAGTGGATGGAGAAATGCATTGATGTGAAAGCCGATCTGGGTGTTAGATTTCTGAAGAGCCATTGTTAAGATAAAAAAGGAAACCACAAGCTGTAGAGGTTGATGAAGCTCCTCTGAAAGGGACTCTTATTTTGCTGTGTACATTTATTTTCTCTTGCTTACTAAAGGGATAAAGTGCAATCTAGGTTTCAGAGAGAGATGGCTGATTAATCTGTCTGCCAGGTACATATGGAAATAAATTAGCAAATGGTGCATCTGGGATTAAACTACTGCAGAGATGATAAATTATTGCCATCTTCCATGGCTGTATTACTGAAGCTTCACTGGGCTCCCAGTACTCAGTTACTTGCTATTCACACGGTGTCACCGTGGCTGTGGAACGGAAAAGCCTCTACATTTGAAGCAATTTTTGGTGATACACTAGTTTGAGGACAGATCTGGCCGGACCTGTAAGGATGTGCAGTATACTGAGATTAAGAGTAAGTGAAGAGATTTGATTCAGTCCTCCTGCTCTGCATGAAATTCTGTTGGTTTCTGAGAGCAGGAATGCTCGGGAAGGGGAAAGGCAAGGACCTGCAAGAGGTTTTTCCACTATCTGCAGTCACCCCTCTCCCACCCCCTTTATCCTAAATAGCAGGGAGTTATCTGTGGTAGCACAAAGCTGTGAGGGCCTGGAGGTGAGCATCCCCTGGCCTGAACCTCTCCCGTTCCCTCGGCTTGACTCAGATGTAGCTCCAGATTGCACAACCCCAGCTTATCTCCAAGACCAAGACTTAGACGGAACACCGCTGGGGCAGGTGCTATTTGCATTGAATTCTGATGCAGGCTTCTCAGCTGCGTCTCGGCTTCTGCTGCGTTTTTCATGTCCGTTTAAACTGATGTATAGCTGATGGCTGGCAGCTGAGACATACTGACAACGCCTACAACATGAAGTGGGGTAAGCGTAACAGCAGACATGGGGTCTGCCACGATTCTGGCGGAAGAAAGGCCCGTGCAGTTGTTCTCATCAAGGCTTCTGCATTATAGTACTTACCAAGGTTATGGCTGTGCCCACAGTGCTGGTTGGGAGCTGTCTGCGGATCATCTGCGCTACCATTTTCTTTCCCATCCACATACCTGGGTTTCATTTCAAAAGGATCTGGGACAGCTGCGCAGAGGGTACAAAAAGCAGTGGCTGTACTTGCAGGAGAGGTGCCTCACCTACACAGAGGTGATCTATGATAGCAGTGGAGAGTAACAGAAGTTCTTGTTCCGGTTTCCCTATTTCCTGAGGGCTTTACTTGGGCTCTTAACACTTGCTCTGGGGTCACTCTTCCCTGGAAGGGAGTTGAGGGAATAGGACAACTCTACAAATGGCCACAGAGAAGTTGAGGGGGGGGGGGCAAGTGGGAGCAGTGTTGGTCACAGAGATAAATCAAAGCTCAGGTTTTGCTTAACATGCCTTGCGTTCAAAAGCTTGTATTTTACTTTGAGAGTGTGTTGAAGGAGGAGCTTGTCCGAGGGCAGGGCTGCAGCGCACAGCAGCTGTGGTGCAGTGGGGCTGGATCCTGTGACCAACTGGTGAGCTGTGGGAGTGGGGGCAGCATTGCTGGAAAAGCTGCAGCCAGGCTTTCACAGGGAGCCTGCAGCCCGGCATGGAGAGCTGGTGTCCCCACGTTGACCTCCCTGGCCCTGTGTGGGCCTGCCAGGTCTCTTGAAATCGGTTACTGCGCAGGGAGCTCTGCTGGGGACGGATCCTGCAGACTGGCCCTGGGGTGCTGGGTGGAGATGTGCGCGATGGGATGCTTGCCGAGCTGGGCACTGGTTGTCCTTCAGCTCCCGTCGGTGGCACTGGTGAGCGGACACGATCCCGTCACAGGGCACAGACAGCTGCGGGACAGGTCCGCTGTGTCTCCAGGCTTGGCAAGCGGCGAGAGCTGGGCTTGAGGGACAGTTACTGGGTGACTGTGCCCTCTGGTTTTATTCTCTGAGTCACTCATTGCGGTCCATGAGTCAAACACAATTAGGATGTATGCGTGCATAATTGAATAATACTAACAAGAACAGCGCGTTTCGTTGTGAGATGCATGGGTGGATGCCGGGCTAGCAAGGACTAGCTCTGCACAATTAATCCAAACACAGAAATATTTACTAGAAATAGATTTATCTTCCAATGACTTTATTTGCAAATTTTGGTTAACAACAACAGTTTGCTCATAACAGTCATGTCAAGCAGCAAGTGGAACTTACTGTTGTTCTTGGCTTTCCCACAAAGTGTTTGGAGCAGAATGTGGAGTGAGTCAAAGGAAGCACGGGCTGATGGATGAACAGATTGCGGCACAGTCATCTATTCTACTGCACACTTCCAGGGAAACCCCTGCAAATTAGATGTGCAGTTTTTAAATGTACAGAGAAAACTAAAGAAATTACATTATGAATGAAAAATTAGATGGAAATGTCTATTCCTGTCTCATAAACAGTTCAGAAATAATTCCCTCTAAAATATTCTGCTTTAAGCACACATTTAATTTGTGCTCTGGGAGCAAAATAAAGTTGCTAAGATAAAACATTCTAATAGTGATTTATGTAAATTTATTTGAACAAAGCAACGATGTAGTTGCCTATAGCAAATTGTTTGGAATGTGAAATGGTATTTACGGGCTGCTTCTCTCTATACGAATACAATAGATGATAGGAGATGCTCCATAAAGGAAACATAATCGTACATTCAAAATGGACTCTGATGCCATGTTCAGTAAGCAGGAAAGCCAGTTGAACAGATTGCTGAGTGTCTGATAAAATAATCTCCAGCTTGATTCTTCCTAGGCTATATATAGCATGTGTTTAATTTAAAATGTAGATATGTGCCACAGATGACTGTAACAATCATACCAGGGCCATGTATGATAATACAAATTGTTTGCCTCACATCACACATATGCAAAAACCTCAAGTTGCTTCACAAGCAGAAAATCAGGCTCCGTATCCTCAAAATACGGATGAAAAGAGGAAAACAATTGTAGTCCCCAGCTGCTACGGGCATATGGGGCCAAATTTATCCTGTCTGTTGAAGGTTATGGAGTTCCGCCAGGGATGACTTTGATCCCGTATGTCTAGCAAAGTGGAACCAATATGTCAATATAAGACATCCTGCTACTTCTGATGTTCTCCCAATAAAACGGCATCATTCAAAGTGGCTTGAATTTCCCAAGCGCCTGAGTCACAAACGTGATCAAGGGGGGATATTTCAAAAGTGTTCTGATTCTTGCTACACTGATGTTAAAGCAGTGAGCAACAGATTGGCTTTTTCGTCAATGAGGGCGTAAGCCTGGGAGTTGCTGGTCTATGCGAGCATGCATTAGCCCTAGGCACAGAAGACTAAGGGCCATTTGAAGGATTTTAACAAAACCCACTGCAGGACAGCGAGCTGCTTCTGCATTCAGGTAGCGCAAAGCATGTTTCATTTGACAAGCTTTTTTCAACTCAGGAATGAGAATGCCACCTGGAAATAATAGGGTTATTTACTATATTTTCTTTGCATACTAAGGCATCTCTAGATGCCTGGTGATGGGCTGGACCACAAAGTTTGCATTCAGCTCCATTTACAAGTTTAAGAGCCGTTTGAATCCCTTGCTTTGAACAGGGTTGATTTCCTAGTCCCTAACAACTACTCTCTTGGGGACGTAAGGCACTTGTAAAGTAAATTCAGGTGAGCACCACGTGAAGATACGCACATCTGGCTATTGTACAAGAGCTGAAAAGTCTGTGCGTGCAAAATTGTGCCTGTGGGAATCCTAGACGGATTCAAGTAAAGTAGTGCTCTGTCATCTGATTAAGGTTCAGGCGACGTGTTTGCAGAGTTAAGTTCCTGCTGGTTTATTCTGGACTAGCACTAAGTGCCCGGTGTAGGAAAGCTAGGGCTGCTGCTCGGGATTTCGCTGGTGGTGACCGAATGGTCTGTCCAGCACCATTAAAGGCACATTAAAGGCAATAGTGAATAGAAAGTAACTCTCTTTGGTCTCATGCTTACAGGCTGTTCTTTTGGGCCCTTCCTGTGTCTCGGAGTGAGGCTAGGAAAATCATATAAATGCCGGCGTGACGAGCCTGCAGGTGAGAATCTCTGACCACGCCGGCGTGTGTTTGCAGGAGTGCTACATTGGACTGTATGAAAAGCAGATCTTCATAAACACTGTTCCTTAGCATCGCTGGCAAAATTGTACATTAAATGATCCTGGGAGATGATTGTAGAGTTTAAAATTTAACTGCAGACATTTATAATCAAATTACTTAGTGCCCATTCAGTATATGGTGCCTTACGAAGCAGATTTTGAATGGCTGTGGACAGAGCCACTCCAGTCTCCGTTTATGAAGCACGTAGGCACTGTTCTCCCAGAGTGAAAGAGGTATAAAGGTACAGTAGACTCGCCACACAAGCAGCAACTGGAAGATCATCTATTTTGCTCTATTTATTCCTTTGTGACCATTCTCTTCTGCCTGGGGCTTTCTCATCCACACACTCTGCATTACTTATGGACTGCCAGGCCAAATCTCTGAAGACATCTAAGAAAGCCTGACAGGTTCACTTCTGAATCTTGATCAATGCTGGTTTGCCCTCCAAATCAGAATTAGCTGCACAGACAGTACCCCCTGGAAATCGGGGTGAAGCCACGTGGCGCCTTTAGTTTTGCCCTGTGGGAAGCCATTCCTTTGCCACAGCAGATCAAACCCAGGGAGATCACCAAGTCATTTACTGAGACAGCATGTCTTCCTTCAGAAATGTGCAGGACTTGGTTAATTTTAATAGCTCACCTATTTAATGTGCTGGGGTATAGCTAACACCGTCTGTTACATGTAATGAACTAAACTGGGACATCTCTGTCACTTGAGGGTGCTACAGCTGGAAGGAGGGTTTCAGAAGAAGCTCTTGATCTGCCAGTGGCGAGCATAGCTCAGGCATCTTCAGCCGAGATAAAAGCTTTGTTTGCTTAACAGGATCGAATTTTCCTCAAAGAAGTAATTGAAACAATAGGAGAATTACCCAAACCTGTGCTGAGCATTAGCAGATGAGCTGTTTTGAAATCGATCCATTTGGAAAGGAAATAATGTGCAGATTGGTCAAGGTAATGATGGTATTGGATGATAAAGTAGATGCAGGGGTGGAGAAAGCTTGTGAGGGATATAGTGTCACCTAAAAGCTTTGCAGAAGTGCTTTTATTACCCTGAATCAGCTTGGCTTTGCACTGACACTTAGCTGTTTGCAAAAGAATTATACCTGCTTCTGAGATAAATACATCTGACAGGGAACTTTTAACCCCTCTTTCGCAGCCCCTTCTGGGTAGTAGCCATGCAGAGTGAGATGCCTTCCATTTTTTCTGAATACAGAGTTAGACAAAATGGGGTGCAAAACTATGGTACATAATTTTCCAGTGAGCAGAACGCTTCAGGAAAATTACAGTCATTATTGAATGTAATGAAACCTGACAAATGAGAGTTTCATAGGCCCTCCTTGAGATTAGCGTGATCCATTAAACATGCTCTCTGACTGCTAAATGGCATTGTCCCATTTCACCATAAGAATTTGAGAAATCCTGAGGTAACTCTGGCTAACAGCTGATTGAAAGCACCCAATCAAGAGCTCTTTAAAGTAAGAGGAGAAATTATCCTGATTAACATTATTTCCAAGAAGGTACTCTCTGAGTAGGCTGTAAATTGTGTTAGAAGCATTTGGGTATTGCAGGGAAGACCAAATTTGACACTGAAGTGGCCACAAAGTAACGTACGGAGTGGAGTGATCAAGGGAAGAACATTTCGTTGATTGTGGTGGGAAAATTGAATTACTCTCAGTTGCATAGCTATTCAGAATATGTACGCTAAAGTGAATGATACGCAGTTTAAAAGAAGAGCAAGCAAATACGAAGAGCAGAAAAAGCCCCTTTCCCAAGTCCTTCTTGCCTCATGATTTACAGCTTAAGAATGTTTTCACAGGGAATAGCGTGGCACGCTGGCCATGAATACCTTATCCATTATGCTAAGACATCCCAGTGATGCAAACAAAATCAATACAATAGTATTCCTTAAAATGATTGCTTTTACCTTGACTGATTCTGCATTAAAAGCAACCTTTAAATGATGGCCATTAGCACCTGAGACCTGGTCACTGGTGCTGACTGAGCTGAGAGGAGATAAATTGGGAAGGACCTGTGTGATAGTTAAGAGTTGGTGCAACCCTTCTGAATTTCACAATGGAGTCTTCAAACTGGGAGTCAGTGTAAGTCACCGGATAGGGGGTCTTTATCCTATGGAAGAGCTACCACAGGGATATACTCTAGTGCTTCTGGTCCATCAGGGCGCTAAGACCACCTTGGACAGTTTTTATAGGCATAGGCATAAGGGAAGGAGAGAGTGCTGTGGCTGTGGGTGAGACTAGTGGCATTTCAGCAACAGATGAGCCGCTCCCTCAGTAAACCGTCTAAAAATCCAAATCCCACATGTAAAAACAGTATGGAGCATATGTGCACCGGACTGGTGCAACTGCAATTTAGTTTTGCTCATTCTGTCCCTTGGTCTCACGCGCCTCCCGTCCCACGTCCCAGTGTGGCAGTGCTGCACACTGCGAGGCACAGTCTGCAGCGTCTTTCTGAAGCTTCCAGTGCAACGATGCACGACACTGAAATGCAATAAAAATTAAAATCTGGAATAATGACAGGCATTAATAGATATTTTTGTAGTTCTGAGGCAGAGATTTACATGAAATTCTAAATGTCAAATTATAAGTGCCATATGACTACAATTTAATGCTAGGAGCTGTCTAGTCTGGTAATGTCATCTCATTTCATGACATCCTAAATGACTGCAGCTGATACAGAAGATTGATTTGTGATATTTTTCCAGGATCACTTACTAAAAACGGCTCAGTTAGTGGTGCTTTGGGTGGTGGTTCCGCCAGAGCAGCGGGCACTGGTATGGTGGCCGACTGCCATCACGGTATATAGAGAAGAGTTGAAGCAAGAAGCATTGAGAGGTTGGAAAGGAAAACAAGCACTTGAAATACAAATATGATTCCCATAGTCTTACCTCTGCCTAGAAGAAGGAGTCTGTCAGCATGGCTGACATGGCGCAGAGCAGAACGTGATGAACGTGAACACAATCCAAGAGAAGGTAAGTTTATTTCCCCCTCATCTCACTGCTTATAAACGTTTACGGTGCCCATCTCTGTAATATCTGAGCTATATTTGACATTGTTGTTCAGGGCTGGCAGCTCATGTCTGCTATCAAGAACAGATCTTTAAGGAAGATCTCTGTTGGCTATGATGTAGCTTATACATAAAAATGTTTACAGTAGCTGCTTACAGCTATTCTCTCCTCAAAGATAAAGCACTCGAGTGCACCCTGAATGCCTGCTACCTTCTCATCTCCCTGACATTCATTATAAACTGAGAAGGCAAGTTTTTTAAAAGCTATTTAGATGTTTTGTGCTGTAACTTTCTCTAATAGATATATTCCTATTGATTGCAATGAAACACACAGAGTAGAACAGAACAGATCAATTGAAAAGTAAAGTTAAGACAGCAAGTACACTTCTTTTCCACTTACCTTAATGGAAACAGTTACGGCTGGATCTATCCCAGGTGTACTGCTGCTGAAGTCAATGGAGTTGTACTGGCGATGGATTTGGCTCCCAGTGTTTTGTTTTGACCTTTTCAGAAGGTTGCTCTGCAGGAGCGAAACTATTAAGCACAGCCAGCGATACCTTAAGTCGAAATATAGAAAAGGCAAAGCTGGAGTGCAGAGCACCTTTTTCAATAAGGGAGAGGCCTGACTTTTACAGAGTGAGGGCGAAAGAATTGATTCCAGATAAGTGCTAAACTTAGTTTCAGGTTTCCCTGGTGAATAAGAATCCCAGGAAGGCCTGGGACTTGGACATCTCGGCATTCACGCACAGCTGTCTGGAAGGGGCTGCGTGGTCTTTCTGTACATCTGTGCATCAGGATGGTTTTGAGTCGGATGTCGGTTCCTGCAGATGCACTATTCATCCCGCTCGCCGGCGATCCGTGTGAACCAGCTGAACGTACTAACAGTTCAAGTGTCCAGAAACTGGTGGCAGTCCTCCGTGGGATGATCTTTATTAGCAGGTATTTTTGGATTCCAGTAGACAGCACAGAGTCTTTGCGCACTGCAGTTGTCTCAGGAAGGCAGGGAGTAGCGACGTGACTTTGGAGTACTTTTAGCCCCAAGCCATTCTGGTTTGCACCTTTGGGTGCACTAATCCAGGCTAAGAGGCAACTGAGAGCAGTGCAACTGGGAACGGGCCCCCACTATTGGCACCCTGCCCTCCCACCGCAGTGCCCTGTCGTTCTCCACTGAGATTTCCAATGATCTCCCGAAGCAGTGACAGCGAGCCACGCACGGCAGGGGCAGAGGCTTGGCTAACAGAGACAGCCAGAAAAGCTCCGTTTCCTCCTCAGATAGCTGGAGTTGGAAGGATGGCAGAAGTCCACAGAGGTGTATCAGAGGTGTGCCCCGGGAGGTCCCCGTGCCGGCAGCGGGGCTCGGGGCAGCAGGAGCGAACAGCGGTGTGCCGCAGCGGGAGCTGCAGGAGGGGGCGGCCAGAGCTGCGCCACACCGTCGCACAGCCTTGGCCTGGAGGCGATGCTGGGTGGGCACTCCTGGGGTGGCTGGTGGGTGCTCCTGCCCCGCTTCTCATAGCTTTTTCTCTTTTTCCATGTCCAGGCCTCCCCTGCCCTTTCCTTTATGGGCCCCTTCCCTCCTCCTGTTCTGCCTCCCCACCAAAGCTCCTCCCCAGCTGTGCTGAAGTAATTGTTGGCACCAACCCGACATTTGCAGGCTGTCAGTCTGCTCATGCAGGGTGCTGCTGTCCTCAGCCCTAACCTGGGCTTTTGGGGAGCGATGTCCGGTGCCACATTGCCTGGCTCCAATGGACCAGGGTCTCCCCTTCTCCTTAGCTACTTGTATAGTAAATACATCTGTTTGCAACAACTTCTGATTTTCCTAGTGGGAGAGGAGGAGGAGGAGGAGGAGGAGGAGGTCTAAAGATTCCTTGAGTCAATTGCACCTACTTATTATCCTGCACATGTAGGTGAGGAGAGAGGATTTCCACGCTGACGACTCAGAATAAGATTGTTCACGTTAACCAGAAGTTTTATTTATAATATTGCTCACTGTTTTCCATGCTAAATTTTGTTGTGGGTGTTTTGGGTTTTTTTAAGTCAAATACAACCTCAAATTCCTCATAATTGCTTTACTAAGTGAGGCTTGAGTCCCTGTCCCAGCAGAGGTTTCGGAGCAGGAGGCCACAGAGCAGTCTCCCACAGCAGGGGCTTGCTTTCTTTTGGAGAGTCTACTGCACTATGTTTACTAGTTTCTTCTGCAGTGTTATCATAAATAATTAAAGCTAAACTGTGCTTGTTAAATAAATGAGGAATGCACATGTTCAGATGCATTATCTATGCTTTAATTGCACTCATTTGTTGAGGCCCTCCTCCCCTAAGAAGGCAGGAGCCTCCTGCTGAACGGAGGGCTGCGGGAGCCGTGGGGTCCGGGCCGAAGGACCGCGCCCGCGCTCGTTTGCCCAAGCATTTTCACAACGCATTTGTAGCGCAGTGGTGAGCGTCACCCACTGCGGTGAGGTGATGTTCCTGGAGGCAGGTGCTGTCCTTTTGCTACGGGTTTTAAAAATGCGGAGAAACTCTTTCATGGGGTGAAGCCGTTGCAGAGGGAGTTTCTTTTCTTACATCCAGGCTGCCCTTCGGCATGTGCGGGACAAACGGGTGAAGCCCAACGTCTCGTTCGTGCTGAGCTCATCGCAGTGCACGCCGCCCGCCCCCGTTAGCCTCCCTGGGCTGTGCTGCGGGGCTCCCCCCCGTGCCCCCGTGCTGCTTCCTGCCTGTGGGTCTCTGGCTGTTTTAACTTCTCCTACAGTCTTCTCGTGTGCTTTTAGTCCTCCTGTGCTTGTGCAGCACATAACACGCCGATGCATGTGCTACATATGACCTAATAGGTCCCCGTAAGTGTCCGCTGCGCAGCTGTAGGCACAGGGGGCCGCAGGGGGTTCACCCATCCATGGGCCCTAGCATCCCTTTCAGAAAGCGATCCAACTTTGTGTTAAAACTGGTTTTAAAACTAATTGCTGCACGGAGTCTCACAGCCATCCTGATTAGTGATTTAAAACTTCTGGACTCAGTAACTCTATCTTCATTAGGAAGATCTGTTTTTATAATAATTGTCTCTAAAGAGGACCTGGGGGATTATTAAGAGATGGCGTTCATTATCGATAAAAATACCATGAAGAAATTTCCTAGACAAATGTTGATGTTCTGGACGATGTTAATTTTTTTTCCACAAGGAAACAGAATTTTATTTAAAAAGCATCATTATCTTAATAATTATCCTGAAAGCTAAATTGGATTTTAAGGCTTAGTCTGTGATTTAAGGCTGGGTCAGTGATTTCTAGGTGGTTGACACCTGCAGAGCTGAGCAGCTGGGAAAGGCTAAGGCTTGTGGTTTGGGGAAAGAGAAAAAAAAACACCACAAAACAACCAAAAAACCCAACAGAAAAAAGGGTGAGGGGGAAGAGAGGCAGCAGTGTCATGGTAAGGAAGGGCTTTGGTAGGAAGCAGGCACTTAGGAAGCAGGCTGAATTGGAAAGAAGTGGACTCGGGCAGCAGAAACCAACTTTGGAGCTTGAGGGCTGAATACTGGGAGAATATGGCAGATGGAGATCAAAGGATTGGGGGTGTATTTTTTTTAACTGGGATGGTTACAAGATGGGCTAGTAGCTAGAAGATCTGCTAGAAGAACATGTGATGTCTCAGTGACTAGCAGGAGGTGGCAGGAGTGAGGGCAGTAAGGCTGCCCTGGCTTTGGAAGAGATGGATGGAGCAAGATGATGAGCGAAAGGAACCGGTGGCTACGGAATTTCTGGAGGTTTTCTGACTTTACAGAAACCACATTTGGTGCAGATCAGAAGCAAGACCAATACACTGGTACAAGGCAGCTGTAAGATCAGAGGCAGGTGACAGTCTCTACAGTCACCAAAGGAACATAGGTATCTCTAGATACTTCTCACAGCATCTAAAATGTTTTTTATTTTCATAGAGGACGTGGTTATAGAGTAAGAGGGAATGAATAGAATTGCTTTTTTTCTACTGTACTTCAACTTTGCCTTATTGGTGTTTATTTTGGTTATTGTGGCTTCTGAGGCTTTTTTATTTAGTATTTATTTCTTAAAGAGGGTGCCTGTGAATGGTCCAGAATCTCATGTCTGAGGCTGCAGAAAATAATACTTTAGTGAAAAGAAGTGGAAAAGTGAATTTTCTCTGGGGATATAAGTTTTTGAATGATTGTTTGCATCTGCATCTAGAAGACAGGAAATGAATATTTCTTATGGCAGCTGAGAGATGGTCATGAGGAAAAGGAAGCCATTATTAATTAATCATCAATTATTATTTTAATATTTATGTAGCACTGTGTGACTGGTGCCCCACAGGGAGGGAGGATCATCTCTCTGCTTGAGGAGCCTACATTCTAAATTTAACCATGGCGAGGGCTGCTCGTGGCAGATGATGTGTTTTCATCATTCCCTGCTCTGCCTCAGCTTTTCAGCTGAATCCCATTGTAATTCCCATCCCCAACAGAGGAGCCTGTGCTGAGCAGGAATGGCGAGATCAGATTCTAAAAGAGCACAATCAATGCGGTAAACAGAGAGGCAGGATTAGAGGTCTGAGCTCAGAGGTAGATCTTGCAATCTTTACCCAGAACTGCAGTAATGTAAATAAAACCTTTCCAAGAATAAAGAGTGCGGGATTTGGTGCCAATTTGGAAAGAGCCTGCCCTTCCCGGGCCTCTAGGCTGGCATCTAAGTAAAGTTGGTTGGTTGGGTTTGGTTTTTTTTCCAAATTCTTTTAATTGACACACTTAATGGTGAGACCTGGCCCACATGGGACTGGTGGCAGCAATCCTGGGATGTCTCTCCTTTGGACCTTACCTCTTGCTGGAGTCCCATGCCTGTTTCTGTGCTTTGAAGCAGTTTTTTCTAAATACTGTGCCTTTACCCGGTACCACGCTCAGCTGGCAGCAGTCAGCAGGGTGATGCACTCCCATGGATGTATTCTCATAAAACCCATATATTTAGTTCCTAGTAATAGCTGATACATCACAAGGGGTGTATTGTAAGGAGGTAGTTCCGCGAAGCGTCAAACTGAACTCTTTGATTCAAAGAATACGTGTATGTGGCAGCCCCCTTGAAGCAGGGTGGATTTGAAAGGGCAACTGAAAATACGTAATACTGAGAGAAACCAACGTTTATGTAAAGTACCTATCATTGTCAAAGCGTGGTGTAGTGGCTAGAACAGAGAATGGGAGTCAAAACAGTCTAGGGTCTATTTCTGGCTCCAGCATATCTGTACTGAAGTCAAATTAATTGGAGCTAAATACAGAAATCTCTCCTTATATAGGATTTCTGATCCACTTTCAGGATTCTGTAACAGGGACGTGCTATTTTGTTTTTTGAGAGGATGATGTAAAACCATGGAAGGAAGTTGCTATATTTTGTATTAATGTATGCAAGATTTTTCCATAAGCATCTGAGTTAGCATAAGATGTATGATTTCTGTGCTGTGAGGGATGAATCTGTGGAAATCTATAGCTATTGCCAGATGCCAGTCTTGATCAGAAATCTGTTGGCTTTCCCGAAGTTTGGCATAGATATTGTCCCCTGTCAGGTGACCTATTTAAATAGAGGAAATACTGTATAACAGTCTTACAGAAGTTTCTGGGCAGAGAATCCCTCATCTGCAGTGTAGAACCCAGGACAAAATAACAAGTTTTCACTTACTAGTACATTTTCCTTTATTTAAATAAAATTTAATATTTTGAATGTGATTTTTGCTTGTTAAAAAAGATTCTTCAAAAACCCAGACCAAACCAATCTGTTGTCTCCAGGGACATGGCTGTGCAGTGCTCCGTAAATGTTCCCTGGTGCTGCCTGAAGGTATCCTGGTGAACTCCGGAGGAGCTCTCTCTTGAAGTTCAGCCACCTGGACTGTGAGTTTATCTTTGTCCTGGCGCGGGAACATTGCTGACAGGACGTGCCATGGTTTGGCTGTCCCCACCCCGAGCTGTGCGGAGGGTAGCAGATACATCCTTAGAGATTACCACGGGAGAGGATGTTGTGATTCCCCTTGGTTTTAAGGAGCTTCCAAATCCAGATGATTGCTCATACGTGCTCCCAAGAGTGGGGGCTTGCTGACGGTTATGGAGGACAGACAATCTAAGCTGACAGGAGACAGACTCTGCAGAGGCACGATCTGGCAGTGGTTTCGTCCCCCGGACTGGCTCGGGCCTCCATCACGCTGAGTGTGCTCAGTCTGCGCAGAGCTGTTCATGTCCCTTTGGGGACCTGTGCCTCCTAGGACCTACACCAGTGCTTGGAAGGCACAGTCCTGAAATAATTCACAAAAGAAACTGCATAGCAGGGTGTGTTCCCATCTTGTCCAGCTGGGCTAGTTAAGGAGCAGAGCTATCAGAGGAGAGGGAGGCACCAGTTCAGTTGTCCGCGTTGCCATCTCCCCCAGCCATGGAGCAGGGTGGGTGCAGGACTAACAGCAGCCACAAACGGTGTGGCCATACTGGTTTGTGTAACGACTGAGGACCAAACATACCCAGGGTCACGCTCATTTCTGTGCAGGATGTTGCCCATAGGCAAGACAAGTGTTTTGTAAGATGAATAACCCAGTGTAGCTGCCCGCCCCTCTCGCAGGTGTGCTGTGTCGGCGGGGAGAGACAGGCAAACCTTTAGCCAAGGCTTGAAGATGACAATTTTGAAAGTACCTGAAGGCTGTAGCAATACTAACTTCACTGAAAGTCAATTAAAAGTCAGTGACACTTGGGCTCTTAAATCTTTCTAGCGCTTTTCTTACAAGTTACCATCAGTACTTGAAAATCTAATCTATTGGCTATGCCTCCATTGCACCATCCATCTGAGGATCTCTAATCAAAGCTGTAAATATCTATAAATCTGTAATACCTTATGAATTCTCTATATTGACTTGAGTTTTGGGATGTTTACTGTATGAGGGTATTGATTTAGGTTAATAGGAAAAATAACCCAGTCGGTAATAAAAGCTGGTGGTAAATCACTTTTCCAGGAGCATGGTTCAGCTGGGTGACAGGTAGTGGGAGATCCTGCAGGCAAAGGCCAGCAAGTTGTCGTGAGTGGTTTGTGTGGCCAGTCCTTCCCTCACCGTGGCCAGAGAGAGACTTGCTGAGAGGACAGCAAGGTCTCCTCGGGAGCTTGTGAATGCGTCAGCTGTAGCCATGTTACCGTTGGGTGACACAAGATACACGTGACCGCTCTTCTTTATCTGGGTGTGAAGTAACAGCTTGGATTCAAAGGGACTGTTGTTACCGCTGTCACAAGGCTCTGACAGAAGTCCAGCGGAGTCCTCACAGTTTGTTAGATAAACAGGGTTCACGCTCAGGGTGCTGCTTCTCAGGGCTGCCTCTCGCGGTGGGAGCAGCTGCAGGATTGCGCCCTGGGAAGGAGAGCGGTGCCTCACACCCGAGGAAGGTGCCATCAGAACAGCGGAGGTGTCACTAGCTGCAGCACGCTTCACCTCTGTCCCACGCTCATGGAGGAACACATCCGCAGGTTATCCCATCCAGCAGCTGGTAGGGGTCTGTACCATTTTGCCCAAAGCCATTCTTTAAACTGCTGGGAAAAATATTAGTGATCCGCAGGATAAGCCAGGCGTGGATGTAACGTTAGGCTTAGCCGCAAGACCGGCAGCGGCAGAGTTTGTAACTGGAGTATGTTTTTTCTGGTCAAGCTCCTTGGGATATTAACTCACATTTTTCTAACTCGGCCTCTTGTCCTTGTGGTTTATAAAGCAAAGGAGCTTTTTTGCCCTGTTCATTTCCTGCAGCACAGTGTATTGCTTTCTTGTTTTACGTAAAGCTCCTGCTCTATTTTTGAATAACATAATGAGTGAAAAATGACTTTATCCATCCTGGTGGCAGGACAGCAATTTGTTACGCTGCCAGCTGGAGGACCTGGATCAGGAACAAATTTGGGTTCCCAGGCTCCATGCCAGAAGAGCTGAGACATATTTTTGAGGTGATGTACTTGGACTCTAGGGGGAGATTGTTGACTGGACTGAGCTCTTTCAAAAACATCCTGCCAGCTGAGCCGCAAACACTGCTGGTCTTTGCCTCAACATGGACAGGTCTCCTGCCCCGCACTGCGCGTGGTGGCTAGGAAGCATTCCTGGGAGCTGGAAGTGCAGGTGCAGAATTCAGGATACTTGGAGCAGACATTAAGGTCCAGCATGTGTGTTCGCCCTTAATTATCTGTTGTTGTTATTATTGCATCGATCCAAGCACCGGGAGGTCATGCATAATGATGGCTGCAGGTTGTTGGAGGGAGGGTTGCGCTTTTCACATGGAGCCAGAGCTGAAACTTGACTAGAAGATGATGCAAGGCCATCACTTCCCACATCGCCACCCCGGACTCGACCTAGCCCCATGCACTCTTTGAAAGCACTTTCTGTCTCTTACCTGTAGCCCTTCTCACCATGTTCCATGGTCCTTCCTCGTCTCCCAGACCATTTCCACCTTGGCCGTGCTCCTGCTGTCTTAGGCGGGTGCCTGGTGTAAGCCGGAGACTGTGACTTGTGCTGGAGCATCCCTGAGAAGTTTGGTAACTCTGAAGCTGCAGGTTTTTTAAATGGCTGAACCTGTACAGAGCCTGATCCGTTACGGCTCGTGTCTGTGTGAGGCAGCATCTTCCAGCTGCTGTTCTCTACATGGATAGAGATCGTCAGCTGGAATGATCTGCTTCCACATTTTGTATGGATGTATTAAGTGCTTGGAAAAGCTCCAGGTACGTCAAGTGAGACTATAAAGGGAAAACTACAGAGTGAGACTACAAGGGAAAGCGTGTTGTTAGGACCATTTTATTGAGAAAGAACACCCTTTTCTCCTGGCTGGATAGACACAGATACAGACACATTATGACTGTATGATTAGGTGGTCATTGATAGGTATGTTTATGTACTATTTTTTATTGTTTATGTATACCTGCAGTTACTTCAATGAGTTAAATACAGAATTAAGTGTATTAGTAGCACTGACTGAGCAGTAAAAAGGTACTATAAAGTGAAAAGAAGTCTACATAGACATGAGTCACATATCTTAGATAAACAATAATTATCATGATACAAGAAACAGGGGTATCAGTAAAGCTACCAGGTGACAGGTTTAAAGCAAAGGAAGAAATTTGTTCACACAGTCAGTGGTTAAAACATGGAACTCCTTGCTCTAGGCTGTTGTTGATGCTGAAGCTTACATGAACGTTTTTCAGACAAGTTGATAGAAGAAAAGTATCTTGAGCTTATAGCATAACAGCATCTAATTGCATCTTTAGCTGAAGCTTTTGAGCAGCATGTCTCTGTAAACATGGAAGGATGCTGTAGGGCATCACTGTGCATTTGCCCTGCTCTTCCTTAGGACGTGGCTGGAACCAGGACATGGGCAAGAGGAGCTTCGGTCTGACTGTTGTCTTCAACTCTTACATTAAAAACTAAATGGAATTATATGACAGAGACATAAGAGAAATAAAGACAGAGGGTTGGATGCTGATTTAGATAGCACTGGCTTAAATCCAAGGCTGCAATCAACCAGTGTGTGAGAGCCACAGTGCACTGGGGTACCTGGGAGCAGCTTCAGCCCGCCTCCCCAGGGGCACCCAGGCACCCGTGTTGCACTTCCACTCAGCAAGGCAAGCCTGGGCATTGATTTCCATCTGGCCACTTTCAAGATCTCAATCCTTCTGCCTGACCTATGAAAGAAGAAACCCTGTTCAACTAGAACCTGTTAACTTCAGAAACGACCCCCTCTGGGTACTTGACAACTAAAATGCCAGTCTTGAAGAGACTTGAGCACATACTGGCATGACGTGAGTGCACACACACAACTCTGCACACGTGTGCTTGCTCACTCACAGAGATCAGCTCCTTGACAGGGGCTGTTCTGCAAGTCTGGAAGGGTTTGTAGATGCTGAGTTAGAGTGTACATGCGTTTTAGGAGAACCATCAAAAAAATCCAGTGAAA
Source organism: Psophia crepitans (assembly GCA_013399095.1). Lineage (NCBI taxonomy): Eukaryota > Metazoa > Chordata > Aves > Gruiformes > Psophiidae > Psophia > Psophia crepitans. Next base: position 187,334 of record VWZZ01002136.1, on the reverse strand, counting down.
GTGTGCAGACCTTCTCCAAATCCAGTGGTACACACCTAAGTGGCCAAATTTGCTTTATTGCCCACTTGTTTCCCTGTTGTCTTTTGAACTTGGCTGATAAGCATTTGAGGTGAGTTGACCCAGGCTGGATGCCAGATGCCCACCAAAGCTGCTTTATCATTTCCCTCCGCAGCTGGGCAGGGGAGAGGAAATATAATGAGAGGCTCCTGGATTGACATAAAGGCAGGGAGAGAACATGTGGTTTGGAAAGTCAAGGTGGAGGAGGAGTTGCAAAAGCAGTTTTCCAGGACAGGTAACAGTGGTGCACAGCTTTGGATTGCGCTGAGTTTGCTGTGGTACCCAGCGTGATCCAGCTGCCTTCACCTCAGCAGCATCGACTGGCCCCAGAGGGGTGGCGAGGATTTCCCGGTTGGCCGGTGCTGGCTGTGTGCCATACCCATGGCGTGACAGTCTCAACTGAATTTGCTGAGAGCGGTGTCTCAAAACTCCCAGGTGACCTCTTGGGCCAACGCCATCCCTGGTACCTCAGCCAGATCAGTAGCATTGACCAGTCAAGCAATTCACTGTCGGTCACAGCTAAGGGTTGGCTTTGCTGCACGCAGTTACACGCTGTACTGTCAGTTTGTTTGCTCTTCCTCCCCCGGATTTGGCATTCCTCTGATTTTGCAGCCAACTGTAGGTTGTTTTTATTTGGACCAAATCATGCCTTGGGGCAAAACTGACATCACTGCTGGGCCTCGTTAGGGAAATGAGGAGCAGGGTGTGGGGAGCCGGCTGCAGGAAGCGCCTCCGTTTCCCACCACTGAACTGGGAGGTGAACTCCGCTCGCCAGACAGGTTAGTGGGGTCCGGCATGGGATGGGTTTCAAAGCAGCCCTTTGTCAACACCCTTCAGCTACCTGGCTCAGGAATCTCGTCAGGTGGAGAGCATTTGATAAGTTAAGACTTGCATGCTGCGTGGTGTAGGCTCCTCTGATGCTGTCTTGTGTTTGTTGAGGGGTTTGGTTTTCAGGGTGTTTTAATCATTTTAAAGAGCAGTACTAGCAGGGCAACAGGATTTCTGTTCGTTTCTGGTAAATTCAGAATTGTGGATGTAAATAAATGAGGACTAATCACGTGGTTGTCAGTAGGTGATAAAAGTCTTTTTCTTCAAGTCAGAAGTTCCTACTCTGCTTGGTTATAGCGTTTCCAGCTTAGAAGAAAGTGATTAGTGAAAACTGCAATCTTTCATTTGCTAACTTCCTTTGCTAGCCCCCTTTTTTTCTTGTCTTTAGATATCAGTATGATATTGCCTTATGTCTCGCAGACTTTACCTTGTTTTATACCTTACACAGCGACTGGACTTTAGCTGTGTAGTGCCTGGCTTTCCCTTTTATCTCGTCGTTTCCGACCTTTGGAGTTGGGTTGTGTAACTAGAGGTGCGAGTAACGTTCTTCCACTGAAGATCAGACACATGTTATTTAGGACAGTGCCTTTAATGTGGCTTTGTAGTTGCTAGTTCAACATGCAATGAGTTACTAAAGTTAACTGGTAAATATTGTGGTCAATTTATCTTCCAAAGAAAAGTACTGTGTGAAGAGCCAGGGCCTGCTCCAGCCACCCCAGCCACAGCCGTTGGCATTGAACCTGCAACCTGTCTCTTAGTGCACGCTAAACGGGCTAACAAGTGTCTTTTAGAAACAGCGCTTCTAAGAGTATCAGCAGCTTGTTTGGTGCGGCACCTACAAAAATGAAAGTGTGTTTTTTAAAGCCCTCTGGTTTCATATTGGCACAGATCATAGATGTACAGAGAAGTATCAGCACAGGCTCTGGAGATGGGCTGCTTCTCATTACACATGCATGTGCCGTTGTCTTCTTACTTCTTTAGACCTGGCCTTCATTTTGAGGTCAGACTTTAATTTCTGAAGAATATAATTTAAAGCTATTTATAGCGCTTCGTGATTACCTGCAACTACTAATGAAAAGGACTTGGCAACAGAGAAATAAATGCATAGCAGCTGCAGCTGCTTTAACTCTGCCAGAGGTAGCTAAGAAGGCGACCCAAACCTCCGAGTGAGTTTAAGAAGGGGGCAGAAGCAAGCGAAGTGGCTGTTTGACAGGCAGAAGTGAACAACACGGGAGGCTCCGGATCCCTGTATTTAAAGTTTACTTTGCTGTTTGTCTTGAGTGGGGTCAGTGTTGTAGTGAATAATTTATAAGCAGCATGAATGAGCTCATTAGTCACCTTTTCAGAGCTTAAATGCGTTTTGTGGTTGTCGTTACATGGGCCTTCTGTTCAGCGGCAGGGCAAAAGAACGGCTTGGTGGCTGGCTGGCTTGCGGCAGGACAGCCCGTCTCCTTCAGCCTCCACTGGCACCTGTCTTCTGCTGAACCCCCACTCTGCTGCCCAGGGCTGGTCCAGTAACCTGCAGGGGTTGCTCCAGTGGTTTTTTCTTGTTGTTGTATATGATGTTTGATTTGATCCTGTGTTGTTTTCGTGCTGTGAATGTGGAATAAGTACCCCCCTCTAGCTGCGTACAAGCAATAAAAGTGACTGTTCTCCTCAAACGTACTTCAAAATTTTGTTATAGCCATAGCATTTTTTTGTCCCTGAAATGCTTACGGAAGTGCTGAACTGCGCTGGAACTAGCTGAACGTTAGAAGGAAGCGTAACTAGCAATGTTTACAGGACTGCAGAGTTAAAGAAAAAAAATTCCCACGATTATTTCGGAGAGCTTTGCTGCCGAGGCCCACTCCATCCTCGTGTCATCCTTGTCAGAAAACTGTGGAATGAGAAATTTGCCTGCAAAAAGTCTGTGAGGTGTCAGATGCGCTCTGCCTCCTACGTCACCGCAGCTGTTACTGACGTGAGCTGTTGCCAGAAAGACTGGAGCAGCGCTGAAAGACCCGGCACAAATTAATGCCCCAGTGGATAAGTCAGCCTGTAATCATAATGAACTTTCGTCCTTTGGAGAAGCCAAATGCTACTCGCAGGGAAACCCACCTCATGGGACGTGAAGGTGGCAGCCAGGCGGTGGTTCTCTGGCCATAGCTGGCAACAGAAGTCGCCGCTGGGATGCACGTCATTTAGCTGTGCTTTTTTTTCTGTGCCAGCGTTTCTCCTTCCTTCCCAAATCTCGCTCTGCCTGGTGGCCGCTCTCTGGTTCAGCGGTGGAGCCTGCTTCTCCCGTGGCTGTGGTGGGGAGCACAGGGCAGCGCAGCAGCTTTCTGCAGATGGTACTGACTCTTTTTAGTCCTTCCACTGCAATTTTTCATTCCTTTCCATTTCTTGCTCCCTGATGCATTTGGTAGGCTGGTACATAGTACTAAAACCACACCAAGGATAGAAGCCTGCTTAATCATTTTATGACACTTTGCTTGTTTCCCAAGACCTGCAATCCTCTCAGCGTCCCTTCGCAGACTGCAGGTTGGGCGTGCTTGCGCTTCATCCCTGCATCGCCTCGTGCAGGCTCTCAGCTGTCTCTGTTGCTGCAGCCTGGGAATCAGGACCCACATCTCACAGGATTTCCTCCAAGAAACGTACAGGAAGAGTAGTACTGAGCGGTGAGTAGAGGAGAGCATCCTCCGGAATATCCTGTGCTACAAAGAGCTGGAAATCAAGCTGGGACCTCAGTACAGCCATGCCTAGGAAATCCACCTGGCACAAGCAGAGTGGTCAGAGGAGAAAAGCTGCCTACTCGCTTACAACCCTAGTGACAGCAAATTGTCTTTAGCATCACATCCCAAGATCCTCACTTGATGAGATGTGAACACAAACTTCACGACCTGTGAAGTCCCGCTGCAAGTAAATTTTGCGTGTGTAGATACGCAAAGGACAAAATCGTGACGTCCTTGATGAAATGAACCACTGGTATTCAGGAAAGCTGAGGCAGGACTTGTGACACCCAGAAAGAATTTTGTCTTAGTTTTAGAAATTCAATTTGGCAAATACAGTTTGGGAACTTTATAAGAAGAACTTGGTGTTCTTCATTATAGTTTTCCCTAAAACTTGTGATCTTTGCTTCTGTGCAGTGTTGGCTGCTGCTTTTCCTCCTGCTGCTTTTAAGACAAAAATACAGTTGATTTCTGGTTCTGCTGATTACTCGCAAGTTGGACTTCAGCTGCCAAATGGTGAGTGCTAATGTTGAGATAACTCCAAGCCACATTTTGTGGCGTAACACCTGTACAACAGATAGCAGAGTCCTTGCAGCAAACCCCAGAAAACAGTTTGTTCTTTTTTTAGCCTCTTCTAACACTGCAGCAGTACCAGAAATACTGGCTTGTATTGCAGTTCGTGTACGGGCTGCGTTGGGTTAGGTGTGATTGCAGACCATTATAGCAGAAGACTCGGGTAAAGATATGTTTATCCCTGCAACATTTTGCTTCGTACTAGCTGGGCTACTAAGATAAGCTGCACTGGCAGAACCTTCCCTTTACCGGTACAAGCTAGGTTTGTGCTTGGGGTGCTCGTATGTTGGTGCAATTACTGGGAAAGCATCTCTCGTATGGACCTGTTTTAATAAATGTATGTAGGACAAACTAGCATGCACGGTACCCTCCTCCCACCACACTCCTGTATAGAAACACACTTGCTGCTAGCTTGTCAGCTGCATGTAATTTTAGTGCTAAGTATACTCATTTTCTTAGAAGCTTCAAGCAAGTGTTACTACAATAACATCGTAAATGTGCATACATTATTTTATAATGGAACTATTTCATAAAAAGTCTGGATTTTATTGTAAGAAATTCATTATATTTTAGCCTGTGAAGCCAAAACTCTGTAGATACTTTTGTCTGCTCCTACTTCTAAGAAAGCTTCACATCAGTGCTCCTTCTCTCACCGATTCAGTTCTGTTCCTGTTGGGTTTCTCCAGCTGGGGCAAATGAGAACTTGAAGAATAATTAAATGAAAGGTTGGGAAAATGCTTTGTAAATCTCATTCCATGGTCTCAAGTGAATAAGCAAAAGATAGATCTCCTACCAGTAAGGTGGGGTGAGCTGGGCCTGCACTGCGTGTGCGCAGCTTGGATCTTTAGCTGGTGCTTGGGGTGGGAGAAGGAAGGGGAGCGTATGCTTGTAAAGACACGGGGTGGGAAGGCAGGGTACGGCTGCGCTCAGGGCAGCTGCGAGGCAAGAGCTGCTCTTTGCCACGGGAGCGAGGCACTCTTTGCCAGTCGGTTCGGTGCGTTACCTCTCTTCGAGGGAGAGACTCTAGCTGTTCCAGTGGGAGTTCAGATGCGGCTGTTTCTCTGCTCCAGAAGTGGGCACAGTGCAAACAACAAAACCAGGCTGGTCTGCCATGGTTAAAAATAAACAAGTGTTGATGCTGCAGGTTCTGTATGAGGCACTGGAGAAGAACACTGGGAACAGGAGTAGTGAAAGAGGAAATGAGCAAACACATATTGTATTCACAATTTAGTTTTTAATAGTGCCTGAAGGTGTTAAGCACCCTTCTGCTCCATGCAAGGTAATACCCATTGCCTCTGAGAAAACAGAAGTTTAGGAGCGGCAAGACTGACGGGGACGTCAGTCATGCTGCATGGGGGAAAGAATGGGGACAACGTGAGATGGCCAGTGTACGCTGTTAGAGCCTGAGGTGTGTCCCACTGTGAGGGTCTGATCACTGATCATGAGGGGCAGCAGCCCTGTCCACTTCGGTCTTTGAAAGGTACCTGCACATGAGTTAGGAATGGGGGCTTGGAGGTGAGGATAAGAAGTGCGGGTCTGTTGAGTGGTGAGACTGGGGAGGTCAGAGAGCAGAAAGTAGAAATATTTAGCAAGGTCATGTGGCATGGTCACAATACTCGCAAAGGAAGGTGCTCCCAGCAGAGATGGAGATGGAGGGGGAAGATGAGCTTTGGAGGGTTGATAAAGAGCTTGTGACCCTTGCTGTGCTCGTTTTGCAACGAGGGCTTGTGGGAGGTTATCGGGGATTCCAATCTAGAGGAGGATAAGAGATAAAGGAGTATAGGGAGATGGCTGGAAATCCTCATTAAATAAGATACTGCAACATCTACAGCTGGTATTCTGAAATCTGAGTGGAAAGATTAGACTGTTGTATATTAGCCCACAAGGCTAAAGTGCAGCTCTGCGCTGTTGGTACTTCTAATCGGCCTTCGGTACCGCAAATACTTTGCTCTTTATGTACAAACAGTTTTCACCTGTCAGTGTTGCAAATCTTTTGCTAAATGAGTTAATCATAGAATCATAGAGTTAGTGTTATTCCTGTCTCAGAAACGGGGAAATCGACACCCTAATAAATGAGGTGGCCCGCCTAAGATTACAGTGAGTTACTTCATGGCCATATGTCAGATATTCCGATACTGCTGGAGTCTCTAAGCCAGCAGTTAATGATCTTTCAGCAGTGCCGTGTGAGACTGTATTCTCCTTTCTTAAATAAGTTGTATCAAGTATTCCAGCAACGAGCCAGAAGCAGCTGGGGGACAGTCTTCCCAAGAGGCAAGATATCAGTGTTTACCTTGCTGCTAGTGTTTTACCACTCTGCAAGTCGGCAGCTGCAGTTGCTGCTGAGCTCTGGGGTGAGTGGGAGGAAGCCAGAGGCTGTCCCGCACTGTTGCCCCTCACGGGGTGCCTCGGCGGGGAGCCCTGTGTCAGCCGTCCCCGTGTGCAGTCTGTCCCCTCGCTCTCCTACGCTTCTGCGTCACCTGCTGCTGGCTCCTGTGCTCGATCGCGCTGGCTTTTCTGTCTCCACAGCAAACGTCTCGCAGCAGTCCATCGCTGTGATCCTTAGTGTGTGCTCTGGGGAAATTCCTACCCACCGTGGAAAAGATGTAAAACTCTGGAACTGATCTTAATCCACCAATATTGATGGGGAATTCTGCCATTAATTTTGAACAGAACTGAGCTGTGTACCTGAATAGGATGCATACATAATGTATTCCAGATGTAATATTCTTTGCGTACTACCCTGCATCTCACGAGGCTTCCCCCTTCTCACTCCAGAAATACTTCTCATTAGCTGAATTCTTCTTGGTATTCTGTTCTAAGACACTTGACTTTCACAAGTGATGATAAACTCAATAAATCTCCTTGCTTGCCGATAAAGACATGTTGATTCACTCAGAAAAGTCTGAAGCATTTGGACTAAATGCAGGTGGGTGGAGTTATGACTTGGGAATTTAGTTTGGGTTTGAAACCAAACGGCCAGGAGATAAGAACTGTGTAAACTAATGGTCTGCTGACCGTTGGAGTGTTAGGGCTGGTGGAGTCACAGGGCAGGGTTGGTTACCGGCGGGTAGTGATGATACTCTGCTGCCGGAAAGGTGTTCTTCCCATTCTTCAGTCCAGCTGCTGGCATGTCTTCTTGAAAATATGCAAGAATGTGAAATAGCACTTCACTGGGTAGGGGAGGGAAAGCTGTCAGCAAAAGAAGGTCTTAGCGAGTTATGACAGGAATTTCTAGTTTGAGAGAATCAACGAAGTGCTTTTCAGCCCTGCACTTTGAGAAGGAGGCAGTTGCCACTCTTGTCTAAACAAAGTAAATTTTGCAAGCGTCAGAGAGATTGAAAGAGGGAGCCCTTGCCTTGGGACATGACCAGGTACGGACACAGGCTGCAGGAGGATACAGTGGTGACCCCGGTCAAGCGGGATAATACTGACCGTGTGGGCCAGCACAGAATTCCTGCAAAGGCTTGGGACAGCTCTCCTAACTTTTCTAAATAAAATGGCTAAAATGCTTTTCTTCTTGGCTTAGGGATCATTTGTGCGTCCCACGCTGCATCGGCAAGCATCTACCAATATACCCGATTTCTAACCTGTATTACGTTGTTCACACGTTTCTGCAGCACACGTTTTTATAGCGAAAGGAAAATCAAATGCGAAATCAACAAGCCTTGTTTGCCCAGAGCGGAAAATCCTCGACTTCCGTGGATCAGCCGCGCAACAGTGTCACGCGCTTGCTGCGCGGGTGCACAGCCATACCTTCACTGCTGCGCAGCGCCGAGGCTGCCCCAGACCAAGCACGTTGCGTATGGGAGACCGCACGTTCAACCAGTGTTGGCTAGACTGGGCAACTTCTTTTTTGTTTTTAAACCAAGTTTTTTCCCTCCAATTAAGTGATGGTAAGGCTTTTTTCACTGAAGTCTGTACTAGTTATGTCAAGGCGTGGGAGCAGGGGAGAAAACGCACCATTGCTTCCTAATCAAACCGGGCCTTATTTTAAAGCAGTTTCCTTAGACTAAAGAAATAAACGGTGGTGTTTTTTCCCTCGGCACTGCCCGGAGATTTCTGCGGCGCTGTCCGTGCTGTGCAGAGGGACCCTCGGCAGAGGCCGCCGAGCCAGCAGCCCGCCGCTTGCTGCTGCCCGCAGGCCGCCCTGCCCTGCCCCGCACGCCTCCCTGCGGGACCCGGCCCCGCACGAACGAGGAGGATGGGTGTGCCTGAAGGTGCCTGGCGGACCCTCTCAATACCGGGGCCTCCGCTACGAGCCGTGTGGCGGGGGTGGGCCGGCAGGCTTCGCCCTCCTCGGCAGGAATTGCCTGCCTGCGGGGAGGCGTGCCGGACGGAGCCGGGCGGTTCGGTGCTGGGAGGTGTCTCCCCTGCCCCTCTCCGAGGGGAGGGAGAAGCAGGGCTCCGGGCGGCCGATCTCCGGACCTCTGGTGCCCGGCGGTGCCTTCAGTGGCCACCGTGTGGTTCAGCTCCGCCGGGGCCGGTCCGGCCGTCACGCAGCGGGCAGGGGCAGGGAGACTCGTACAAGTGGGAGCCGCAGGCGAGGACCGGCAGCGCCGCCAGGTCTCTCCGCACCGGGGAGTTCCCCGGCGCTTCCCGCCTCCCTCCCGACCCCAAGCCCCCGCCC
>VWZZ01002136.1:147558-177160 GCA_013399095.1 Psophia crepitans | reverse complement strand
CTGTCCGGCCGGGCTCCGCCGGGCCTCCCCGCTGACGCCGGTGGCCGGCCCGAGGGCGCCCGCCCGCCCCCGGCACCCCTGAGGCCCGCTGCCTGGAGAGGGGAGGAAAGAACGGAAAAAAAAGAAAAAGGGATGGTATGATACGGCCCTTTGGGGGGATACTGGCAAATAAGCAAATTAAACAGAAAGAGAGCAGCGTGTTGTCATAGCAACAGTGCAATTAAATTACTTTACTGTCAGCCATCATATAATTTTCCTGTTTAGAAGCTCATGGGACGTAACTTCCATTTGGAGTCAAAGTTGAGCGTGCGGTGTAGGCAGGCGGTGCCGGTGCCCCCGGACGCCGGCAGTGCTGGTGTTTACCTTCCAGCTCTGCACGGTTTTGAAAGCTAGGAAGTGGGACCTACGTAAGTTTGGCCTCCCGGTGTTTATATCTGCCTCAGTATTTTTTCCTCTTCCAGATAGTTGTGTAAAACCACACATGTTCGCTGAGCTGGTTGGGCGACGGTGTGTATTAACGAGCTTCTGTGCATAAAAGTTCTATATGTTTCTTTTTGAGTGATGGCTGCGTTGGTATAAAGTGTTTAGAGAAAGAGCTGAGTAACTTTTTATTTTTTGCCCTTTTGTAACAGCTGAAATATAGTTTCCCTTTCCCAGAATGGCTATCTTGCTCTGTTTTTTTTCCTGTAGGTACATCGTTCATTCTGTTGTTACCTGTAGTTTTTTTGCCCTTTGTTTACAGTATCGACTGTCTGATGTATGACTTAAGGGAACTGCTGAGGATACGTTTAGGATACAGAGAATCATTTTGCACTTTAGTGTTCGTGCAGGAAGTTTTGTTGTTTTTAAATCCATTATTAACTCTTTCCAATTTTTATTTCCCTTCTGCTCACATCTCCAGGCCTAAATGCTGGCAGTTTTACTGTATGGAGAAGCTAAGGGAGCCTGTCTCCTGCTTCTGAAGCAGAATTGTTTGGCTCCTGTTTGCTCCTTCTGAGTTGAGTGGATGCCCAACTTCACCTGGCTTCTGAAGGGCTCGGGTCCTCCCGAATATTGCGGCTGGCAGGTTTTCCCCTGGGCCTGCTGATGCAGTACCCTCGGCAGCTCGTCCCACCTCTCCCCGGCCACTGCTGAGCATCACAGCAGTCTTTCTGACTCTGTCTTCTACCACGTTCGAAATACAGTTCAGCTTATGTTAGAAATCTGCTCTGTTTACATACATTTTTAAAGTGCTCTACTCCTCTGGCGCTTGTTTCCTCGTGTCTTGGCCCTAGTCCCAAAACTACCGTGCATGGCTTTCCCTCCTCCCTTCTCCCACCCTTGCTGCTTTTGAAGTTCTGTTATTTCTGAGTTTTGTTGCAGCTGTGTCTGTAGTCAGATTGGATGTTTATCTGCCTCAGCCTTTAGCCAGAGTGACTTTAATCACGGTGCTGTTGTATTGTCCTCCAAAGTGAAACAGCTGAACTTAATCTGAAGCAACTGGCCTTAAGCCCTTTTTTTTTTCTTTTTTACTTTTTTTTTCTTTGCGTGCTTATTAAAGTGATACAATGGGAGTATTCAAGGTTTTGATACTGATATTCATCATTAAAGGACATACCTTCAGGATTTCCTGTGTGGGGCTTCACGTGCGTGCAGAACTGAGGGGTGTCAGAATTACCGTCTTACTCCATCGACTGAAATCTCTTCCCTTGTCCTGACTTAAGATTATTTCAGTCAGCGATTGTGGATGAGTGTTTACGTGAGTCTGTCATTTTTAATACAGATGGCAAAAGGCCGAGTGACCAGTTAGGGAGAAGCTGTCAAAATGTCATGCAATATCTTTTTATGAGCTAACTTTTCTCTCTCTTTCTTTCTCCCCTTCCTTTGGATTTGCTTTCCCAGGAGTCGCTATCTAAATGGGTCCAGTCATGCCTCCTAGTAAGAAGCCAGAGGGCTCAGGAATTAGTGTTCCCAGCGGATTGAGCCAACGTTACCAAGATAGCGATTTATCGAAGGCACTTCACGATGATGAGGACCTAGATTTCTCTTTGCCTGCCATCAGATTAGATAAAGGGGCCATGGAAGATGAAGAACTAACAAATTTGAACTGGTTACACGAGAGCAAGAACTTGCTGAAGAGCTTTGGGGACTCAGTGTTAAGGAGTGTTAGCCCCGTTCAGGACATCGGTGATGACACGCCGCCGTCTCCTGCCCACTCTGACATGCCCTACGATGCCAAGCAGAACCCCAACTGCAAACCTCCTTACTCCTTTAGCTGCCTCATATTTATGGCCATTGAGGACTCGCCAACCAAAAGACTGCCCGTAAAGGATATATACAACTGGATCTTGGAACACTTTCCGTATTTTGCAAATGCACCCACTGGATGGAAAAATTCTGTGAGACATAATCTATCCTTGAATAAGTGTTTTAAGAAAGTGGACAAAGACAGAAGTCAGGTAAGTTTGGAACTATGGAAATCTGTCTGGCTCTGAAAATACTCACCTGCTAATCCCAGAATTTGTCTGTAACAGTGAAATGCAGCATATGCAATGCTGTCCCTGTAACATACATAGTTCATTACATCCAGAAAGACGACATTGCTCTAGCATGGCTCATTCTGATTTTATTAAATTCATTGTCTAGACATCTGTAAGAAAGTCCTCGGTGTGCGTGTGTGTGTTTTTTCTTTTCCCCCCAGCTGGTGTCTTCATGCATAGTGGTTAAATATTGTTTTTAGTTATCATGCTGTGGTAATGGTTTCCAGCTATACTAGATGAATGTAATCATGTTATAAATAGGCTGCTTGCTGTTCTTGGCTTAGACAAATGTATAGTGAAAGGGTATGCCTTATGTAAGAGTCCATCGCTTTTTCCCTGGTCTGTGTTGTAATCTGAAGAAACTTTTCTTTCTTTTAAACAAACAGAAGTAGTTCTGAATTTTGGTGATGAAGCCTCATTCCATTACAAGCAGGTTTTACAGAAACTTTTCAAACAGAGGAGATAGGTCTGGCATCAAAGGTGGAAGTTACTGTTCACTGAGATTTCAGGCCTTTTCCCCCTGCGCTCGTGTAGCTTCTGCAACTGGTGTGGTGGCAGAAGCCTAGGGAGCAGATTTTTGCTTTTGTATCTCTGTTGCTGTCGTCTGGTTTCGTTGCTGAATCCTCAGCGGCGTCTGCAGGAAGAGGCTGTGTGCGAGGGAACGGGGAAGCCGAGCAGTGGAGGCAGTCCTTTGCGTAGCCGCCTACCGCGTCAGTCTGCCTGGCAGCAGGTATCGGTTTCCGAAGGGAACAGTCTTCAGAAGCAGTGGTCTGGATGGATCTTTGGCAAAGTACGGGTATACTGATAAAAATATCAGCTTGTGGAATAATTTCACAGGCCTTATCACAGGTTAGTGAAATAAATGGCAGGTAAAATCACATCGCTGACCGTCTGTCTCCAAAACTGACTGAAGATCAGAAAGCAGACACTTTCTCCTGGCAGAAACAATAGATGCACTCAACTTTGTATTTTGACGAAGTACATGATGTGATTGTCTTGTAACTGGTTACCCTGAAACTAGACTTCTGTTGGTGGTGCTGTTCTCCCTATTTTGGGTCCGTTTTAACTTTAAATGCCGTGGAATAGGAGCTCAAGTAATTCTAGAGGAAGAGTCGTACGTTACCCTAAACTAGGGATTTTTCATTTTAGATTGCTTAACATCCTTTTTTTTGGAGCTTTCCTTTTTTAAACAATTGACTCTCTCATCTTTTTTTTCTTCCCTTTCTTTTTGTTAAATGTCATTCCCTAGAGTCCACGTTCCACCCAATGTATGTTGGTATTTTTATGTTAGTTGCTGTGAACGATTGTGCGTGAGATTAAAAACCCTATTCCTGAACTGGATCTTGTTTCGTGTAAACCAGAGTCTTAAATTCTTGTTTGGAAGTGAGACTACAATAGCAAGTACCACACCAGACTTTTATGATCCTGTCCTAGACTGTAAGAAACCTTCACCCAATACATTTTAAAAAAACCCCAAAATATTATAACTGGCAAGGCATGTGTTTAACACTGCCATTTGTGTTTTGTTCTGTCCCTCTTCCTCTGTTTACCGGTTGACTATTTAGATTACAGCTTCCTTCCTATGAGGAACTTGTCTTCACGTCTATCTGTCAAATATCCGGCAGTCGTATGAACAATACCACGACATGCTGCTTCTCCACAGGGAAGTGGCAGAGCACAATGCATGACTAGTCACCTACATCTCGAATTCATGATTAGAGCCATGGTTACATAGCTAGACAACAAGGTGTGGTGGGAGGCCTTGCCTATGTGAATAACGAGGTGGGGTTTTTTTCATTCCTGGAAAATCCCAGGTTATGAGAGAGAATTTCTTCCATTTCCTGGAGATGCTAATAACCGCAGCTAGCCAGCATTAAGGTGAATGAGAATATCAACCATCAAATGCACCGAGGCAGGTCGTTTAAATCCCCTGCTGGGTTTTTCTAGTATCCTGGCCAAGGGACGGGGCAGACAGAGTCCTGAGTGCAGAATTGGCGCTTGGTTGAGTTGCTGAATCAGGTGCTTGACAGCTAATTGTGGACTTGGAAAGCAGTAAACTTCAGCTGCTGGCTTTGAAAATACCTTCGTGTGTGTGTGCACGCACACTTGGAGGTGATTTGAGTACCTTGCAGCCAGCATCTCTGCTGTTCAGAAGGAAGGTGTCCAACGGGTTCTCTGGTTTGGGGCTGGGGCTTGGGGCACGGGAAGGGCAGGACTGTCCTTTATAAGGAATCGGTTTATGCCGCTTCTTCCCCTGTGCAGCCAAATTCTGCAAATTGCAGGTTTGGAGTCTGCTTGTCTTACTGTTTTGGGGGGAGGAGGGGGGGAGGGCAGCATTTAGCAAGTGGCATGTTATAAAATGCTAACAAGATAGGCTCTGAAACATGTACAGTATGGGGGGAAGGAGTTAATCAGTGCTGGGAATCGCAGGCATTTGCCGGCTGATGTGTGTTGACACACTGTGAAAAGCTAGAAGCTTTTCCTCTCATAGTGGTGCTTTCCAGTGTTTGTGTGGCCTTTCAGTAATCGTTTTTCTAAAAAAAGTTCTGCTGAACACTTAATTCTTTTTTGAATTCCCTCTGCATAGTAGTTTCCTCAATCTTGGGTTCCACTGATTTATATTCATGGGGGTAAATATGTATTTAATAGCATGCAGCTTTTTCTGCCTGCGTACGAATGCTTGCCTTTCCTGATGTGAGATCCTTGTAACAGAGCGTACAAAAAAGACTGACAGGCTGCATCGCCTTAGTTTTTGACTTGCCCTGTCTTGGTGTTTTTAGGTCTGGTGTGAAATGCCAGGAAAAGAGAGTTTTCTCCCCAGATTTGTTTTTGCGCTGCTGGCATTCCACTTCAGCAGCAGTGCCATGGGGCTTACCTGGCAAGCCACAGAGCGACTATTCGTGTAACTTTGCAGCGAGGCTGGTCTCCCGGGTCGAGGCAGAGAGCCGGGCTGAAGAAGGGAAAATGCTGAGCCCTTGATTGTACAAACCTCTTTGCATTGAGCTCAGCAGTTTAATAATAGTTGGCCAGAGTACGAGGTATCACATGATGGGGAGTGGACGAGGAGTTCCCTGGTTTGTTTATACTGCCGAACCTGTGAATTCGGTCATTCAGATTAATCCTGTTGTGAACGTACAGATCTAAATGTCGTCTAGTGTGTGTCCCATTTAGTACAGCCCGTTAGCCCATGACTTCCCTGACTTCCCTACCATCTGGTCCTTGGCTATAGAGAGGAATTTTTCTTGTATACGTGTCTCCATAGCAACGAGTTTGCAGTTGATATGGAAAGTAAGCAGTTGCCCTAGCAACGGAGTTACTGATGTGGCAGCTTCTCTGCTTGCAGGGAAAGGGCTAAGCTAGTTCAGATGCATTATGTAGGTTTGCTGTAATTATAGCTGCGCCCACTAGTGCTGCTCTAGCTAAGGGTCTGTCAAAAAATTGTGTTATAAGCCCCATTTTTTTTCCCCCCTTGAAGATTTATTTTATTCGTGTAGGGGTTCCTGCTTTGGACAAAGGTGGGTAGGGTTGTATTTTCAGGGCATGCGATACGTCTGTGCCTTTTATGGATGCAAACTTTCTTGAACATTATTATCAAACGAGTGAATGAGGGGAAAGGATGTTTGACCTTTTTGGCTTCTCTGCAGTTTTTTTGTCCCTGCGAACAGCCCATGGTTATAGAAGCTGGGGCTCTCGTCCTGTGCTCTTTTTCTTATATTCTACCGTCTTTTCCCTGGTTTGTGCTTTTTTGGGCATCCATCCTATCAAGAGGGTTTCTCTTTGTGTCTTCTCTGTATTGCCTGAAATAGGGAAGCACGCACATGCTCCTGGCTGTGTGCACGCTGAAGATACTCAAGTCTCTTAAAGGTTTGTTTGGCACTTGTGCTGAGGGACGTCGTAATAAAAATGTAATGAGGGTAAGGGATATGTTTATGGGGATGGGAGAAGAAAATTCTCCTTGCTTGATGTGAAAGTTATTCTTAGAAGTACGTGGTCCATAACTGGGTCATGGAGATCCAGCCAGGCTCCTCCTCCGTCTGGAGCGGGCTCCGAGATCTGAGGGCTCCGAAGCGGTCCTTGGGCTCTGCAAAAGCTGAAGTCCAACTTGTCTAACGCTCTGCCTCTCGGAAGCGCTCTGCTGGGGCACCTGATGAGAGCCGTGGGGGAACCCTTGGGCGTAGGAGGCTCTTTAGGAGTCCCGTCTTTCCTCTGATGTGATAATGTCTGGGCTTTTGACAGGTAAAACTCTGCAGAAAGATAAGCACTAGCTGCAGCTAGAGGAAAAGGAGCCTGCTTGTTCTTCCTTTGAATCTCCTAATCCAATCTGCATATACATAAAGGCAAGGGACCAGGGACCCTGTCCTCCTGCTTTTAACGATATTATTTGAGAAGATCTCCTGTGAAAGCTCAGTGGCACTCTAGGGATAGAAATGATCTCCTCCGTTTTTAATATTGTTACCACCTAGACTGACCCAAATAACACAAGCATCAGAATTTCATTGTGTTTATAACATCTGGTGGAGCTAAAGTGTAAAAAAACCAAACCAACAGCCTCCCCCCAAAAGCCCCAATAAAGCAACCCCTCAGATTCATGTTAAAGACTTTAGATGATGTTGACTCCATTAATAATGTCCTAAATAAGCTGGCCCAACTGTTAATTTCCCAAATTGTTAAAAGGAGATATTGTCTTTAAGCTGGAATTCATCTAGTTTAACTTGAAATCCATTTTCTTTTACCCCTGTCTGTCATACTAAAAAGCTGTCTAGTATCAGAGATTTTCTCCTCAAATTGGTATTTAGAGAAATGAGAGTCCTCTCATTCCAGAGCAATTGTAAAAGTGTCTAGAACTATACTGTAATATGAGATTTCCAGATATCAGGCGATTTATGGAGAGCTTTTCTTGAACCCTTTCACTTCTGTTTTTGAAGTGCAAACCCAAGAAATTATACAGAATATTTAAATAATAGATTTCCTAAAGCTGTGCGTGGAAGTAACATGCTTCCATTTCACTGACTTCCAGCTGGTTGACTTTACATCAGAGCTTACACTTTGCAGTGGAGTCTGCCTGTATTAACTGGTTTAGAGCTGTACAAAGCATAATCAGTTCTTTTTCAAGTAATGATGAAGAGCTGGCAATATCTGAGAGTCCTCTGAACCTTGTATCTAAGATATTTATGTTATCTTGCTCTTGGTTAAGATAGCCCATGGGCAGGCGCCCTGCTGAGTAACTGCGGTGTTAGTTGCACATTGACAGGTTATTGACCTATCAGAGGGGATGGGCTACTTTGGTTAAACAAACTGGAGTAACTGGCCGTGCTCCTAACCCACAGCAAAGGTGATACAAAGCGTGTTAAGCAGCACTGAAGGAGCCCAGACAGGAAAGCAGGAGTGAGCCAGTCTTTACCCGTTAGGCTTGGGCTGCGGTGGGGTTGATGAGTCTGTTTTTCAGCTGCGGTCGCACCTCCCTTGCTTCTGGCTGGCTGCTCCAGTGCCTTCCTAGCACTCGAACTTCTGCGTTTCTAGTCAGAGATCTGATCCGGCTGGATTTTCATCTTTCACTTTTTTTTTAGTTTTTGAGTTTGCTTTTCAGCTTAATTCCCGGATTTAGGTCACAGTGCAGTCCAACAAACAGTTGTGCTGACATGACAGAGGGAGTAGAGATGATGGAGAGGCTGGGTAATACCAGAAAGAAGGGCCTGACAGAGGCTGGCAGCTGCAGGGAGAGCTGGTGCAGGCCTGCGTGGTGGCGTGATAGATGTGGTCCCTACTACAAGGTAAAGGTTAGGGTGAAATGAAAAAAAAGATTTGAATACAGTGGGATGCTTTCTTCTGGAGACATTTCTTCTGGTTCTCCCCTACGAGCAGCACTGTGCTGTTTGTTGTTCAGGTGGCCTGCATTAGTGAGAGTTTGTGGTGGTCTGCAGCTGATGTAAAGTGAACAAGGTCTGGGCTGCCACCATCAGGCATGGTCCTTGCCCAGCCTGGCTGCCTGTTCCCTTTGTTGGGGGCCTGAACTGAGCCTGGGGCTATGTTGCCAGCGCGTCTCGAGCTCATACTGGCACGTGTGCCACCATGCAATGAGCGGGCTAAAAACTACTTGTGTTTATTTTCTTTGGGGTTATTTTTCAGTGGGCTAATTTAGTTGGATTCATTTTCAGCTCCCTGCTTAGCTCATGGTCACTGTGGTCAGAGGAGCACAGGCCGTGGACTCAGCTCTGTTTTATCTGGCATGAAACTGTGCCCGCAGCTTTCAGCCAGCTCAGAGCTGGCCAGGCGGCAGCAGCAGAAGACAGGGAAGGGAAGGGGCGAGGGATGCTCTTACCCTCGAGAACACGGGCTGCACTTAAATCACTGGGGCTGCTTGTGTGTTCAGTCAGGTGTGTGTTTGATGCTGGGTTGGGCCCACGGGTGAAGTGGTCCTTAGAAAACTGCACAGGGATGTGTGTGCACGCACACGTGTGTGTTCTCATTTTCTCAAGGTGTGTTTCCTTCTGTTACCCAAAGGTCTTAATGTTGGCAGTAGAGGTGGCTGTGAGTGGAGCTGTGCTGTGGATACTCTGAAAAGCTGTTATGGAAGAGGGAAGGATGTCCATAAAACCATTTGTCAGGCTTTTTCGTGCTGCTGTCTTTACAATCTAGGTTTCTTCCTGATTGTGAGAGAGCTAACGAGCTGCCGTTGTCATGGCCAGCAAAGGAAGCACGGATCCTGGGGCTGTGCTCTGGTTTGAGCACAGGAGGCCTCGCTGATGATGGGACTGGAGTGCGTACGTACACAGGAGCGCTTTATGTGTCCGTTAACGCCGGCCCGTGGGCGATCACCCTGAAACTCCTGTGCTGGTAGGCAAGACATGCGCCTAAGTGCCAGGCTCACGATGGCAACTGTGCCACCTCCAGCTGTGGCTGAACATCAGAGATGAACCAGGCTTGCTGGTCTGGCCAAACATGCACTCTTCTGTCTTGCGCTTCAGTTCTTCAACAAAAGTCAAAGAATACATTTTAATTACAAAATATGAGTCCCTTAGACTTCCTCCTTCCTTTCCCAAAGGAGAAATGTTTTATGTTGACTGAAAGAGCACAGCAAATGGTGCTGTCTGGCTTCTTTTCCTGGGTGAAGACCTTGTGAAAAAGCATTTACAAGTCTTGATCGTAATTGAGCAGTTGAAAATACTCTTCAGGCAGCCTGAAGTAGCCTTTGAGTTGCTGTAGCAGTTTCCTTTCCTTGCTCTGCTTTCAGGCGGTTGCTGCATGCCACTTGCTGACCCAGGCAGCTGAAACCACGGCTCACTCCTGTGGCAGCTCTGCGTTTGGTAAAGCCGTCCGAAGGATTGGCCCGGTGGGATCTGAGAAGCAGGCTCCAGGCTGCTCGTACCAGCTCCTTCTGCGTTAATTTCTGCTGATTGCTGTATCTTCATCATAAATCTCGTTAAAACAAACGAATGGCCCAGGGTAACACAAGCTGGAATCCTTATGAAAAAGGGACCCAGTGTGATTCTATTTTTAACTTAGTTTGTTGGTATTTGTGTGATAGTCAGTGGTGGCTTATTGGATAGAAGTACTTCTGTCATTTCAAGACTGGGCAGACCATTGCTAGATGAGGTCATGCCGCAAGCGCTGTATGTAGCTATAACAAAGCAATATGTTACGACACAGTTAGTCTTGTGAACACCGATTTCCTTGAAAAAAACAACCCCAAAACCCACGTGGCTTCCTCTGGGTAAGTTTTGCTCAGTAAGCATCTAAGGAAAGACTCTGCTACATGCTTATATGTATTTTTTTAAGCTAATAAAGTTTTCTCTCTCTAAGTATTTGCTTTCATCTTTTGATCATGATTTTGAACCAGTACAAGTGTTGTGGTTTAACCTGGCAGGCAGCTAAAACAACCACACAGTCGTTTGCTCAGTCCCAGACCCTCCATTCCCCAGTGGAATGGAGGAGAGAATTAAAAACAAAAATGTAAAACTCGTGGGTTGAGATAAGGACAGTTTAATAAGACAGAAAAGGAAGAGAATAATAATCATGATAAAAGAGTATGCAAAACAAGTGATGCACAGCACAATTGAGTAGAAGCAACTGGCTTGTTATGACGGCAGTATTTAAGTTTTGATCTGAAAAAAAAAAAAAAAGTTTAATTTTGCTTCCTAACATCTGCCATTCGGTCTAATTCCCAGTTAGTTTCAATCCGTCTCCCAACCATTCCCCACCTGCTCTGGTGTCTCAGAGCTGGCCAAAAGCAGGGTACCTGCTCAGCTCCAGAACTGGGAAATCATTACAGGTAGGCTGGGAGAGGGAGGAGGTGCCAGAACTGATTGTCTGGCAGTGCTTAGTTAACAAGCAGCAGAGAAATGCAGGCGGTGCATCCAGGTGCCATTCATGAGTCCCTGTCCTTGATGCTTGTGCTCTCACATATTTAAAGGTAAAATGGATCCTATACGTCTGCTTGAATGCTTAAATCAGTCTTGTATCTTAGTTTTTCTGACTTAGTTCCTGTGTGTGTTTGCCCTGGTTTGGTGGAATTCAGGCACAGAAGTAATACTGTACCTTTTCTTTAATTGTGGAGACAAAGGTGGCTCTTCTGAAGGAGCAGAAGTGGTGTTGCTGCTGGTCAGTGTCCCTGTGGATGGCTGCTGGGACACTTGCCATTCAGCAGAGTCTGTCTGACCTGGGACTGACTGGCCTTGTAGATAGGTGCAAGGAATGCCTTCCTCAGCTGTGCTGCTTTTAGGGAGAACTTCCTCAGATGTTTTCCCTTTGAGCAAAATTAGTGACCAGGACGGAAGTTCCAAGCTATTCTCACATTTAATTACACAAAGGAATGCCTCAGCTCTGCCATGCCATTGTATCTGTAATTCCTCTGAGCCTGCCTTCAGATCTTACTGATCGAGCAGCAAGGTGCCCAGTAGTTGAGATACTGCACCCACACCATGCTCATCATCGCTGCCGTGTCTGGTCATTCAGTGCAGGTTATTGCAATGTGAATAAAACTGTGATTATTTTTTCTGGAGAATTAAGCACATTTTGAACAGTCTGGATGCTGACAAGATTTATCTACTTGCTGGAAACTCAGCTGGCTTCCACAAAGCCCTAAATTTCTTGTAGCTGTAAGTGGTGTCAGACTCATCAGTGATAGAGGTCACCTAAGATAAGCAGCAGTAGGGAGAAAGAAGGGGAGTGACCTTCCTACTTTGGTGTAAATTATTTTTTTTTCCCTTCCTGAACTTTTCGTAGGTCACTATTGGCCCTTCTCATCCTGGAATGTTACTTGTTTTCTTCTGCTCTCCCACCAATTTGGCCTCCTGACTTCAGAGGAGCTGCTTTTGATTTACTCTTGAGTAAACAACAACGGAATTGGGACTGAGGGCTGTGGCAAGTAGCAGTTGTGGCCAGAATGATGCCTCTGGATCTTACTCAGTTATCCATAATAGTAATTTTGGAGACAGTACGTTTTAATTCATTAGTTATGTTCTTCAGATTCCATTCTGGGTGTTACGGAAACTTTGTCCTGGGAACTGATGCAGGAATTTGTGAGAGGACTCATTCCAAGGATTTTAAATGTGAGTGGGTTTTTCCTTGTTACAGTAGAAAAGAAACCAAATTGCTGCCCTCAGACAGTGACTTAAGATACCAAAACACTATCTGTGGCATGCTGAATTGCTGTATTTCGTTGCAGCAGTGAATGATAGCAATTTACCACTAGCTGAGTACTACCAGGATTTTGAAACGTGGGTGTAACTTGCTCAAAGACGACTGTTGGTAAGCAGAGGAATGAATGGACTTCTCTATGGGGAAGTCTCGGTGGCATGGAAAAATGTCTATGGCAGTACGTGGAGCAGAAACTTACCGATGGGATTTTGCATAAGAGAATCTAGCTGAACACTGAATTCACACTCATTCAAGCTGTGAGCAGAAAATTAAGCTCTGCTCCACAGCTATGTTTATGAAGTCGCATGGCTGCGAGGGAGGGTACTCATTCAGATGAAGCAACTCATTGTAAATGTTTCTCTGAGTTTACAGTTGAAAAAAGATGCCTACGGTGCAACTTACAGGGGCTGCGGGAGTTAATGCAAGGCTAGGGCTGGGTACTTGGATACCTTATCTCACGCGTTCATTTACATGTTTTTACCTTTTCCTCACCCATTAGGGTTGAGAGCGGTAGCACACCTCTCTTTTCGTTCTGTGTGTTCCAGTAAAAATAGGGAAATCGTTCATGAAGTGCACTGGATTTAGGTTAGGGGGAGGAGAGTAAACATCACTGTTAAGGTTACATGATACAGAATGTAACAAAAGTAGCAGTTTTGCAATTAGATCTGTTTTCTTTAAATTGTTGGGGACAACTGAATAGTTCTTGCGTGGTTCATATTTAGGAATAAAGTCCTTGCCATGCGGGAAGAGCTGTATTTGCAAGATTCTCAGTACCACTGCCTTGCAGTGGCTGTCTGCATGCCCTAGAAGAACACAGAAGCACTGCACTTCCAGAGATCCTTGCTGCTCCTGGGAGCACTTCGAAGGCTTTTGGAGAGGAATGTTTGATGACTTAAAGAACTGCATGCTGCCAGCTCAGATGGAGCTACAATTACACTTAGACTTTGAGAGAAAATGGTACAGAGCTCCTGGGTCAACAGGTATTTAGTTCTGCAGGAACCCCCTTCAGAGATTATATTTATTTATAAATGTAGCTGGAAATAACGGTATCATTCTTACATAATTCCACCCTTTCTGAAGTACTTAAGGAGCTGTAGGTGAATAGCATGAAGTGATTCATTGGCTTGCACGCATAGCGAAGGGTAGGAAGAAACACATGGTGTGCGCGGGAAGTGCAGGTTTTCAGTCTTTAACTGGGAGAGATGGGAAGTTGGAGAGTCAGGATGTGGCCGAGATGGCTGGGAATCCGACAAACGCTGGTGCTTTTGGTGTGGCATGGTTTGTTTTGAAGCAGATGAACTTGTCCAAAATACTTTTTTTTTCCTGTTTTGGCAATTAACGTAACGCATTTATCGTTACATAACTACATCATTGCACTGCTATGTTTGGATTTTCTCTCTCTTACACCCTTCTCTAAAGATGAATATTATCCTCCTCAATGCTCAGGCTTAAATATACAAACCTTGCTGTTTAAAAGGGGGTAGATTGGGTTTTTTACAATTTTATATCAAGTTCTAATACTTTCTAGACTTTTGGCTGCATGGCAGAGAACGAGGAAGGAAGCTGTCATAGAAGACTCAGTGCGGTGCTAGCTCCCAGCTATAGAGACAAATGGGATTTTGTTGTTCAGGCTGCACCTCCTTTTCAGCTGAAATTTACTTATTTTTGTATCTCTATTGGTATATGGATGTATGCACACAAATATATGTTATATATAAAAAGCATTACATAGTTATATTGTTTTTTAGATCGTCCAAATACTTTTAAGGTAAAATGGGAACAGAGAGTAGTATGGCTTTGGATTGTCACACAAAGTTTTCTATCTGCTTGCATCTCTGCGCTGGGAAAACAAGATGCTGTCGTAGTGGTATGTCTCTGTAAAATTTCCTTAGGACAGATGTGTTCTGTTGCCACAACCGGTTACCAAATAGTCTAACAGATCACTCTAAATTAAGAGTCTGACTAACTTGAAGTTGGTCTTGTTTGTTACAAAATGAACCAGCACTTAAAATTTAGTAAAACACCTCCGCTTTGATTAATTTTTTGTTCTTTCAGGTTTTGCTAAAACACCTGTAAGACATCACTGCCTTTTGGGCAGCACTGCTTTTGTTTGGAGGAGTAAAGTTCCCTGTTCTTTGCAAGTCTGCTTTGATGTGTCATTTGCTGTTGGCTTTTAGAGCTGAGTAATTTTGAATTTGGAAAAGCAGAAAATGTAATTATGACCCTTTCCATTAGGAGACAAGCTTTTCTGTCATTCTTATTTGAGAAGAAATACAAAATTTTCGTTAGGAAAGCTTTGATTTTAATTTGTAGTATTGAAATTGTACGAAACTCTTGCTTTCTCATCCTGTTCTGCTGAGTAGGAAAAAAATAGGAAAATGTCTCCCCCCCCAGCTAAAATCCTTGCATTATTTTAGTTTCAAAGTAAACATGCTTATGATCTAACCACTTTTGCTAATTACCATCTGCTCCTTCACCAGCACTTGAGTCCCACTCACCCTCCAGTGTCTAGGATGCCAAAAATGTGTTTGGCTGGGCTTGAGCTGATGGGACAAGAGTCCGTGTCTTAATTGTGGTAGAATTATCCACTTGTGTGCCACATCAACTTTGATTTATTTCCCTTGCAATTTATAAAACAGGGTTCACAAACTTGTTGTTGGATTTGCATTCTAAATCTTTAATTTAGACATGCGTTAAAAAGGCGAAGAATTTGCTTCATCAGTAAACTCTTGTTTTTTCCCTGTTTTGGCTGTCTGTCGATTCCCGTTGTTTGGCATCAGACTAAACAATAAAACGTTTCCAGAGCTGGTTTAAATGGCGTTTCAGTCCATGCCACATGTACCCTCGGCCTTCTCGCACTGTGTACAGAGACACGCTTTTGTTTGGAACGAGGTGGGGGGAATTCTGCAATTGCCGAAATAAATTCTCTGTGTCTGTGTTACGTGGCTTTGAAGTTAGACTGAGTAATGTTAGTGTGCAGGGGGTGGACATGTGGTAGTATGGATGGATATGATAAGGATGGGAGGGGGCTGTTGATATAGAGATTTGGGACTTTGAAATGGGCTTAAAAAATCATGTTGTCATTTAAAGCAATGGGGCAGGGGAGGTGCACCTTATTTTAGAGCCTTTAAGATCTTTTACAGGCATGAAGACAGCTGGAAACATTTTGAGTTGGTTCCCCCCCATGATTTTGCACCATCTCATGACTTTCTAATCAAAACACCTAGAATCCCAGCACAGTAAAAATACTAAGAATGGGCAATATTAAAGCCAGATTCTGGAGCTTACAACGAAGTTGTAATCTGTCGGGTTTCCTTCAGTCTTTTTGTGGTGGTGTGTTTAGTGTTGCCCTGGAGAGTCTTTAGCAAGGAAAGCACAGCAATTACAGAAATCCTCTTCTGCACAGTGCAGATGTCAGCATTGTGGTCACTGGGTGTGACTGTGAAGAGAAGAAGGACCCTTTGGAGGATGCCCAATGCTGGGGGCTTTGGAGCTGGTATATCTGGCTTCCTTTTGTGGGGCAAGCGATGATGGATTTTCACACCACTGGCGTGCTCAAGGGCTGCTCACTGTTTTTCAGCAGGATTTGGTACGTTTTGCAGCTCTGAAAGGTAAGGTCACTGCTGTCAAACTTTTTTATCATCAGTAGGATGAATGGAGACAATTATAAGGTGCCCCTTCCTTCTTGCTCAGCCTATAGGTAGAGCCTTCAGCAGTTTGGGCCTCATTTTCTAGCTACATGTTTTTCTCTATAAGGGAGTTTGTATGTTATTTTGGGTGCTTTTTACATTCAGGTGTTCATTTCAGATTGCTATTTTTGTGGGTTTTTTCCCCTTTTAGTTCGTTTCTGACTTGCATCATTTAGAAATGGAACTGTTTATAAGCGTCTGTCGGAGGAACACTTGGCAGGGCCAGGTGCTTTAAGTCATCGTTGCACTGTGCTGAACGTGCGTTTGCGTTTCAGAAAAGAAAAAAGTTGCAACCTTTTTTGAAGGAAGATTTTTCATTTGTGAACCATCTGCTATTTTTGGTGTGTCAAATACGAAAGCTTCCTGTGTGAAACTGATAGAGAAGAAGATCACAGGAGACCTGGAGCAGTGACTCAGGTCACAGCAGGCCTGTTTTCATGACACCTGTGTCGTGAAAATAGCCTTGCTTTGGCATCCTTAAATGAGATTTTCTTTTCCTTTAGATGGTAGATCTGTTCAAAGGCGTATTTGATCATGAATAATTTGAAGGAAAACAATTTTCCATCCTTCTGAGAATATCATACATCTCCTCCTCCTTGTTACTTCTGAACTCTTCACAACATCAACAGCTGATGTTGGGCAAGTTGTCAATTTTCATTACTGGAGTCTGCTCAGAAATTGTTTCTCCCTGTTTCCTTGCACTTCAGGCATGTTAAGTCAGATAAATTCATGCACTGATGTTTAATCACTGGGCACTAATCACCCTTGTGCAATATTGATCAGCAGCCTTTTTGTATTGATGATCAGAATGAGCAATAGCTTCTAGTAAACACTGAGGAGTGGGAGGTGAAGATGATGAGTTAGCCCAATGTATAAGTTGATAACTTTTCTAATTTCTAGAGGTTTCTAGGTTCCATCAAACAGTGCTGTCTTCTCTTTTTCCCCTCCTCTGCTCCAAATGCTGTTTTATTTCTTGTTCCCATGTTCAAGCCAAGCAGTGTGTCTTTCGACACGTGCCCCAGTCCCTCTTCTCGGGGCTGCTGGCACTGCTGCGGTTGTCCACGGTCTCATTTCCCTGTCATTTCTCCTCCTCCTCCTCCTCCCAGCACACTCGAAGCATGCGCAGCTTCCCCTGCAACCCTGTTTCAGAGGGGCTGCCTGTGAACACCGTGCTTGAGAAGGACTGCCTGTGAGAGAATTCGGTTAAAAGAGACTGGGGAAAACCCAAGTAGGCAGGGCTGTGGTGTGTGGGTTGAAAGCTTTTTTTTTTTTTCCCCTCCCCTTCCTCCCACTCTTTCCTTACTGGGTAAAAGACCCAGCCTGTGCCTGAACTTGCTATTCTGAATAACCTCTTCTCTGCACACAGCAACTGATGCTCACATCCTGTTTGCTCTCAGCTTAGCTGAAACAGCGCCCTGAAGAGTGGCATTTCTATTTCTGTTGGGTTTGTTTCGGTGAGTTTGCAGGCTCTGCTGCCGCCTCTGTCATGTGCCCTGCGACTCTCTTCTGTGAATTTGAGGAAACCCGCTTTTCCGTTCCCTTTTGTATGAAATACCAAAATCGCTGTGGGGTTTGGAAACACACCTGGAAAAATGAAGTGGACTTGAAACAGAGGAAGAATCTATATTGAGTCCGGATCCTTACGTATTTAGACTTTAATTAATGCTCTGCTAACGCAGAGCTAGTCTACCCGGGAAATAACACGAGTAAACCTGTGTATCCTATTCTTGCCAAGCTGTAGGTTTTGATCAGGGACTTGCTAGCTTCCTTGGAAAAAAAATCTAGATTTAAAAATTCTTTTTCTTTTTTGTTTTAAATTCATGCACACTGGTAAGTCTACGTCTTTCTTCTCTAAAGTAATCACTTTGCCATGTTTAATAAACTATCCACACTCTTTCAAATCTGTTTTACTGGTGGAGGTGCTCAGGGAGGCTTAAATGCAGTATTAATTATCCACTCTAAAATATGCTTGATTGAGTGGCTCGTGCTGCAGAAGTTCATCACACCAAGCTTTGTTGCATCTGCCTCTTTTAGCGTTTTACCAGTTGCAACCCATGTAGCCGTGCTTGTAAAAATACAGGCACCGAAAAACCCCAACACAACAAAAAAAATAGAAATTGTCAAATCTATTTTTGTGAGATGCTGTGTGGAGAAAAAAAAAGGGGAAGGGGCTGTCTTCTTACAGTTTGAATGAATCTGGCCGTGAATAAAACTTTGAAGGCTAAGCCACTTCATCTCTTACTGTTCTTAGAGAAGCCTGTGCTTCTACAGGGGACTTAAAATAAAAACAGGAGGAAATGTAAGTACATCCCAATTAATTGCTCCCACAATGAGAAGTTCCTGTATCGTTCCTTTTAACTTACTCCACCGTGAGGATGACTTGGATGAGACCCAGCAACATAGCTGCTTTCTCCCGCTGCCACCACATCCTTCTGCTCAGGGCAGTTTGTCACCTACTTCCCCCTCCCCGACCCTTACTGGTAGGGTGCTGGTCCCCTTGGGTTGCGCGCAGGCTGGTGCCGTATGCCTGCAGGGCGGACAGGGGGACTGGGCCTGTTGCCTGTGTGGCCAGGGTGGGAGGACGTGCCACGGCGTCTCCTGTGTGTGCTTGCAGTGGCGCTGGAGCCCTGGCTGTCTCCTGCCGCTGGTGGGCTGCGGCATCGTCCCAGCTGCAGCGGGAGGAGCCTTTATGCCCTGGTGTGGAGGTGTGCTGTGAGGCAGCTGCCGGAGGAGACCACAGTTCCAGCTGGGACTGGGAGAAGGTGCATTTTCATGACCAGTGACATGGTAGTGGGTGGAGGCAGGCAGGCGGCTTGGCAGCCCGCTCCCTGTCCCTGCCCGGGTGTGTAATTCCCTTGCAGTCTTGAGGTCGGAGCCTCCTCATACCTGAAGGCTTTGATGCAGTCAAGCTGTGTTTCTCCTTCTCCTGGGATGGCTTTTAAGGCCAACTCTCCAGAAGATATGGGAAGAGGTTACTGCTGAAGGTGGTGGTGGTGCTCTTCCTCCACAGCCAGGCCCGGTGGGGGCTTGCTGCTCCTCATCTGGCCATGTGTACGTCTCAGTGGTGTGGCTCTCAGGTGGGATTTCTTGCTTGTTTTGTATTACCATAAAAACAAGTTACCAAATCCCACCAGGTGAGGAAAGCCCTCTCCCGCAGGCCTGCCATTTTAGTCCCACCAGGGTGCCTGGTGTCTGAGAGGGAGTGTCCTTGCTGGAGCAGCTGGGTTTTGACCTCCCTGCAGGAGGCCGGCTTGCTCCTGGAGCTAAACTGGTCCTGCCCTGGTTTGCCTTCATTGCAGCACCATTGATCTTACTAATGTACGAGGCGTTTCTCCAGAGCCTTGTGACGGTACCTGGTGTTTGGGAGGAAGGAGGATTGGTGTAGGCTGCTTTAGGGGTGTTCTGTTTTGTTTTGCTTTCTGGGGTTTCATTAAGCCATGAGAAAGAAGACAGAGAAAGAGAAATGATAATAAAAAATAAGTATCTCTGAACTTAGTGTAGGAATGGGACACAAGCAGAGTAGACTGTACGTATATAAGTGGCAGATACAACCTGTGTGTTGATAGATGTGCAGTAACACTGAGGTCTCTGTTGCAGGAGGACAGGTTTTCTTCAGTGCGTGCCCGCTGCAGGTGACAGGGATCTGTTGAAGCTGCTGAGCTGCGCTCTGGACGGAGCACAGCTTCGTTTCCCTAAAGAGCCCAGGGACACTTGGAAACCCCATATCCAGGCTGCCTTTCAAATCATTTATCAAAGTGCCTGATTCTCCCCCTAAATTCGTCCTGCAAACCAATATTAAATCCTAAGCAAGGAAAAACCCTGCATTAAATAAACAGTAATAGGGGGAAATGGTGCAAATCCATTAGCTTTTGTCAGGTCTATCCTTATTTCTATTTTTATTTGTCACTGCTAATGGATTTAGTGCAACCTACTCCCTCTCACCCATCTCTACTAGCTGTTAACCCCTTCCCCTGAAAATTCACTCACTGGCTTATTTCATCATTAATACGCTAGTAGGCAAAAAATGACCTGCAAACCTTTAGCACAGATATATGTGTTGAATAATTTTTTGAGTATCTGTTGGGTGAAGGGTTGTGCTTTAAAATTGTCACTAGGTTTTCATATACGACGTAACTATATATTTGTAAGAAAAGGCAATTTGTGTCTTTTCCAATTGTATAATCTAGATAATGTGAAGAGTATCGGGTGACTAGTGGGTATTTTAATGTGTGCCCCTCCGACATGAAATTAGCACATCCCACTAAGTGGGCTATTGGTCTGGAGTATCAGGGATTTTTTTTGTTTTTTCTTTTGCCTTTGACTTTATAGGTGACCTTGAGCACTTAACTTCTTTTTTTATTCCTTTGTTTCTGTCTCTCCTCAATTTTCTTTTCAATAGAGTAGGGATAATTACACTTTGCATGTATACACAGAAATTCTATAGGCTGAAACAGCATTATTAATGCTACTCGCTACCTAATCTCCCTCAAGTATGCCGTGTGACGGCCCTGTCATGCTGACAGGCTTGTCTTCTGGGCTCTCCTGCCTTCCCAGACCAGTCTCCCTGCGTCTGTTTGATCTTGCACTTTGTTCCTCCCCAGCAGTGTCACAGCCTGTCTTCTTCAGCACCCAGACTTCGCCTAGCCTGGGGAGGCTTTGGGGGACGTCTGGGGTTGCTAGGCACTCGCATGAAACAACATGCTCCCGCTTTATATAGGAGCGAGGCATTGTGTAAGGGCAGTTAACAACACTGCTTGCTTCAGTTGCTTGCAGGATTCCCATATGGCAGTCTAATAGCTTTATAGGGTGGTTTGCATATAAACTGAACGAGGAGATACTTAACAGGCTAAATGTGAATCTTGGAGTTGGTTGACATAATGCGACACCTCCTGAGCTTGTTGGAGGAGTCATTTTATGATGAGAGCAGTGGGAACCTCATGTGTAGCCCCTCCACTGCAGGCTGTAGGCAATAGTGTCCTGTGAGCTTGTCTGCACTCATGGACATACAGGTGCTGGTGTGCTGGAGGAAAGGTGGAGGACCTAGAGGAGGAGTAGTGGACCATCTGTACCCATGGTGTCATCTGTTGGTGGGTGACTGTGACAGCAATGACAACAGAGAATCGTTCCAGACCCAGTGTTGAAGTGCCCGTTGTGGGATCAGGAGCTTGGACTCTGGGGACTTGCCTTGGGTTGGTGATCTTTGGTGTCAGCTTGGACTTGCTGGGTGTCTAGGTTGTACCCTAGAAGACATTTCTGACTTCTCTGTACTCATGAGAGGGAGTGCCAAGGTAAAAACTTGCTTAAAACCCCATGAATTCATTTGCATAAAACCTGAACTGTCCACACAGTCACTCCTGTGCTGTCTCGCAGGCGTTGCAGAAAGGTGTTACCCACTGTTTCTTTGCTCTATCAGGGCAGGCAGACAAGGCCACAGGACCTGTGCCTGTGGCTCTACTTTTGGGGTGGTCTTTGGGTGTTTGCATAGAGGTCAGCCTCTAAAGGCACCGCTGAAGGGAGCAGGGCCATCTGCAGAAAATGGGCCCTTCACTCTGATAGCACATGCAAATCCCACGGGACAAAGAAAACCTGTGCTATGTCTGGTGCTGGTGAGACTTGAACTCCTCTAACATCGGAAGACCACTGGACAATGTGCCTTTCGGTAACACTTTCTTGTGTTGCAGGATCTTGCCTATGAAATAGGTATTTTTTTGGTGATGGAATACCACAGCCTTTCCTCTTCTTCAGCTGTTACTTCACGGTGCTGCTCCGGCCTCTTTATTCCCGTAGCACTGATTATTTGCGTGCTTGGTTTCCTGTTTTGGGGGTTTGGTTTTATTTTATTTCAAGGCTAAGTAGTCCTTTTTCACTATAATCATATTTCTTACTCTCAGTGAAGTTATTTACCCACCCAGTCTCCCTAGTCAGAAAGACAATGCCCATTTTCTGACTGGAAGGACACCAGAGGCATGGAGGTGGTTAATGCCCTTGGAGCAGAATCAAACCACTTTTCTGAAGGCAGACCAGGGGCTGAAAATGTTGATGGCTGTGTTGGTGTCTGGGGTAGGTCATTGAGCAGGTGGACTAAAATATCCAGGGATGAGCACAAAAGCAGAGACTTGGACTTGTGTGATTTGAACTAATGGATGTTTTTACTGGGAGCAAAATAAGATTGAAAAAGCCCCAACCTTTTGTTTTCTTAAGAAAGGCGATGATTTCTTGATGCAGCTGGTTTACTTGCGTTGAACACTATACTCCAGCAAGCCTTCCCATCAAACCTTTAATTTCATGCATTAAGTGAGCATATATTTATGGTCATGTAATTGTGTTTTCGGTAGTCAGAGCTCTTTTTCAGCTTTGTGCTCGAGGTGAGCTGTGACTGCTAGTTTACTGAAAAAGGAGTTGAAAACATACAGTAGTGGGTGCGAAGGTTTTGTTACGCTGCATGCAAACAGTATTTCGGTGTTCTCTTGGTGTCAAGCTGTCACATAACATTGCCAAACTTTCCTCAGAAGGGCAGGGGAGGTTTCTAACTCTTTTGAGTTCATAGGTAAGGGCGATTTTTGTGTGAGTGTTTCTGAAAATTAAACGCTTACCATGCAGTTGTTACTGTCGTTAAAATTGCTGTTAAGGTCTATAGTGCAATTCTTTAAAACTGGCCATATAGAATTTCACTGGTCTGTGCTGGAAATGTTGGAAGAGAGCGAAGCAAATCCACCCTTAAACTGCATGAATAATTATTTGTAGTTTTTATGTGAGGTTACAGTGGATCTAAGGAATGTGTTTTATAATAACAGCAATCATTGCCAGTGGCTTTCCTTTTCTTTCTTTAAGAATTCCTTAGCATTTGTGTTTCTTTTGCTAATTTTTTTTTAAAACTAGCTGACCTCAGATGATGCACATGCTCTGTTTGTGTCTTTCTGCAAATTACTTCATTCGTTTAAAAAAGAAGCAGTGAACCCACCAACCTCATCTGCAAGGTACATAGCTGTTAAAGAGAATAAAGGTTTACTATTATCTGTGACCAATCAAAAATTATTTAAAACTGAAGACCCAACGAAGGTGAGCAGAGCAAGCAACACTGTCTGTCCTTACAACTTGAAATACCAATGAGTAAAGAAAACCAGCAGATGAAAAGACCAACTTCAGCATCTCAATCTGAAATCTTCCTCAGTGTTTGCCAGCTAAATAGTTTAAAATTTGTTTTACAGTATCTTTCCCCAGTTTTGATGCTAGCATGCTAATTCTGCCTCGTGTAAATCAAGGAACTACAGTTCTGAGTTGGTCCTGTTTTAGCAGTCATGCCTTTCATTTAGAAAAGGATGATGCTAACCTCCGAGGGGTGAGTAGCTGAACTAAAAAAGTAAGGCATGCTTTTCTCGGCATCGCTGTCTGTGAGCGAATAGCACAGAGCTGGCTTTTGAGTAGTGATCCTGGTTGCAGAAGTTCTCTTTGGATATTGAAAAACCTCTCTGCCCTTGCTGTTGCTGATTCAACGCAGCATCAGTGGTTGCAGTAGACAAGCATTTTCTAGTCTCAATGAATTTTGGAATCATGAGCCGCTCGTTTCCCATAGTCTCTGCACAACGCTTGCAAACCTTCAAGAGTAGCGGCATATTTGGTGAAGAATGTATAATCTATAGGTTATATTGCAGGATGGTTTTTAAGTCGCTTGGCAGGTGTCTCTGTGTAGTGCAGGAAAATTATTTAAGCAAGTCATTTTCTCCTGAGGCGGATTTTGGAGTGCTTACTGTGTTCCTCTTGGTGCATTTCAGAGCTGAAGGCAGGATGTCGTGAGGGGCCACTTGGAAGGTATTACTTCTCTTCCTCCTGGCCTCTCTGTCTGCTCACAAAAATCAAAATGGTTTTGTTTTTGTTTTTGGTTTTTTTCGTAAGGTGAGAAGAGGGGAATTTTTTTTAGGAGGAATTCTTGATCTTAGTTTACTGTCCCTAGGAGCCAAGCAGAAACCTGTTTTAGCCAAGGTTTCCAGAACCTCCCTGTGTTTTGGATGATGGCAGTGCCAGGCGGTCAGTGAAATACCCTGCACTCTTCCGTGGGTTTCCTCTCACGGCTGTTCTCTTGGGAGCTCCTACGGGTCCTTGCTGCCTGACAGCCCTGGGTGTGCTCTCACCACCCCCAGAGCTGTCATGCTCAGGTGTGAGCAGTCAGCAGTGGTTCCAGAGGGACCACGTCTGTGAACAGGAGGCCGATGACTTCATGCCACCTCATTAAATGTGGTGGAGACATAAAAGTTGAGAAATGTTGTTCTCGCTTGTACCTTATGCACAGAAATCTATTTCTGGTCTAGAACAATTATGTTTTCAGATTCTGGTCCCAGCTGCAGGTACTCAAACGGTTGTTTTAAATTCTGTGGTGACATCATGGATATTTCTATCATCCAATTCTTTTTGATCCTATAGAAAGACTTCTGTGCACACATAGCATACTTTGACACCTGTAGAAGCTGCATGGCATTCCCATGGATAAAAATGGTGGGAATTCTGTCTGAAGGGTTTGCTCCCAGCCTGCTGTTGCAGGGTAACTGAGCACAGTGAGCTCAGGACAAATGTTTCTCTAGAGTAAGCACCTTTTGATACCAAATAATCTCTCCACTATTACTTACAAAAAGGTCATTTGCCATAACAACAGTAGGTTTCATCCCTGAGAGCAAACCTTTGGATCAGTAATGGTGAATACTGACATCCAAAGGTTCCTCATCACTGCAGAAGGTGTCGTTAGTGTTATTTGCAGGTCCTGTGTTAACGACTGCAACAACTTACACTGAGCTAGGCAGGGACTGATATGTCACAGGGGTGTGATTTCAAGATTTGATAGCTTGGGTCTGCATATGCTGGTTGGAAATGCCCTTTTTTTGATTTCTGCTTTTTCTGCTTGTTCTTATGGTTCCTGAAGCAGCTCTCTAACCAGCATGGCGTAGTTCTCAAAGGCGGTGCAAGTCCGTACCACTTCAGCCTAGGTAGCAGCCATGGCCTAATTCATGTTGCTGACAGTTTAGGTTCACGAGAGTCTAGCCGTGGCCAGTCATCCCCTGCTGGTTTGGTAGTGGAGAAGAAAAAGGACAAATCTACTCAGTGGGGAGTTGTTGGCTTGGTTTTGGTTTTGTTTGCTTCTTTAAAGTGGCAAGGTCCTAAACTCAAAGAGTTCAGCTTCATAATTCTCAGCTTGCCTGTAGTCTGGGTGCCTGTGCAGAAGGTCATGAAACTTGACTATGAGATCATGAAACAAGAGACATGGGTCTCCTCTTCCCAGCCTATCCAGCCTTCCCTGGTCCCCATGAGC
The DNA here is from genome assembly GCA_013399095.1 of Psophia crepitans. NCBI lineage: Eukaryota > Metazoa > Chordata > Aves > Gruiformes > Psophiidae > Psophia > Psophia crepitans. The sequence continues at coordinate 152,018 of VWZZ01002136.1, read as the reverse complement.
CCCTACCCAGCCTTCCCTGGTCCCCGTGTGCCCCTGCCCAGCACCTCACTGTCTCTACTCTCAGCTGCAGGACTCTCCTGGTCTTTCCCTCAGGGCTGTATCTGCCAGCCTCCCTGCCAGCTCACCGCAGCTCCCCTGTGTGTGCCTGCTCTCTGACACGCTGGTTTTCCCATTCCTCTTCAGAGCTGCTTTGTGTCCAGCCAGAGTCCTGGTTTTCCTTTCTTGGCGTGCTGTTCCAAGAGATGCATTGGTGTGTCACCACGGCTCCTGCTGAAGGGGAGAGCTCCCGTTCCCCTCCCTGGCCCCCTGCCTCCATACCCTGCTTTGCAGCAGCGCTGGATGCTCATCAGACCCTTCATGTGAGCCAGCTTAATGAGTTTAAATGACATAAATTATGCCAGCAGAACAGCTTCCTTGAAGGAAAACGACTGAAATGGGCCTGTGAAGCAGGGCTGGGCACAAGCAAGAGGCCAGGGAGGGGAACAGGGCAGCAAGGACCAGGGAAGCAGCAGCAACCATTCAGACCCATGCATCCACTACATTCATTTTGGGGGATGTTCCCTTAGGAGTCTGTTCCCTTAGGGACCCTCTCAGTGGTGATGCTGCTGCGAGAGATGTGGGTGCCTGGGTTTCAGCACCGTCCCATGCAGATTCAAAGCTGCAGGTTCAGAAGGTGCAATGTGAAGTTGCCAGTGTCCCTCTGAGCCTGCATCTTTTGCGGTTTCTCTACCTGCTCTCTTCCCAAAGCTTTATTTTGGGCAAACTGTATGGCAGTGAAAAGAACAACCCTGGAAAAAAGTTGTGTTCCTCACACATTTCAAGTCTGTGCTAAAATAACCAAGGAACAAAATTCCTCAAATAAACATTTGCTGGAATTTTTATATAGACAGGGTATGTATTTTTTCCCAGCCGTTGGTCTTGGAAAGAGCTCAACGCACAATTTTTTTCACTGAGCTTTGGCAGACGATAGGTGGTATGTAAGGCCAGGCAGTTAGTTGCAAGGTATATGGAGGCAAAATTCACAGATTCACAGCTTCACAGGTGCCTTAGGGGTTGGAAGGGACCTCTGGAGATCATCTAGTTGTTACAATGAGGAGTTCTACTAGTAGATAATGCATTTATCCTCAGCTATAACAACCCAAGGAGCTGACAAGCAGCATTTTAATTCTTTTAGTTTTAAATTTCGTACTTTTTTCAATTCTACACAACATTTTTGTTTGGATCCTAATAGGCTGTGTAGAGTAGGGTTTTAAAACTTCTATATGCAGTCCATTGGGAGAAAAAACAATTGAACACTGAGCGTATGGTGGCAGTGCACTGGTTTTAATTGTTGAGGAGGAATCGGATTTGTGTATTTGAGATATGAGAAAGAGCAAATGAATTAACGAGCCAGGAGTTATTGCACAATATCCTGATAAAATCTACATAGATAGTGACAGAAAAAGGCATAACAATTTCTTACTAGAAAAAATAATCAGGATTTTTTTTAAAAGAAAAAGTATTCAGTCATAAACTTTTATGGGGTAATTTCTATGCATTGCTTTTTCTCCCCATTAGTATCCCTGACATAGCTCACCTGCAACCATAGCCCACTCTCGGACAAGGTGAAGGGGACTCGTAGTAACGCTCCCCTTAGTTTTAATAACCTTAAACAGGAAAGCAGAAGTAGTGCCCTGTGACGGGCAGAGGTGAGGGAGGGAAGTGGCTGTGCCTGGCCCTGGGAGGAGGCGGCGTGTCGGGAGGTCTGGAAGCACTCCAGTGCCGAGGTGAGCGGGGGGCTGTTACCCACTCCACACTCACTTGTTGCCTGGGAGACAAATGTAATCCAGAGATTTTTTTTTTCCCCTTCCTTGCTGGTTTTTGATTGGAGCCACTATTGACTTTTGGCTTGAAGGAGGTAGTGAAGCAGCACGCCAAGTGTCATAAGATGGAAATTAATCACTAACCGATGGGTCTGAGTTCCAATGATTTCCTTTCCTGTGATCGCTCTGTATATAGGAAGACTAATGGCACATGTAAACAGACGGTTAACGAAGCTCTTCACGCCTCCAACGGTCAAGAAGGATCCTTAGCCAGATGACACTTCAGTATTCTTTTATTTCTGCTCTCTTGTGTGATTGTGGGAAAAATAAAAGTAGCTATCTTAAAAAAGGAACTTGGCATCTTTGGAGAGCTTTGCCTTAAATTGTGTTTGGTTTTGCTGCTAAATTGTAAGTCAGCGCAGTTGCAGTGAAAACATAGCAAATCTGCCTTCCCAGTGTTTCTTTCAACAAGGAATATAATTCTCAATACTTTTTGTGTGAGAGAGTTTCTGTTTTTCAGTGAGATTATTTTTGGCTTTTGCAAGAATATGGGCAAGCCAAACAAATTTAGCTTAACAGTAATGACAGGTTTTGAAGTTACTCTTCAGTAGTGACTTCATCTTGTAAGGCCCTCAACTTGAACTAACTCTGATGGGTTTTGGGGAGTAATCTCTTCCAGGTAGATGAAAAGCCTGTCTTAGAAGTAAATGAAAAAACAGAGTTTGGAAACAATATGTTGTGTTCCAGCAAGTACAAATAAGGTAGATGGTATTTAAGTCTAGCTTTTCTTTTTTTTCCCCAAGCTTATCCCATGCTGTAAGGAGTAAGGAATCCAGCAAAAGTTTTCTCCTGAAAAATGTTCCTAGTTTTGCATGTTGCTTGCTTAAAAGGAAATTTTATGTTCTTCTTGCTCTGGCTCTTGGATGGAGTATGGAAGTGGAATTTGAGAGGTTTGGATTCTATTTTTGACTCTGTCCTTTGCCTAAAAAGTCACTTACCAGGCTTATCATGTCAAGCCTCTGGCTCATTGTCCCATATTTAAAAGAGGACTAAATGTAACAACCTCTGCAAAAAGCAAACTGGTTTGAGATGGGTGGCGTGCAGCTTCCACCACTGACACCAGCAGTGGATCTTTCAGTCACCCGCTGTAGTGCTTTACCGAGATGAAAGCCCGAGAGTCTTGCTTGCTCACTCTCTCTGGCCCCTTGAATGTTGGGCTTTTTGGGAACACAGGGGCCCTCCTTCACCTCAAGAGGTGGAGGATGTCTCCTCTGAGGCTGGTCAGTGGCCTTCTGGTAGGGTGCCCTTGGGAAGCAAGGGGAGAAATGGGCTTGAACCCTGCCATCCTGAAGAGGCTTGACCCTGTGTTCCTGGTGCCACCAGAGGAGTGTGCAGAAGATGGTTCCTCCTTCATCCTCTCCAGCAGATGTGCTTGTTCCTGAAAGACAGTGGTTGTGGCTCCTGCAGGTTGTGCCAGCCCCTCCCCTTTTCTTTCAAGCCAAACCCAAATGCAGCGCTGTGAATTTGGAAGATGCTTCCACACAGCCATCCAGTGATGTTGGGGAAGATTTTTTATTTCTCTGTTCTGGGAGGGAGGATTTAGTGCAGATTTGTTGTCTGTAAGCTCAGAAGGAAGTCTGTAAGCACTTTGCACATTGCACTGTGTATCCTAAAGCTGTCCATGAGGCAGAGGAGTTCTTGAGAGTTGGTAGGGCTCCACAAAGATGGCAAGTTTTCAAAAGAAAACAAGTGTCCGGTTTTGGTCTTCCTTCTGGCTTTAGGAAATAATAACCCACTTTTGGTGTGATCTTTGTGTGTGTTTGTTGTTTGACACGTGAAACAGAGAGCCTTGCTCTGCTGATAGAAGTCAGAGTTAAGGGATGGCCCTGGGCTGGAAAGCGGCTAGAGGCGGCAGCACAGCCTCCCCCGCCTGTTCCAGAAGACATCAACATTTACCAGAAATCTTATCATAAGGTCCTGAAAGCCTGCTAGCGGAGTTCAGTCAGCAGCTAGGACTGGTGTTTGTTTTTACGTATGCTGGAGCAGACCAAGGCTGTTGTATGCTTTCATAGTGGGGCCAAGGGAAAGTTGTTTTTCGGTTTGAAAGCTTGCACAGAACAATTCAAAATATCTGCACCCTGACCTCTGATGGAATTGAGATAAGGGATGAAATTGCACTGCTTGTAACTACAGAATACATACTAAATTTTAGTGTGATCTTCGCGTAGGGTAACCGTTGTTTTAACCGATCACAATCTCACAACACCCTTAAATGGTTTAAACTCTGATTATACTGTGGGCTTTTTGTTTGTTTGTTTGTTTTGGGGGTTTTGGGTATTTTTTTCCCCTTAGGGGAAAAAAGATGATTAATTTCCTCTTGTAGTATAATGGCATTGATGTCATGTGGGTTGAAGGATTAAGTCCTTTTATTTTTAAAGCAGTTGCTAGGGTGTTTAAACCGCTCCTTTTTAACCCTGCTTCTTGTTAGTATAACAGCAAAAGGAAAAGAAAATAACTTTCAAAAAGAATCTACTTTTCTTCAGAGTTTCCATTTAACAGTAACTGTAGCTTCTTATTTTTTACAATATGGGGTGATGGGGAATATTAGTACGTATTAGTAAATCATATTAACTAGTGACAAGGCGCGCGGGGGGGGGG
>VWZZ01002136.1:14096-146209 GCA_013399095.1 Psophia crepitans | reverse complement strand
GGGGGGGGGGGGGGGCCGGCCGGGGGGGGCGGGCGGGGGGCGAGAATGGGGCCGGGGACGCGGGGCTGGCGCGGGAGAGGCCGCCGCCCGCCCTTGCCGCCCGATGAGCGTGATGGTCGCCATAGCAACGCGGGCGTCTCCCTGGCAACGCGCAGCCCAGCCAGATGCCGTTGCATCACGGGGCTGCGCGGCGTTGCCTGGCGAAGGGACCGGCCGTTGGGGCTCTGCCGCGCGCCGTTGCCGTGGTAACGGGTAATCCTGCGCGGCGACGGCAGCCGCTCCGAAACTTCCTTGGTTGTTTTTTTTTCTTCCTTCTTTTTTTTTCCCTTTTTGTGGAACCCGGCTGCCGTGCTCCCGAGCGCGCTTGGCGTGCGCAGAGGTCGGGGGAGCGGCGGGCGCTGCGCTTGGTGCTTGCCCGGTTTTGAAAGGAGCGGCTGAGGCGGGGGCAGCCGGGAGCCGGGGATTCCCTGGAGCTGCACGGTCACTGCTCTTTCGTGCGGAGCTCTGGGGAAATGTTGTTCCGTAGTACCACCCTCGGAAGGGATTTTCTCACTTCTTCCCTGCTCCCAGCCATCCCACCACTACTGTGGAAGGGCAGATAAATAATTCCAGTAGTGGCATTAAAATTGTAATTTGTATGTTTGAACAAGGCTGGTTACCAGAGCCGCGCTTTACCGTTTCTGTTGTCTCTTTAAGAATATTTTCATTATGTACAGACATATTTTTTCAGAGATTCTTTACATCAAGTGTAAGTGTAATGCACGGCTGAATTGAAAATGGAGGGATTTTGATCCCTTCTAATCCCCGCCAGCAAATACACCCAGCAAACACACGTGGTTGACAGCAGGAGGATCTCAGTTTCTTTTTTTTTTTTATGCGTAAAGTGACAACTAAATGGGTCGGGTTTGCCAGCGCTGCTGTGGTGTGGGGGCAGGTGGTGCCTGCGGGAGCTCACAGGTAGCTTCTCCAGGTTAGGCTGAAGGAAGCGATGCAGCAGTGCTTGCGTGAGTGGTCCTTGACGGACGAGCCCCTGGAGACGCCCCGGCTGAGTGCTGGGTGTCGGGGAGCCTGCCCCGGGGCAGCCGTCCTGCGCTCGGCACAGCTGCCTGCCTGGTGCTCTCCCGTCCTCACTGCGTGCAGCCAAGGACGCCTGCGGAGCCGCAGGCCTCCGGCAAAAGTCACACTGCCCTTTTCTAGTGGGGTGGGTGGCCTGAACCTCTTTTCAGGCGTGGGCGAGGCGAGGTGTACCAGCACGTGCCAAACACCAATGGGTGTAAGAAAACGTTCTGAAAGACTGTCTGCTTTCACTGATGCCCAGATGTAGCTGGGCAAGTGGCAAAGCTGTCTTCTGAGCAAGGGAGAGGGAGGGTGCGACCGAAACACCCGCAAGCGAGTCCCAAAACTGACAGGGAAACTTCCTCTCCTTGGAAACCGTGGGATGTCAGAGCTGCTGCTGCACTGCTGCTGCTGCCAAGTGCTTTCAAGTCTGCCTTGTAATGACTGCATCATAAAACAAAGAGCTTGCGTTGCTGCAGAAGCAAGTGCCTCACAAATAGAGGCCGAAAGGAGGCCGGGTTTTATATCAAAAAATTGTGATCTCGCTGTTATTTTTAGCTAGGTACCTTTCAGCAGTTCTGCTGTCAAGTAAAAATTAATCTTCCTGTGGTCTCCTAAAATATTTATTTATTCATCTACTAATGACTGGTGCAACACCAGCATGAGGCTGGTCTAGGCCATCAGTGACTTTGAACTAACTGAATCACGCATTGGCAGTTACGTGGCAAAATCATTTTTTCAAATATACTTCTGATACATTCACAAGGAGCTGAACGTATCCCTGTGCGTTTGGAAGAACAGTAATCCCGTGTGTACGTGATTGCTTTCTTATGTGTACAAAGACTTTGGTAACGGGTAGAAAATGTAAATCCACTCCACCATCATCGGATCTCCAGAGCAATACATCCTCATAGTAACAAATTCCATGGGAAGTTTTTGTGATGGTGAAGATAATACATCTAGAAAAAATCCTTGGGTGGCAGAGGTTTTGCTGTCCATCCGTCTTAGGCAACTGAAACCCGTAACTAAGAGAAACCATGTCACCAGATATTAATGAAGTATGTCTGGAATCAGACAATTCGCCAATATTACTCCTGCCTCTAGGAATGGGATTAATTGGAAGAATTACAAGGTTTGTAAGGATCAGCTGGTGCGATTCCACAGGGGCAGATCGACCTATTGCTTGGATTTATCAGATGTTTTAAAAGAATAGGGATACACAAATGAATCACGTGTTCTGTTCAGCACCTGCGTAAGCAGCTTAGAGGTGAATTGAGCACAGAGTGGAGGAACGTATTGTAAAAATATCCCAAGCAAGGTGATCACTGAACAAATTCTCCTTCTCTGAGCAGAGTTAATTACATAAGATAATTTAGCTTTACAACCTCGCTAGAGCATCCTGCTTAGATGTGACTCCTTTATGAAGGAGTTTTATGATGTGAACCCACACATTTGGATGGCTGTCAGTGTTATACTAGTATCGGTTGAGATTAGGCATATGACTCAAAGCAGGAAGTTTGGATTACATTGGGCTCCATGTATGGAAGACCATAGTTTCGGGGGAAAAAACCAACATTGTAGTGTTTGTACATAAGAAGAAACTTTAGACTATAGCTGCAATTCAGGGTGAAGATTATCTGTAAGAAGTAAGAACAAGAATATAGTAATGTGAATTATTTCATTTTAATTGGATTAGATGTGTATTCTTAAAAAACAATACTCATGCCAAACAAAAAACCTTGAATTTTAATCTGGTTCTTCTAATTGAAGCATATATCGTGTCATTTACGATAAATTTCAAGGATGAACTAGCACCAATACACAGATTTATAAAGATAAAGCTCTCCTTGGTGAGGAAAAATTGGTGCTTTGATCTGTATGTTTCTGTTTCAATATTTACAGTTCTGTTGGCAATAGCAACCTTGAAATATATGCGTAGCCACAAACTTGGTTAAGCAACTATGTAAGTCAGTGCCCTGATATTTCATCTATATGTTTTATTTCCACTTGTCTGATTCTTAACTGAACTGTAGGTGGGATTTTCTCTTCTAGTAGCGCTTCGAGGAGATCTTGAAATGGATTTTTCTTTTCTCTGTATGTATTACACAGGGCTGGTTCTGAATTGTATTTCTCCTACTGCTGAAAACTATTGGGAAATGTAATGTATAGTGACAGAAATTATTAGTTTCGCAGATGGAACAAGTTTTCTTCCCTTGGTGTGGTGTTAAGGCAGAGTCTTTGGGAAGTTTTGTAGTTCAGAGATTACAGGGAACACAGGTTCTTCCAAGTTGTGCCCTCTAACAAAATAACGTCTTGATTTGAAGAGCATCTGTACTTTGGGATTATGCTGTTCTATTTCTGTTTTATGGCAAGTTAAAGAACATTGGTTCCACTTGATGCCAGGTAGGAATAGCAAGGAAAAAGAACTTTTGCTTGAGTAGATGTCTGTAATGTGATCAGTGCATAAATACTTGAGGATACAAGTATTTATATACAATCCAGGACTTGTTTTCTAACATATTCTTATCAGCTCTCTAGCCAGTAGACTTGTGTGCTATGGGAAGTATCCCGTTGAGCATAGCTTCAGAAAACAGAACAGATCAGCTCTTACCTTCTAAAAGGAATTTTCTTGTACCTTATAGTATGAGGGAGGCAAAGGGGAGAAAGATAAATTAGGAAAGGTGGCAGCAGACCCTGGAAAGAAAAGAAAGACCAGAAAGTTCGGTTTCTGTCCTCTTTCACACAACTTTGTGCATCCTTTCTGTAGCACCCTTGTGCTCAGCAGGAACAGCTGGTGGAAATACAAATAACCCTCTAATCACATCTTCATTCCTCTCAAAATTGGATAAATGCTTCTGAGCCTTCTCAGCTGAGATGTTTTCCATTCTTTCTCACCCATACCCCCAAAATAGTACAAATGTCATGATTCCTATTTGTTAAATAAAATAATTGGTTCCTGAGTCCATGTTTTGACTGTGTGTTGTCAGACCTTTGGTAAAGAACACTAAAGCAGCATTCTTGGCCTGTTGTGTTTCTCTAGATGTGGGGCAAACGCCAGCTCCTTGCTTTACGTTGTTCATAGCCCCATTTGGTGAACAGTCTTCCCAGTTACTTGGCTTTTTAGGGTTTGGGGTTTTTTCATCGCCTCTGTGCCTTCTGTAGATAAATATAGCCTTATTCCAAAGATAGCTTGGAGTGGAACCGTAGATATTTCCACTTCAGTTCATGGGAAATGGAAAATCTAAGGATGTGTTTTGAAATTTTTGTCAGTTTATTTGCAAATCCCTCCCTAGCCCTGAGTATTTCCCTATGAAAATTGTTAGAGTAGCCTCATTGGCGGAGCTGTGAACTGCTGACGGCAGGAACTTGGAAGCACATGGGTGCTGTGCTTTTGAGATTGTCTTCTGCAACTCCCCATCCCTCTTCTTCGCTGTCTCCAGCACGTGTTCTTGTGCAGTTAGGGCATGGGCCATGTGGTACAGCAGAAGCAGGGAGCGTGGGGCGCACCTCTCCTTTGGCTGCTTGGCAGCGTTCCGTCCGTCTCGCCCTCCGTCCCGTTAACGGCCGTTGCATCACAATTGCGGCTGCAGCAGTGGCGTGCATGGGGAAGCCTGCGTGATGCAATTCAATTACAGTTCACTGAAATTTTAGTAGTTGAAAGTTAGGACTGGGGAACAAGTGTTTGTATGATGAACAGTGGCCGACACGAGGATCACATTCGTTAATCATAAGTATTACAGCAGTGGGAATCATCTGACTTCTGCATTTGAAAACAGACTGATGAAGCTTGGGAAGCCACAGATAGTAACACAGTGTGTCACATCTTATTGCTGTTGGATTCAGAAAAGGGTTTTTATTTCCAGCACTCCAATTAAATTTTTAAATTTATTTTTAATTATTCTCTTTTTTTTTTCCTTTTAGATTTTCTTCACCTCTCTATTAGTTACTGGACTTCTTTCCTTTTCTTCCTGTAGTAAGAAAGATTTACAGGAAAGTCACCTTATTTGCAGTTCTGCTGTAAGACCAACATTCTTAGAACAGTTTCTAATCTCACATTAATAGTAACAAACTTTTTTTGAATGAAAGAAGTTATGATAATTTCAGACTCTTTCCAAACAGTAGGGAAGGGATGGCTTTTCTGTAACAGTTACTCTTGTGATTTTAAGGCATTTTGCAGTTTAACTCTTCATTATTGATTTAATATTTGTTTAGACTCAAAGCGAAAGGTACGTTGACTGTTTCCAAAAATTGTAGCTGTGTCTTAAACAAAAACCTGTGTGGATCTTTCATCCTTTTACCTAACATTTGAATATATATTGAGGAATAGGGAGCATGTTTAAAGTGTGAGGGAGCTGTTGCAGTTCACACGAAACTCTCAGTATTTCTGTAACCAATTTGTTCCATATGTAATATCCTTTGAGAATGCCAGTTCTGCACACAAATTCAGTGGCCTTGGCTAAGGGAGGAGGCCAGGCAGACTTCCTTGGCAGCCCCTCGTCGTCTTGGGACATCTGCTTGACTCCAGGAGCTGGAGGAACTGGCTGCAAGTGACCTGGCTTTTCCCCAGGTCATAACAGAAGGTGACAGCTGTACCATAAAAATGCTGGTTGTCCATAGAGAAAGGTCCTGGGAAGTGAGCACGGCCAGTGAGAATCAATGCCTCTACTTTCTGCACTATGTTAGTGAGAAGCAAAACATAAGAGGGTCCCATTTCATTGCTGCTCATGGTGTGACTGTGGAAAATCCTGACAAGGTGGGGCCCAGGTGATTGAGGTGGCCCATCTGGCCTTCCTTGGGTTTCCCATCGGAGGTAAAAAACTGAACTAGATGGTGGACCCTCAGCCTGGGCTCTGGGCCAGCTGGCAGCTGGTTGGGAGATGTTGACCTTCAGGGGAAGGTGGGCTGACCTTCAGACCTGGCAGACCAGCTGATCTTTGTCCTGAACAAAATCCTCTCTGGTTTCCTTATCTCCCAGTCCTAGGGGGCACCTGCGTACTAAGCCAGGCTTCTGACGATAGTGTTTCCGCTTATTTTAGACACATAGTTAAAAGAAAAGTGCAGTTCCATTTCATACCTCTGTTAGGTGTCCGTGTAATCCCTGTCTGTGTATCTGACCCAATATTTTTCAAAGTATCAGTCTTTGTACATCATTTTTTAAAAAGCACAGGTGTCCTAAAGCTTTAGAGCATTTCCACTATCATACTGCTGTGCCAGTGGCCCTAAATCTTAAAGGCCGTTCTCTTTGAGAGCTGTTTCTTTAGTAAATATTTATTCTCAGATAAAAGGCTCAAAACAAGTCTCAGTGGGTTAGTCTCTTTGAATCTTTATTAGCCAGCACACTTTTTGGGGGATACGTGCAGTATCCCACCGTACGGATATGTGTATGTACAGTATGCTGATAGTGTGGTGTCGCTATATATAGTTTGGGATGTTTTCTGGAGAGAGCAGGTTTTTTTAATTTATTTGTTTGAAGAAAGTAACTTTTCGGATAATTTTGTTTGTTAATATTTGAGTGTTTGTATTGTGATTTTCTTTCATCATCATCAGTTATGACTTCACTTCTGATGTCGTAAAACCTCAGCTCAGGGCTGGAGTTGCCGCATGCAGCTCATGATTACTGACCATGTTTTTTTCTGGCTTTTATAACTCCCTTCTTCACCACGATACCTGGATTTCTGTGTAAGCAGTTGTTAACACGTGTGATTCTGTCCTCCGATTGTATGATCCTACTACGTCAAAGTGGTGATATTCCTCCTATTTTGATGGAACTGGGTTTTGTACAAATAAAACTATTTTTCTAGAGTTGTTTCCTTTCACAGGAACTTCTACAGCTCAGAGGAATAAAAACTGAAAGGGCTTAAACACTATTAAAATGTCTCATTCTTAAGGTTTGGAACAAAAAGCAGAGAGTCTTTTTTCATACTGAAACTTTTTTACACTTGGGTTTTGAATTTTGGCTTGGAAAAATCAATCTGCTTGCTTCATCAGAATGAAGCACTTCTATAAAAACTGTTTTTTTGAGGAGGTGGAGGGGATCCTTAGTGGAGAAATTAGAAATTTCCATCCTCAGCAAAGCCCATACAGCTTTGTAACCATATGGGGCTTTGCTGCAGATGGAAATTTCTCTACTAAGTGAAAGGGAGACTGGCTTCCTCACATGTTCACCTGTTTGTCCCAAAGTAAAAAGACAGGAGGGGAGGGCTACAGCTCTTTGCCTGTCCAATGTGTTTTATGCTACAGTGGCCTCCTAAAATGTTCCTTCCCCTTTCCCTTGTGAAACAGAAATGCTCAGCACTTCCACTTCTTGTTCTTTTTCAGTAAAGCCATGATGAAACTCTGAAGGTTATATTTAATTATATGTACCGTATTTTCTTTTTCACAGATATTTTCACTTCGTTTTGGGAACCCCACAGTTCTTTAAAGAATATCTGTCAAGCACTTTTCGTACATCTAAATGTAAATAGGATTTAAGAGATTGTGTTTTAGATAGATTTAAAGAAACTCTTGTTGGGTTTCTTTCCGTTCCTGGTGGCCCCAAAGGCAGTGTGAATATGTGGGATGCTTGTCGGTGACTTTTCTTCTGTTTCTAAATTATGAAACTGTTTGTAAAGTGCAGCATTTGCTTTTTATTTTTTTTGCACTACTGGTTAGAAAAGGGGGGCGGGAGGGTTAGGTAGTGTGCAAATTAGTAAAACTTGCCACCACTGGAAGATGCTGAGGCTAAAGATTAAGCAGTAGGCCTCCAAAAGGTGGAGGTTTTTTAACTAATATGTCCAGAGCTAATACAAATGCATCTGGAAGAAGGTATTAGACCTTGTGGGATTTTTAGGTTTAAATTGGTCTCTCCAATATTTCAAGTCCCCATGGGCTGTAGTAGCAAGCCCAGATGTACCGTGCTATGCTGCTCTTCCACTTCTGTGAAACTTGTGTCTCTGGCATCGGGTCACGGAAACCCCGGGCCCAGCAGGCGGTTGGTTCCATCCAGTTTGGTGGTTTTCATGTTGTTATACTTTTGATAAGGTTCCTCATTTTGCGTCTGAGGCTTTTTTCCCTATGGGTGCATGGTGTTGTAGTGATAAATGTGCGAACCTCTGGGGGTTTCAGTGCACCCATGTATGTATATACAGTGTAGGAGGTATGTGTATATACAGTGTGTGTATACATACCGTGTACATCATGTGTCAGAAGGCAGCCAGGGAAGCTGCTCTCTTTGGCACTTGGAAACAGAATGTACTGTTTTAGCGCAGGTGACCTATTTTCATTACAAAAGAGTAAATACTCACAGTAGCAGTGATAGGAGAACTGCTTGAGACAGCTAGTCTGAAGTGGGTTTCTGTGAGCAGTTTGGCTGGCAAACACATTAGAGAAGTTTGTTTTGTTGATGGTAACTCTCGGATACCAGAAGAGGAGCGTTGGTAAGGTGCAGCCTGGTGCTGCTGCTCAGGAGGAGGTTGCTTGAGGTGTCACATACACCCATGTGTTTGTTCAGAAAGGAGCGTGGTTTCCACCTCTGTGCTTTAAGATCGTTTTTCCCTTTGTGAAAGGGGAATGGCTGAAGAAACCAGCCATCTCAGATATGAGTGTGGATCAGAGTTTCTTCTAAAGGATCCTTCCTTTCTTTTCATCCTGACTCATTTCTGCTTGGTTGGCAATCTCCTCCTGTTAATTGCCAGAACTCGCTCTGTGGGCTCACGCGTGTACTTCAGTTATGTACAGTAATTTTTCATTGCTCTGCTCTTAAAGCACCCAAGATTGCACAGCCAGTGGGTCTTGCTAATACAGATGTAAATGTATTTCTTTCTTGACTTGCTGCAGCGTGCATGCACTTGTTAAATTTTCTTTTCATTAGCTTGTATAACATATTTTTGGTATTAGAATCTAGTACTACATTTATGAAAGTGGAATAGCTGTAGTTTACTATTCTGCCCTTTTCAAAGGCAGTAGTCAGTGTGCAGTCTCATACAGCTGGTGGTTTTTTGCGTTTGTTGCCTGACTGCTGTTGCCAGTTGTTCTCTGTACTGCAATTCTTGACCTCACTGATGGGTTCTCTGTATTGTCTGCCTCGGCCCTATGTCTCTCACTGCTTTTTTTCTGCAACTATTTTTATCAGGATTCCATTATATATCCTTCCCAAAGAAATTCTGTTCAAAACAGACTTGATGGAAAACTTCCTAAGGTTAATTTGAAGAACTGAAATGCTTGGAACAGACTGCTTTTTTGACACTTTAACTTCAGTGTTTAGAAGTGTATGTAATTCTGAGTTTTAGTCTCGTGTGAGTGCAGTGGTGATGTTTATACAGACAGAATATATGAGACTTGGAAAAATTAATTGCATAGTAATGCAGATGCTGAGGACTGAGTTATTTAAAATACAGTGATGCTTTAAAATGTCCATACAGCACTGGGAGTTCATAATTGATGACAATGCAGAATGTAGGTTTCAGTAAAAGTATATGGAAGGGAGATGTGAAATTAGCAAAATTAGGGTTATTTGATTGTCATTAATTGTTATATTTAATCCAGATTAGCAGGTGGAGAAAAAAAATGTAAACAGAAAGGAACTGGGTTACTTTTAACTATGTAACTTTCCTGAAAATGCTCTTCTTTTTCAGGCAGCTGTCTGATAAATGGCAAAACTCGTAACAGCTCCCCAAGTATTTAAGATCTCTATTAATTGGAGTTCCTTCTCTATATGAAAAATTGTTCTCTTGTTAGCTGTTTTGCATATGAAAGATGAAGACGACCATTTTTCTCATGAGATTAAAGGAATAACAGAATTAATTAGAATGAAATAATTTTCTAAACTTCAGGGAATTAATAACAAACAAAGCTTCTGGAGTAGCCAGCTTTTATTTTGCTACTTGCAAGTATAACATAATGTAAGAGGAAGACTTTGTACAAACACATCTATTCCATGATAGTTTAAGAGTCATAGTCAGCTGTATTGCTAAACCAGTGTAGGTCTTCTGGTTATTAAGTATATTTTGCTGCTTTTGCCTTCAGATGTAGAAATAGAGTTGCTCAAATTTGGGGGAAAAAAAAGAATGGGAATTTGTGTTGGAAGTGCTAGAACTGATCTTTTTCTCTCTCCCTGGGGATATTACCATTAAAACCCCTGCTTTGAAAACAGGCGAAGAGCTGTATTGATGAGCTCCGTGTATTTTGTAATGGTATGGAACAAGAGCTTTAGGAGTTCGGTTTGTGTTGAGTGGTACTGTCAAAAAAAAAAAAAAAAAAAGGCAGCTCATTTTTGCCTATTTTTCATCCTTGATTTGCTATTGTGGGTACGAGATGCCCCTGAAAAGAGGGACTACTACCACGTCGGTGGTACTCTCAGGTGCTACGGTTAAAAACCTTACTGGCAGTTGCCGTCTGGTTAGTTAAAACCCTCAAAATTAACAGAGGAAACTTCTCACAAGCTGTTTGAATTTGCTACTGAGTTTGCCCTTTGGTGAGAGTAAGACGACAGAAGCATGCTCAGGCTGTAACCATACAGTGGAGATGGTGACGTGCAGCAGTCTCCAGACGAGCTCTCAGCCAGCTGCCTGGGGACCCGGGGAGCAGTATCTTCTGATGGCTCAGCAGAGCGTTGGTTTGGGGGGTTGGGTTGGTTTTGTGGATTTTTTTCCTTCTTTTTCTGTTTTCTTTGTTTTTCCTTTGCAAAGTCATTTTAAGATGTTCATGCTGCTCTAGTACAGCAGCAAACTGTCCTCTTGGCTGTGCTAGTGAAGGCATTTGTGAAGCTGCACTGTAAATGGGATCCTGGTGATTTGGTTTTGTTTTAAGGGACTGAGACTTGTCAAGGAGGGATGAGGCCTCTCTTAAAGCATTCCTGCCACAGAAAATGTCATTGCACCATAATCTCACTGAGGTTAGTTGGATGGCACAGTGCTGTGCTAGTAAAATTACGCTGCGTCTGGCTCTCAGAGCAGAATTTCTGCACAGAATGGCATGGGGACATCGTCGTGCTTAGTGTCGGCACAGGAATATTCTGGCAGGTGAGTGCTACAAACCTACTTTAACGGTTTCCTGACTCGCAAACCTGTGCTCTCAAGTCGCTTAGGTGCTATAGAAAGGTTTTCCAGTGCCGGTAAAGGAACAGTTGGGGAAAGAGGTGCTGCACCTCAACTTCATGCTACCTCGGTCTTCGCGAGCTTGGTGAGAGAGGGTGGTCAGCATGGCACAGTTCGGCAGTCTGCTGCGTCTCCCAGCCCATGCTCTGTCGCAGTAGCAGAGAGCAGCCGGGGCTGGCACAGGAGTTTGGACCAAACCAAAGCGGCAAATGGTACCCAGTTACTCCGACGTGGGGAGAGGGGACTGACGACAGGAACTGATCTTCACTTGCTTTCTTCTAATTTCCATTTTTCAAACTGTAAGGTAGAAAAGGGAGGGTGCTTTGGTGCTGTAAACAAGTTAACAGTATCCCTCCGTGAGTGCAGGTGCTTGGTTTTCATGGGAAGTCTCTCTGGCTCTGTGGTACTGCTGTTGTGAACAGACTTTGACACTTGGATGGAAAACTGGCCATTTTAATAGCATGTGAGCGGGAAACAAGTTCACAGACTCTGGCTTATCTTTCCTTGGTCACTGACCAGGCGCAAATAATGAACTTATTAAACTGGATTAAAAGGAAATGGTTTGAAATCCATCTGGTGGAGCGCTGAAAAGCAGACTCAATAAAATCCTAGAAAATTGACTGTAAGAAGGAGTTTTCTGTTGGCAGGAAGCTGAATTGGATGACCTGAGAAGAGTCCTCTCTGAAATTTCTGACGCAAAGGCAAACAGGAACAAGCGATGGATCCTGAGCACAAGATTTGCAAACTATATTTTCAAGGGATGGAGAATTTAAATGCACTTGTTCCAGCTGATGTTCTGTAACACAATTCCCTCTGCGAGGTGCCATGCCATGGGTGGCTTTAGTGTGGTGGGGGAACCTAACATTCAGAGAAGAATAGTATGCAGAGAGCAAAGCATACTTGTCACCCATCTTACTTCAGAAGCCACTGAGACACTGCCTGATCTCAAGCTATGGTGCAAACAAAACAGAATCATGAGTAATTTCAGCTCTGTGTTCAAACCTGCTGTTGATTTCTGCAACTGGAGATAAATGACAGGTTCTCACTGTGTGGCTGTTGTGGATCCACATCATTTCTAGAGGGTATTTGCAATAACGGACTGTTTTTTTCTTCACTGATAGTCAGATGCTGGCGGAGCGTGTCGGAGAGTAGTCCATTTAACCCAGAAACCTTTGCTGTTGCCTCTTTGCACTAGCAGTAGATTACCAAAATCTAGTGAGACCTCATGTCTTGTGTGCTGGCTTCTGCAGGAGTCTCGACACCTGACAGCCCGTCTTCTATTGATGCTCCAAAAGAAAAGCTGATCTTTCAGGAAAGTGAGGGGAGTTGTGTCTTTTTTCTTTTTTAATGCTAACATGTTCTTCCTTGCACACCTGCTTGTGGTGCCTGGAGGTTTGCGGTAGTGAATGAGGGTGTGGATGTAGTCACAATTGTGTTTAAACTCCAGAGCTTTCCTGGCTGGTGCAATGGAGCTATGGATGTCTCATCAGATGAAGTTTCTTGTGTCCTTCAGCTTCAAGGCAGTAGAAGAGATGATGATATCGAAGTGTCAGAACTTTATGTGGACTCTTGGTGGTGCAGTCCTGCCCGCCTGAAAAACTTTTGAAGCTTTTGGCTTACTTTGTCTGAATCAGAGCTCAAGGTTAGCCTTAGGTTTGCTGGAAATGAACATCCATTGGAAATAGCTTTTTTTTTGTGGTTTTGTTTTAATGCACTTGCTAGGTTGAAGTTTCCAATTACAGAAAAACTAATTTTGTTTCCAAGTCCAGCTGGGAAATGGTCAACACTGATAGTCCCTCAGTAAGAGAAGTCATTGTTCCTTTTTGGCATTACCTGCAAATTCAGTCATTAGCTGAAAAGTAGCAGGCTTTCTTAAATCTCCTCTTTGCTCTTATTCTTCAGGGAACTGTATTCTGGAATATTTGTTAAACAAAGGCTGTCCTTTCACCACACCGACTGGGTCTTGTCGTGTGGACACGTTCCTCAGCGACAGTGTTGCCGCAGTGCCGGAGGTGTGCGGGGCGCTCCCTCGCTTCCCTCCTCATTCCCGCTGCCGGCGGAGCTCCGGAAGCGCCGACCCCGGCCCCTGGCTGTGCCGCCCTGCGTGCCCGGCTGGCGGGCCTTGGCCCGGGCACAGCGCCCTGCTCGCCACCCAGCCCTCCACGTGCCCGGCCTGCAGATCACCCGCAAACGTGTTGGAGCTCCTTGAGCAACAGTGAAGCGATTCTTTGGTTCTGTGAAATCTTGCTGCTCATGCTGTGCAATTTAAAGACAAAATGCTTCCTGCTAATTATTAACAGTTACTCTGTAGGAACAGACTCATTATAGGGGCGCTGAACCCTGGCCCGCCATCCTTTTCAGCACCTGAACAATGCGAGGGGGAGGGGGAAGAAACGGCGAGAGAAACTGGAGTGCTGGCACCAATTAGTCCCAAGATTAGTCCTGAAAGAGGATTGCAATTTCAAGGCCAAAAAGAGTAGGGAGTGGGTAAAAGGATTTGAAATGAGATTATGGGACCTAAAAGCGCCTTTCTTTTGTTAGGGAAATAATTCAGCAGTTTTGCTCGAGCCAGTGAGACAATCCAGTTTAGTGGCTGAAGTAGGAGATGTGTGTCCTGTTGCTTTTTAAGGTTCTTTAACTAAGTTGATCCCCAGTTGCATTTGTTAGTGCTTCCTGCGAAATCAAAGTGTTTTCAACAAACAAACAAAAACGGGGAGGAAAGCTATTGCCTCATCAAAAGGCCTGTCGTTTTTCAGGAAGCTTATTTGTATTCTTTAAAAGGGAAGCCAAGGAAAGGAGGCAGATTGAACTCCCTTTTTTCTTTGGGGAAACTTTTTTCCTGGTGGTTACTGTGAGATGGGCAGTGGTGTCACCCTTTTACCACCCATCCTACAGATGCATTTCATTGCTGGTTTTTGTTTGCTGGCCTGCTCAGAGATGCAAATCTGACAGTTCCTACCTCAGTTAAAAGCACTGAGGTAGTGGTGTACGTCATCTCTTCCTCCGAGAGAGAAGCAGGCACTAAGCCTTGCTGCCCTGTTGAAGGGTCCATGATACGCGCTCACGTAACAGGAAGCCTGTCTGGGGCTGAAGGCTGGAGCTTGCTTGCAGACAAAAAGAGGGCTTTTCCCCCTCTCTATCCCTCCAGAAAGAGAGTTTCAAAAGGGAGAACTACAGAAGAGTTACAGACATTGTGGATTTAATGGCGAGTATTTTGGTTTAGTACATTCACAACTGCATGAAATGGTGACTCTTGTTCTGCTCTTCCCAAGAGGGAAGCTGTTTCTCTTCAGTGGCATAGACTCAAAGGTGTGGGGAGATCATGAATGTGTCCATTGCCACCTTTTTTTCTTTTCTGATTCAGTGGAATGTCTCAGTGTGAAACACCTCTGTAGGCAGGCTCAAAACCCCTGCCTACAGTTCACTAGGCCCACAAGTTTTGAGGAGTTTAGCGACGTGTAGGAGTAGTGACTCCTGCCATGATCTTGATTTCCCTTACTGCTGTGTTTCACGAGCCCTTGTTAAACCTGCTTTCATAGGCAGATGCTTATAGTTGTCATCCAGTGTGGCACCGTGAGGTTAATGGGCATCATCTTGCCGTTCAGGCTAGTGTAGCATGAGTAATGGGCATGATGGGGTTGTATGGGGATTATAATGTTTGAGAAAACCTCTCTATTAAAAGAGGGGACCTCTTTTCTCTAGACAAAAACATTAAAATAGGACATTTTGCGCTCTGATCTTGAAGCTGAGCTGCTCTCTTTGGACTTGTTTATAAACATGTTTTAAATTCCTATCCAAAGCACTTGTTAAATGTGAACTTTTTGTCCATTTTGTTTTTTATTCCATTATGCTGCTCTCGTATAATCTAGTGAATCTGACCTGCTGCTTTCTAGCCTTCACAACCTATTCTAGAGTCCCTCCAAGAAAAGAGGGAATGAAAGACCAAGAGATTAACCCAACGGTAGAGTTTCCACACAAACAGGGAGAAGGGGAATTGGTGAAGAAACACAAGTTCTTGTCCTGTCCATGGTACTTGTCTAAATGGCTTAACAAAGCTTTAGTTGTGAAGTTGTCCCATGCTGAGATGCTAAAGGCTTTACAAAAGAGCCATTAACTTTCTTGAAGTAGAATAAAGACAATAATAAACCCCAAAAGGGATTCAGGAAAGGGGATAGTGTGGAGGAGGCGGTATTTTAGCAATGAAATCAGAACAGCAAGTTCTCTTTGTAGGTCAGCAAAAGTGGTTTTAAAAGGGTGAAGAATGCACGGACATGACAAAAATTTCTGCTGATACCATCCAAGACCTGCTTCCCTTCAAGTCCTGTTTCTCTGTGATGTAAACTTTAGGCCCAGGGATTTCTAAAAAGTTGTTTGAGCATGGTTGAACTGCGAGCCGCAGGTGGTATCTGCTGCACCCAGCAGCAGCAGCTATCGGATGGTTCAGTGCTGCAGACGGCTGGGCTCGCTGCTTTCCAGTTTATGCCTATTTACTTTCGCTCCTTTGTGTGTTGGCGGGAAAATTCAGTGAAGCGCTTGTATATGACACTGGAAAAGAGAGATTTGACTATCAGTGAAACCACTGACGTGAGAATTAACTGGAATGGTTTGACAAAGTCATTTGTTCCATTTCCCCCCCCATGATTTGTCAGAAGTTACATTAACGCGAAGAAAATATTTCTGCCTAATTGGTTGTAGTAAACGGATGCGCTATAATAGTAAACGAATGCGCTATAAATTAATTGCCTCTTTAATGTTTAAAAGGTTATGTCCCGTTCATTTTATGACTGATTAGTATCATTTCACTAGAATGAGCAAGCTTGAGGTCATCTGATGTTTGAAAAGCATAGTTTCTTACTTTCTGTGATTTGCTGCTTTAGAGGGCACAAATGCTATCTGGGGATGTCAGGGTGTCACTGTCTCTTTCTAAACACCAGTGAACCATAATTAATTGTTTCCTGTAATCTAACTCATTGATTTTCTATATTTGAGGTGATCCAAGGAACAGCTTTACTCCAGGGATTAATTACACAGAGAGAGAGTGCACATACACTCATGAACATATTTTTACTAGTTAATACTAATGAGGATTTTTTGCAACCGCATGGCAGACACTGATTCAACTGGAAGGAAAATTACACAGTATCTAATAGATAACCATGCTCATCCTTAGCAGCTCCTTTTCGCACCCGCAAAGTTTGTACTCTTCCTTAGTGAAATACCTCTATTTTTGGTGTAGCCCACCAGCAAATGGACCTCCCAAAACCTCTTGGTTCATCGAAGAGGCAGCTTATGGTTGCCTCCACTGGCTGTTAAACCAGAGCTGTTCAGCGAGGGGCACAGCGGATTGCTGGATTATTATATTTGGTTTTATTCTAATTTTCTTGAGCTTTATCAAGAGAGAGTTAATGGCCTAGACTCTCTCTCTAGACTTTGTGTTTTGGCACAAGTTTGTTACCCAACTACTGCTCAGATATACCATGTGAAAAACCAGTGAATTTAGGTATTTGCAACTTTTTGTAACTTTTTCATGTTCGCAGTGATTTTTTTTTTCAGCCTTTCCCATGTGGAGTCACAGCAGATAAAGCAGAGATGTAGAAACCAGTATCTCGTCGCAAAAGCGATTGCTCGCCCCCCTTCACCTTTCCTCATACAGCCTTTATTTCTACACCTCAGCTTTCTGCTGAGAATCCCAGAGTGATGAACAGTGTTTAAGCCCTGCCTTACTGAGTTGCGTCGAATTTCTGTACAAACAGCTGAGGAGAAGGAGCAAATGGAGAGAAATGTAGGCCAGAGCGTGGATTACTCTGGGGAATCCACAATTTGTTGAAGTAACAATGTTGTAAGACAGTTTCTAGAAAATATTCTCCTCCTTGGTAGAGATGCAGCTTCATCAGTCATATGAAGAATCAGTGGCTTAAAGGCAGAGGGGTGACTTCTTGCTATGAATTTTGTGAAGGTCAGCTTTTCTTTGCCTTAGTGAGTTCCTTCCTTCACGCAGGTAATATCGTAACTTGAGAAAATTCTTAGAATATTATTAAGTACAGTGTTAGTGTTCTCAACAGGCTGAACAGCTGTTTGGAGAGGTAAGGATTAGGGATAAAGAAGCACGCTGAATTTTATTTCCCATTACAGGTGGGAGGTTTATTTTTCTGCTAAGATGAAGGTGGCTAAAGATAATTTAAAAATGAGTCAAAATGAAGTCCTCCAAGTATTTGTTTAAAATTAGATTTGTAGAACATGTGAAATTCCTTGTTTCATAGCTCTACTTTGAAAATGTTAAGTAGAAGATATTGGGCGTTGGTTGCTGTGGTTATTGCCACTGTTAAAATAACTGGGAGCGTTCTTGTTCTGGAGACCAGAGAAGTACGATCACATGCAGTTCCCAGCCACAGTTCGGTGGAGCTGCTTTGTTTTGGCAGAGGCTGTGAAGAGGGAAGACATTTCTGTGATGTAAATACCTGTGAGGTTGTATCTGCTCTGCCCCTTGCATTTGAAGCTGTGTTGAGTTGAAGAGTTTTCTGGTATAAATGGAAAATTCCTGTCTTCTTCAGACAACATGGGGCTGATAGGACAGAATTTAGTCAAACTTGCACCATTTGCTTTAAATTTACTGTACAGTGGAGGGTATATTATAATTCTGCTTTTGATTTCCTCTGCATCCAACGTGAGGCACTTGGGATCTGTCTGGGAGAAACTCTGAACCCTTGTAGGTGCAACCGATGTCTGTCAGTGACGAGGAGCCCTCATACGACAGTGCTGTGGGATGTCAGCAGGGCCCTGGAGCGGGGAGGTGGGTGTCTGCGGGCTGGTCCTGGTCTGCCATGGTTTACCACATCTTTTGGGGGTACACAGTTATCTCTGACTGTATTTTTCCTTTCTGTGAATGGAAATGGCATCTCTGTAGCTCTGTGGGTGGGAGAGTTGATCTAGGTGATTATCTCTACAGTGTTTCTGAATGCAAAAAACCACTATATTCCCTTTCCTCTTTCGTTACATCTGGAGACCCAGACTGCACAGTGAAACAGCCTGGTGTTAAGTGCTGTAGTTTCATCTGTGTGTTGGTCTGTCCCTCCCCCGTCCCCAGAATACAGCTGTGAGTGCTTCCAACTGAATGGGAATGAGTGAAGACTGACACATTTTGGTACTGAATTTTTTATGCCTTAACAGTTTATTTCTAAAAATACACCTCTAAGGATAACTTGGTATTTCTGCACTGAACTCTTGTGTTGGTGATAGAAGCACCCACGACCTGTCTATCGTTCACCTTTTGAGCACATTGCATGCTGTGCAGTATGGTCCTCAGCATAAGAGTGTGACCACTGAACGCAGGATTCATGTAGTAGATATGAATGAAGAGGTAGATTAATAAAAAACGTAACTGAGGCTTTCCAAATATATGAGTACTTGACTTTTGTTCCCATTATTATCATCACATTTTCTGCTTTTACGTAACTTTCTGACATGTGCATCAGACGCTTTGGTGTATGGCCCAGTGGCTGCAAATCTCTGCACGCTCCTCTGCAGCAGTGCTGCAGAGCCTGTAAGCACATTAAGCTTCCCAAGGAAAAATACCCTCAGCATCTGGGAGAGGTTAAATGTTCCAGGGGAGAGGTTAAACATTCGTTTTGTCCTCTGCTTCTGTAATTCCAGAAGCCAGATTAGTTCTGAATCATCTGAACCACATTCATTCAAGATTAATGAGAAAGACCAAGTATGGAAAATTTCAGCTGGTAAGCGCCTAGGCTTTGAGCAAGTGGTAGAGGGGGAGTTCAAACTGGCAGCAGCCTGAGGGTCATGCTTAGTTTTGAGTTTCCTGAGTACTTAAATTGGTGAAACGGGGCCTCGCACCATACCGATAAACAAGAATTTCAGCAAGCGACGTGAAGCATTTGCAGGGGGACTTAAAGGCCTCCCCTTCCTTTTTTCCCATCCATTTCTGTTTCATTGGAGATAAGATTTGCCCTTTTGCATATGCACACATTCATAACTTGGTGCATGTTCAAGGTACATTGGTGCCTTTAAGCGGCACATTCTGACTAATGGGTGACAAGCTGTTCTAGCAGAGATGAGCATATCGTTAATCTCAAGTCCGACTGACTGACAGGCCATGGTTAAGCCGTGGTTAGAAGTGTGAGTGGGAGCCTCATGCAGAAAGTATTTATAAAATCCAGGCAGGTCTACCAGCAAAGCTGTTTGAAGTTCTGCAAAAGTAATAAACGGAGAATTCGGGACTAGAATAACAGAAGTCAATTGGGTGACCTTGGGCTTTTTAAAAATTTAATCAGTTTCAATTTGGAAGAAATGCTTCTTTTAGTAGAGCTTTACAGTGTTGTGCCTGGGTGGCAGCTCTGCTGTTTCACTGCGGTTCAGTTGCTCAGGTGGTTGGCGTGGAAGTTCTCTAGAGCCTGGTCTGTGCTGTAGCAGTAACTGTCACAGCAGACTCTTTACAGCAAGTTGAAAATGAAGGTGACCCTAGATACAGGCAATATCTAGGACTCATTTATTGTCTGGAGTCTGAGATCAAAGACGTTTTTCCTTCCACTGCAATCCTAATCATGTAACCCTAAACCAGAAACAAACCTTTTCTTCCCCCTCACTTGTTTTGCAGCAAACGAAGGCTCTTGTCAGAAAACTGGAGTGCTCTGTTTCTGATTTTGTAGAACAGAACTGTATCAAACTTCTCCCCACGGGCCGGGTCAGCAGGTGATGCTGCTGTGGCTCAGAAGAGGCCACGGTCCTCTGTGGTCTCAGAGGCCAGGAGCTGTCCATAAACAGGATCTACTGTTCATCAGGGCTTTGGGGGACTGACCTGCGGTGCCTACATGAGCTGGCACTGGCACGCTCCGTAGCACATGAGCAAGTTCAAATACCTCTGAAATTTCACCAGCCTGACGACCACCAGTTTTTCATCCAGTGATAGATAGTCTAGGAACCATTTAGTAGCAGTTGCGAAATAAGGAGAAACAGCACTACAGCATGTGAAGTAACCTGCGGTGTTTTTCCTTACTTCAAAATAAGGAAGGCAGGAACAAGTAACAGCCCATGCTCTAGAACTGAGCTGGGTTGTTCCTTCTTTAACTGCACGAACTTCAAAAGACTATTCCCTCACCTATTGCGTTGTTACTTAACAATTTTTTATTCCTCCCAGAGATACATAGAGCATGTCGGTAAGAACTTACTCCTGATTTTAACACAAAAGAAGAAAAATATAACTGAGACAGAAAGGATGAAATGAGTTGCCTGAAGTCACTGTGTGATTCAGTGGTAGAGGCAGAATTAGAGTGGGAAGCTGATAGCTGGCATCTCCTGATTCCCAGTGGAGACAAATCTTTTTTAATTAAAAGTAACATGGGACAGTAGTCTCACCATGAATTTTCAAATATATCTGGACTTTTTCCTATTTCCATATTCAGCCTAGAATTGTAATATGTTCACAATAAATGTGTTAAAATATTTAAACGCAAATGAGTGAGAAATTTGCATTTTGTACTATGACTGGCGTACCTCAAACAACCATCTCTCTTTAAACAACAATTCTCTAGGAATGATGATGGGTTTATTTATTTAAATAATAAATCCTCCGTTGTTGTCCATAAGTACATATTCAGCTCACAACAAAGACCAAAACTCTGGCTGAAGGCTGCAGAGTCTCACCAAAGGGGCAAGGCGGCTTCATACATCATGTCAGCAGTGAGAGGCATCTTTTGACCACTGCAGCGGAGTCATTGATGGGTTCCAAAAGACACATGACCATGGTTTTCTTGAAATTAGAAATTACCCTTTTTATTCCTAATTCTAAAAATTTGAGAAGCTTTTTTTATCCTAATTATTTTTTCTTTCTACCCTTCTCTTTCTTTGTTTTCTTGCTTAATTACTACTTTTAAGTGGAGACAGTGGTAGGAGAATGGCTTTGGCTATTTGGAGAAAGTAAAGATTTGGCCCGCTTTCCACTTCATCCTTCAAAAAGTAACATTAAATTTTATTTTCAGGCATTTCGTTCGTGAATAGCTTTCCTGAGTGACTTTTCTTTTGTCTTAAACAAAAACGTAGATGTAATCCCTCTGGCAGTCATGTCATATAGAAAACTCATTTACAGTGCGCAAGAGATCAAAATTTTATTATTCGCTCAAAAATGTGTTAGACACCCTAGAGAAAGTAGGAGAGACTCTATCTAGGAGCTTAAAGTCTTGATCCCACATGTCGCAGTAAGTGAGAGATACCGAGAGACAATAAAAGAGGGAATTGCAGGGGAAAGAGAAGCATTACCAGAATATTAGATCAGCCTTCATAAATTAAAAATTAGTATTGTGAATTCATAAATTTCTTTAAGAATAATGTTTTGTCAGTTATGGAAAATTCAAGAAGATGGAGTAATGGGTTTATATATTTAAAATCTCTAAAGTAATCAGTTTTCATTAAAGTCAGGAAATACCTTAACACGTACTTTCCAGGTATTTTTAATGTATCGTCATTAGCCCAGGTTAGCAGAGGTTTTTCCCTCTGATTGGGGAGGAAGCTTGCTTGCCTGTTGCTAGGTGATCACTAATTGTGATATTAACTGCAAGCAAGCTGCTGACAGGGATTATAAATTTTTTTTTCCTTGTTAACAGAACACGTGTTAGAGGTGTGGCCGCATCTAAATGCTTCTGTATTGCTCAAAATTTATAGTGGGAGTGACAAATTCTTTAATATGACTGTGGCTGTGTATCAGGTGTAGGGCATTAACCCCTCTTTACAGTGTAGTAGCCTTGTTAGCCCCGGTCCAGTAACGGCATTGAAGTTGAATGTAGAAAATGGAACTGATCCGGCAATAGAAGGATCTGAGCTCTTCGGTGCAAGCGGTGAAGAGTGTGGTTGGGACCGAGTGACTTCCTCCCCTGCCATCCGACAGCCACTCTGCGGACCACATTTGTGCAGCATGGGAGCCAAGGGGCTGCTCCTTGCCATAGGCATGACTATTTCTCATGCCTTACACAGGGTGTCTGCATGAGGAAGAACTATTCATCTTCCAGCATCAAGGGATGCTGTATTCCCACAAAACTGTACTATTTCAGCTTTTTTCTCAGTTACTGTCCCATCCTAAATTTACTTCTCAAGGAACAGTAAAAATTACAATCTTCCAGCTTAGCTGGACACCCATTTATGTACTTCATGATAGCAATCTGAGTCCAGTTTTTCACCGGGAGCTGAATGTACTTGTCAAGAGCATCATTCCTGCCTGCCACTAGATGCAGGGATTTCATGGACTCCAGCCAGATAAAGGCACCTATGTACAGCTGTTGTTATCTCAGCAGCTTGAACATAAGAATGATTGTGGTTTGGTTGCTTTTCAGAAACTTCAGGAGATGACTTTCTATACCTGCAAGATGCTCTTCCGGTTACTCTTTGACAAGATGTTTTGTTGTTTCTAAGTTTGATGTCCTTGACACTTTCTTCAGTTCACGATGTGTTGGAGGTGTAGGTGAGACTTGCAGTGAAATGTTTTGCTTTACGGGGGGTTAGTCCAGCTCTGGGGTCCTCAGTACAGGAAAGACATGGAGCTGCTGGAGCGAGTCCAGAGGAAGGCCACAAAGTTGATCAGAAGGCTGGAGCACCTCTCCTATGAGGACAGGCTGAGGGAGCTGGGCTTGTTCAGCCTGGAGAAGAGAAGGCTGCAGGGTAACCTAATTGTGGCCTTCCAGTACCTAAAGGGGCCTACAGGAAAGCTGGAGAGGGGCTGTTTATCAGGGAGTGCAGTGACAGGACAAGGGGTAATGGGTTCAAACTAAAACAGGGTAGATTTAGATTGGACATTAGGAAGAAATTCTTTCCTGTGAGGGTGGTGAGGCACTGGCACAGGTTGCCCAGAGAAGCTGTGGATGCCCCCTCCAGTGTTCAAGGCCAGGTTGGATGGGGCTTTGGGCAGCCTGGTCTAGTGTAGGGTGTCCCTGCCCATGGCAGGGGGGTTGGAACAAGATGATCTTTGAGGTCCCTTCCAACCCAAACCATTCGGTGATTCTATGGTGATGGAGTACTTAGTGCACGGGTGCAGCGATGCCTTCACTCCTTTCATCTGGCAGCTTCTGCTCCCGGGAATTTTCAATTACATAGCTGTCCTGATAACTGCTGTCAACCCCGGGGCAAAGGGCAGTGATCACAGTGAATTGGGTGCCCTCCCACCCACTGGTTCTGCATTACTGGGAACTTGCTGCGCCTGTCAGGAGGGGAGGAGTTGTATTTCTTCCTGCCACACCTTTTTACGATATCCATGGGCTGAGCTGGATGTAGAGGTGCTTCAGTCTTTGCTTGTGCCCATCACTTTTGCTGCTAGTGAGGGCTGGCGAGGGGAGGGATGCCCTGTGTCGCTGCAGCCTGTTCGTAGTCTGGCAGCTCTTTGCTTACTCCGGGCTCTGTGTTGGGTATGTTATGTGCAACAGCTTGGTAGCTTGCAGCTGACACCGTTCATCCTTTTACCCCTTACCAAGCTGTCCTGAGGGTGCTTTGGCACCAGCTGTGGCCCAGCAGCAGGGCCCATGGCCTCTTGGCCGTGGTGGGCCGAAGTGCATGTGCAGCATCTTCCCTGCCTGCCCGCTGAGCCTTCCTTCTTCGGGCTAATAGCTCGCAGCGAGCGTCAGGGGCCTTCGGAGTGTGCGCTGGGGGGGGGCGTGGTGTGCTGGCTTGTTTGTTTTCCCCCCTTGTGGTGTCCTCCTGCTTACCATCACCCGCTGGACATATTTGGTAACACATTCATTGGCCCACATTTATTGCCTTTCTTCTGTGTTTCCATCATCCCTTAATTGTGGTGTGTAGTCCCACACAATTGAATTTGTTTTGAATTTTTAGTTGTTTGGGTTTTTTAAAATCTATTAATCAGGCCCCTCTGTCAAAGAGGCCTGCGGGAGTTTTTGGCGTAGTTGTGAAATACTGCAACTGTGAGAGAGAATTCATACCATGGCTTTTTTTTAGTGGCTGGCTTTAAGAACTGCAGTCTCCTTGGTCTGATGTGAATTCCAGAAGACAAAGGATTTATATTTCCTTTTTTAAGTCTCTTGAAGCCCATGCACCTTTTAAAGACTTTCATAAATGTGTGGCATACGTTTTGGTAGAAATAATGAAGGGGGGAAGGGACACGACACTCACACGAGTTACTGCTTCTGTGTGCCCTGGGAGCTCCTGGTGGGGCTGGCTGGCTGCCACGAACCCTCGCTGACTGGCCAGCCAGCCTTCACGTCGGCCTGGTTTCCAGCACAGCTCGTGTCCAAATCAACACATACCCATGGAATGTTTTACATTTCAGCAAAGCAACATTTTCCTATGGAAAAGCCTTCCCTCAGAAAAATCCCTGCTAGCCCTCAGTCAGGCGGCTTCCCGTGCTCAGGGCGCTCCAGTGCGGCAAAGTTTCCTACTGGTTGTGTCATGAGGGGAAAAAAAGTTCATGTCTTGCCTTGAGTGGAAATCGAGTCCTGCTTGTTGTTAAAAATCGATAGCGAATCCCCGGGAAAGGTTGGGTTTGGTCAGGGTGGCTCCGAGTTCCAGGGATCTCATTTCACACGAGCGGACGCTCACAGGTTAAACACTGTTACTTGCCAGTTCTCCCAGCTGCTGGTTTTCCACAAGCATGTGAATACTTCATTTGCTCCTGCGGTGGGACATGGATGCCGCAGTGACAGTGACCGTGCTTCAGACAGAGGTGGGTCCTGCACTGGAGGGACGGAAACTTGCACCCCTGGATCCTGTTTGATGCTTTTGCTACAAATCCTGTTGCAGCCTGGATACCCCTTTGGCTCAGCATACGCTTGAACCAACAGTATGTTCTGCAAATCAAACCAACAGTCCTTGACAGGTAACTGTTGGTGTTTGACGTGCCGTCTTATCAATAAACTATACCAATTCATGTTCTTTAAAGATGTTCATTTGAAATCTCAGCTCTTCATGATTGATGTAGGTCCGGCCCCTGCCCTGGGCTGATCCGTTGCTGGGTGTTCAGTCCGGCCAAACCTGTGTGTAACAGAAATGTATTAGGCCACGAGTTTCTTTGCACTGATACAAGAGGTCAAACTAGCTACTGCTTTTCTTCTGGTAGCTGTGTGGGGATTTATTAGAGATTAAATATTACTTCAGTCAGTGCGTTTAGTTAGAATAGAATAGAATAGAATAGAATCATTAAGGTTGGAGTTTGGCGAAAAACTTTGTCATCAATAATGCTAATTGCATAAATAATCTTACGGGATGTATTGATTACAAAAGGGAATTCTAAAACCAGATTTTGCATTTTTATTTTGCCTAAATACAGAACATGCTGTTACTTCTACAGTGCTGTTACGAGCCACTCTTCTCCAGTAGCTTACAAACTACACTGAAGAAACAATTAGTTTGAAAAAACACCTGGACCAAAATGTTTTTTTATTATAGATGGTCTTTAGAAGAATTAACTTCTTCAAATGATTTCTTAATGTGGAACAGGGAGGAAGCAGCTTTTGAACACTTTAAAGTGAGAGATAGTTTAACTCTGTCATTTCTCAACTTGAAATATGTTTTAATAATTAATACCATCTGAGGCTTCACGTGCAAAATGTTTGGGAACAGAAAGAGAATTTATCCAACACAGGTCGGGCATAGCTAAACTTCAGCAAAGCCATGCGAACACAGAAGTCTGTTGTTTGAAAGGCTTGACCGGTCGCTGCGGTACATTATTTACATGCTTGAATTCTTTAGCTTCCTTCCCTGGGAAGGCACAGTTAATTTTCTCAGTTCATGTGGGTTTGTGCTGAATCGGATGGAGGTTTTTATGAGAGCCTCAGGCCTTTTTTCAAGTTGGAAAATAAGATAAATCATTATGACTTTGTTTCTGTAGTGGAGACATTTTGTCTATTCACATATATACGCTTTTCCCTCTCCTTTCTTTAACCCTCTTCCACCCACGTACAGGCAAGCGGCAGCCTGGGAGTAAATTTTTTCTATGGCTTCATTTCAGAATGTCACTTTTTTTTTTTCTTGGGCTTTTGAAAGGCATATAGTTGCCATACTGTGATTTCTGATTTCTGTGGCAAATTTGTACCATACAAAGACTTACACTATAGCTTTCCGCCTGTAGCTGGATGGGTCCTATCCCAGAGATTATCCTGGACTCCAATCCGCTATAAAACCGTGAGCCTGTCCTACAGGAGTGTGAATGCCCTCAACAGCTCTTGACCTTCATGTGAGTTGAGGAGCTACGCTTGAAGAGCTGGCGCTTACTATAAGGAATGCAAACAATTGGTTACGTTAAGCCCTATGAAGTGAGCGTGCATATTCAGATGAGTGCGTGCCCCAGCGCGCTCCAGCACTTACAAATGTCGACCTAGTTAACTTCTTTTTGGTCATTTTGCTCACTTGCGCTCTCAACTCCCCTTTTTGTTCAGGAGTATTGAAGGCTTTTATTACTCATGTAATTGGTTTGGATCCTTTTACAGTCCTTATTTGAACACAATGAAGTTTTTATATGTTAGCACAAGAGTCTCTGCAGAGTAATGGTGAAAGCTGTGTGGTTTTTATATATGGCATTTTATCAGAACTTTGCTAATGCTGACATTGTAATAGACAACATCTGTTCTCCATTTCACTGCATTTTGTGCAGTGCTGATAGCTCAAGAGAAGACAAAAGTAACTTTCAACAGAAATGGCACGTGAGGCTTCGTTCACAGTTTGCATGCAAAGAGGAAGGCGGATTACCTTAAAAAGGCGGAGCATCTTGCAGTAATCTTACTGAAGGATATTTAGTCCCATGATTTTAATTTGTGTTCAAATTTGGGCATAGGGCAACTATTTATGTACTGATAGCGTAGTTTCGTGATACTAATTTCAATAAAAGCTTAGTATATTAAAAACCTATGCTTGTCTTCAAGCTTTAGAGGACTTTGAAACCTGTTTCGTGACTACAGGAATGACCCTCTGGCAAACTGCCTGTTCCACCTGCCTTGACAGTGCTGCACCAAGTCTTTTCCGTGGTTTTAGTTATTTCCTGTAGGTGCTGTGCTTTTAAAATACCTGTTGTGCCTGAGCCCTAGGATCAGTGAACTCCTGTCGGTATTGCCTCTTCCCATGGACGACTCCCCACGCAGCAAGAGCAGCGATTGCAGTGGTACACTTGCTCTGGGCAGCATCGCCTGTGAGTTTCACAGGGGAGTGAGCTGTGCCGTAGCGGAAGAAGGGACGCATCTGGCCAAGAGTCACCTGCACCTTCACATAAAGAGCAAGGTTGCTTTTTATGTCTGGGAAGTTTGGTCCTTCTGCCGACAGACACAGCTATGGGGCTGCTGCCACAGGAAGGAGAGCTGTTCTCGTGTGGTGGTGTCGGTGCAGCGGTGCTCTGGTGTCTCAGCAGCAGAGGAGGTGCACAGGTAGCCATCAGGTGCTTCCTCACAGCCTCCTCTTCTCCAGTTCTCTGGCACTGCAGATTGTTGGAGTGGATGCTTCACAGTCCTGTTGCCCGCAGCACCGTGGGGCTGCTCCAATGCAACATAGGAAACTAAAAGGTTTAGAGGATCGTACCAATGTCACGGTTGACAGCTGGCTGAACATGATTCGGCAGTGTGCCCAGGTGGCCAAGGAGGCCAACAGAATCCTGGCTTGCATCAGGAATAGTGTGGCCAGCAGGACTGGGGAAGTGATCATCCCCCTGTACTCAGCCCTGGTGAGGCCACACCTCGAGTACTGTGTCCAGTTTTGGGCCCCTCACTACAAGAAGGACATCAAGGTGCTGGAACATGTCCAGAGAAGGGCAACGAAGCTGATGAAGGGTCTGGAGCACAAGTCTTATGAGGAGCGGCTGAGGGAACTGGGGTTGTTTAGTGTGGAGTAAAAAGGAGGCTGAGGGGAAACCTGATCACTCTCTACAACTACCTGAAAGGAGGTTGTAGTGAGGTGTCTCTTCTCCCAAGTAAAAAGTGATAGGACAAGAGGAAATGGTCTCAAATTGCTCCAGGGGAGGTTTAGGTTGGATATTAGGAAAAAAATTTTCACTGAGAGAGTGGTCAGACAT
Organism: Psophia crepitans; assembly: GCA_013399095.1. Classification (NCBI taxonomy): domain Eukaryota; kingdom Metazoa; phylum Chordata; class Aves; order Gruiformes; family Psophiidae; genus Psophia; species Psophia crepitans. The sequence goes on along the minus strand of VWZZ01002136.1, from coordinate 118,081 downwards.
TGGAACAGGCTGTCCAGGGACGTGGTGGAGTCACCATCCCTGGAGGTATTCAAAAAGCATGTAGATGTGGCACTGCGGGTCGTGATTTAGTAGACATGGTGGTGTTGGGTTGACGGTTGGACTTGATGATCTTAGAGGTCTTTTTCAACCTTAAAGATTCTGTGATTCCCTGTTTCAACCCCTTCTTTGCCTTCAGCTGCAGTGGCCTCAGAGGCCGTTACCTTTGGGCAGTCTCTGCGTTAGCAGGAGGTGAAACAAATGAGGGACCTGGTGGTGGCCCACATTCAGGGAAGCACGTCGGTTCAGGCGGGCATTCACAGCTGCCAGGCGCTCGAGGGCCCACTGTGGCCATCACCCGGCTGCGGTGGTCACCAAGCACGTGCCCAGGGCAAAGTCTGAGCCTCATTAATTCTGACGCTTGCGGACATCTTGTTGAGTTGTGTGTTTTCTGAGGTGGTGAGGTGACCTCTGCGTGTAAGGGGGTTTGGTGGGCCAAGTGCTCCGGTGGAAGCACAGAAACTGCCCGGTGTCCGGCCAGGGCTTGATGTGCTAGCTGGGGTAGTGCATTGTTACAGCTGAGTAAAAGCCATAAAGCATTTGGGTTTTAGCAGATGGCTTTGAGAAAAGGCACATGTGTTGCTGCACCGAGAATTCAGTAAACATTTTTGATACTGATTTGTTGGGATTTTTTTATTATTTATTCCAAATTCTCTCTCTTTCTGTAAGACAGTGTGGGCGTGTGCTTTGCTGAGGAGGTTTTTCCTTCTGAAGACAATGCGAATCCTGAATCAAATTAACCTCTTTTTAATATGAAATTTTAAACCCTAGCTTGAAGGCAAAAATGCCATGATGTAATGTTAGCTTTAGAAACAAAATGGAATTAATGCAAATAGTAACTTACAATTGTTTAATGTCAATGAGATTTTCTTTACACTTGTTTCTTATTACCTTTAGCACATCAGGTCCACCCATTTGGCCAGGAAGCACCTTTTTCAAGAGAAATGGAGCTCTTCTACAAGGTAGGTGATGGATTCTACATCTTGGAGTAATGTTCCACTTAATAAATATCTCTTGCAAATTGCACAGCTTTTGTAATATTCACTGGACAAGAAGTAACCAAATGTTTTTTGTTTCCTTTAACCTGTCTCCTTTATTGCGCATCCAGTGCCTTGAAAATGACGATTTCCTACATACAGTGAGTGTAGTCTATGAAAGTTGCTGCTTTTTTTCCTTTCCTCAGATTATTAATTTGCTTACTGTAAAATATGGCAAATAGTGGCTTTTTTTTTCTTCTCCTTTGTGTGAATAAAGAGTGCCCAGCAGGAAGTGTTCCAGGAACACCACTTTTAGGTCTGTGGATGAAGCGAGGTTGTTCTTTGAGGGATCTCTTTGCTTTTACTCCCTATTTGTGCTGATAGCAAAATGTACCCGAAGGGAGGTGGCGGTGTTGTGGTGGGGAAAACAGTGGCAGAGTATGTGTCTCAAGAAACCTAAGAATATAAGAAAGGGTTCTTATATTCACAGAGGAATGTTAAATATCTTATTTCCATTGGATGGGCAGTTTTGATAGGTGAAGATTTTCAGTCTGTCTTACCGGATTTTCACTGCTCAACTGTTTGTATTTCTGCCACGGGGTACATAGAACTACCGTCGCTCATAATGGAAGTGTCTTGGGAACGTAGGAGGCTGTTTCCCCAGGCTGCGTATGTTTGTCTGTGGTGCAAATGTAACACTGTTTAGGATGATTTTATGGTCTTTGCAAGTATTTGTCCATGGAACGTCCCTGTTTTGTGTTCATTCTCATGATGCCAAGAGTCTTCTGCCTTCTTTCTGGCAAAAGAAATGTATGTATCTTCGTATAACGTTCTCCGGGACATTTATCTGAATCACCTAGTGTGGAGCCTTACTCACAACTAGCAAATAATGGGCAGGTAGTACTGCTTACCTTCCACACCCCAAAGTAATCCAGTATCTAGTTTAGCCAAGATACATTTTCAACTGATTCCTCACACCTATCTAAGAATTTGCATCATTGTGTTAGATATCTAATAACAGTGATGAGATTTGTTCAAACAAAATTTAAACACATTAAAGCATTTAGACTATTTTTTTAACACTGGGAGATGGTATCAATTGTAGAGGTTGGCAGCTTTTGGCTTTAGTCTTGGTAGGCTAGATCTGCTATCTTTGCAGTCCTTCCTAATGGAAAGAACTAGATTTTTTTAATACGGTTTTTTTAATATGTTTTTTTTAAGTAAAAAGAAGAAACTGTTGTGAATGGATATGCTTGATTCGTTTTCATTTGTTCAGTGTTCTGGTTTTAAATGTCTACCTGCACATGTACACTCTTTGTAATTTGAGTTCATAAAATGTAACATACTCTGTCAAGTCTGAATGGCACAAATGCTTTACCTCTTCTTATGATGCAAGATATCCAGGAATTAATAACAACTATTTTGTAGTCCTTCCTGTCTCGGTTGTTGCTTAAAGCCTTCTCCAAAAAAAATATGCTGTTCGCTACTTCTCCTTTGCCCTCTTCTGCCTTCCAAATTGGAGAGAAAAAAACCTAAAAGCCCAAAACATTTCAGCATATTAAAGAAATAGAAAGAGTGGGATGACTGCCTTTTCAAGCAACTAACAAAGCCTAACAGACCTTTAACTGAGTTGGCATTCTGCGTTGCCGTTTCAAGTGGAAAATGCAGCCAGTCTGAACTCCAATATGCATGATATGGCTGAGGTTGGAAGGAAGTGAGAGTGTGAAGGAAATCCTCATCAAAGTCATCTTTTAACGCTTCCTGGTGTTTAATTTTAAAACAAAAAAATAACTAAGTGTTTATTTCTGTCTGTCTGTCTGTCTTTCATTTTTTCCTACAATAAGCTCTTTCACATACAGGCTTCAGCAGGTTGCGTGAAAATAGTGCGTCCACCTCTTTGCTGTCTCTGACTTTTTCCACAAACCCTGTGTAGAGGAGTGGTAGTGGGTGCGGGAGGTGTGAGATGAGAGGGTGAAGAGGTTTGTTGAGTCCTCATACCTTACATGACCATTTTAAGACTCTTTTTCCAGTGCTTACATCCATCTTAATGCAAAGAGGAGAATGAAAAATGGACTCAATTATTGGTTTCAAGTTATAGTACTGCCTTTTGATTAGCAAAAGTTTAGGTAACAAAGGGATTTAAAATTATTTTAACTTGATAAATGTTTTGCTACATTTGGAAAGGATGTTCAGTGCATGTTATAGACAATAATACTGAATAATTCTGAAATTTTAGTAAATGTGATATTCGCGTGCACTTGCCACACCTCATTTCTTCTGAGTTGTTGAGGAAAATGCTCTTTTTCTGGTGTGTGGAGCGAAGAGAAAAAAATCCGCCATGTAAGTAGTACTTTTTTAGCCAAGAAAGGCTTGTACATGCTCCTGGTTTCCATTCATTTTATACCTGAACTATTTGGGAAAGTAATCTTAACATTGTAAAGGCTTTAACATACCTCTCCAGAGAAAGCGACTGAGAAACCAGCTATCTCTGTACCTCAAAATAGCAAAGGAAGAGAAAGGGAAGCTAAGAATCATTGTAGCTATTCTGTGTCCTTAATGGCTTTGACATGAGCAGGTCGAATTCTCTGTTCCTTTCTGGCCACCTTTGCTTATAGTTTGTGAAAAATTTTTAACAATGTATATATACACCATTTTCTTTTTGCCTGTGGTTTTATTAGATATGAGATGGCCACCTCAGTTTCTTTTGTGAGGATCATGGTGCTGTTCCTAGCATTACCTCTCTAATCAAAATGGATGAACAATAAAATTACTTTTTGTGTTGAGTAAGCCACCTGCGCAGGTGCTTTTTGAAATGTTGAGCTCCCTTCTACTAGGTGAGGATTGCTCTTTATATCCTTGTGGTCTTTGGTCTTCTCCTGAAGTCCCATGCAGAGCTTAATATAGGTAGGACCTTCAGCCTTACCAGACTCTGATGCCTTCTCTTAAAATTTACTTATACGTCCGTGGAGATTCCTGCGTTCTCGCCTTCAGGATTCCTAGAGAAAACAGGTCTTTGCTCCTACTGCTTTTTTTTTTTCTGTTGGATTTTGTAGCTTGCTATTGTACATATTGTGGTTTTGTTTCAAATCACAGCTTAATCTTTTTAACCTTGCTCTGTGGAGAGCCTTTGTTCCCACTGTTTTCTTCTGTTCTCACTTGCCATAACACATCCATTTGTATTTAGTAAAATGTATGGCAGGGAAAAGTCTTTATGATGCAAAAGATTTAGACGCATTCTAAACTTTTCAGGAACTTGTGCTGGGTGAGGTAAGTGGGGACATAATCACATTAAGTTCCAAACCTTGAAACTAACGCCTTGTGTCCAGGTAAGGTCAGTTTTGTTGCCTCTGCTCTGGTCTCAGGTATTAATCTCATGTTAGAGACTTGAGGATGCAGTTGCTCACAGATCAGTGGTAATAGTAAAACTATTTTGCTCTCAATATATCTAACATTTGCCCTGAGTAAACTAAAAATACGTCTTCAAACGAACTTTTAGCAGCACTCATGTAAATTCCAGTTGCTGAGTGCCACCTCTAAGATGTAACTGGACTGCGGCAGGGTTTGGTTTCGTTTTCTAAAGATACAATTTCATTTTGAGGGAAAAAAAACCCCAGAGTTACTGTTCTCTTTTTGTCTTATTTGCCCTCACACTTTAATAAACTAAATGCAACATATTCCTGTATCTTCTTGTATCAAATTTGTTCTGTCCTGAGTTGCAAGGAAGCATACGCAGAAGGTGCTTCTGGGTGTAATTACAGCTGGCATGGAAACAGAGTGCCACACCGTGAGAACAGGGATCTGCGTCTGCTGTCGCTGCTGCAGTGGGGACTGAAACAAGAGCGCAGGAGCTGTGGGATCTGCCCCACAAGATGCGAGAGCCCTGTCACTGGGCAGCGACTGACGTAAAGCAGTGCCTCCCCTCTGGTTTATGGCAAGTATGCATCTGCCAGACTTACCCAGTTCTTGGGTAAGCTTCCTGAGGTTCTAGTCAAAGCCTGGCAGAAGCAGACCCTCCTGATAGCATGATTAGTGATTCTTCATCATCCAGGTAAGGAAGGTGAACCTGAGTCATCCAGTCCCTATGGCTGTTGGAGCTGAAAACAGAGACCGCCCTCATCACTGTGACTATATGGTGCACCTTGGATTACTGCTTCCGACCATGGTCCCTGCCATGCTGACTGTTTTCTTGTGTGAGCAAGGTCCTCTGCTTCCTCTTCTCATGATCGGTACAGTTTAAATCTGCTGCCTGTGAATGTTAAAGATACGAGCTCCTGCTCCAGAGATCCTGCAGACCCGGGCTCACACCTGGGAACAGGGTTGCAGTAGTCAGTGAACTGAATTCAGACGACATGGCTTTCCTTTGAAGCTGCGATGCTCTTTTAATTAGGATAGGAAAAAAGACTGGCAAAAATCCCTTCCCATTCACGGAACACAGGAAGGGAGGAGTGAGGAGCCATGTGTGGCCCCTGGTCCCTCAGCCAAGAGGTAGCATGAGAAAGGAGGGATTGCCTTCCCCAGACCTCACAGGCTGCTTTGTTCTTTCTCTACTGTCGGCTGCCGGGAACAGGCATCCTCATGCTCCAGAACAGAGCAAGCAATAGTATGCTTACCTGGGGGTGGCTCAGCTGCTTCTCCTCTGGAAAAGCACTGTGTGAAACAATTTCATCTCTGATGCTTCCAGCAGCCCATGCATGATCTGCCTTGGTCCAGTTGCCATGGTTGTAGCGGACACCTGCCTGTGAGGAGCTCTGGCAGGACAGAGTTGGAAGGTGCTGTGTCCACAGGGTCAAGTATCACCAAAACCAGCATGAGACAGTGACTCTGCAATTCGTTGCAGAGTAGAAATGGAAACTCTGGGTGCTGTTGCTGCAGACAGGATATCAACTTTTGATGCGCTCAGTCTAAGACAGTGGCTTTCATGGTTTAGTGTACTGACATCTGATATCTGACCATAACATGAGACTGAGGAAATTGCCAAAGCATACAGATCGCTTTATTCTGAGATGAGAGTGGCAATTTATTTGAGAGAGCAAGAAAATTACTTCTCTAATTCTGCAAGTTAATTTTGTATGAAATGTGGACAGACCAGACCTGAGAAGTCCTACAGAAAAAGATGAGGAACTGGCTCATTTGTGAAAACGTGCTCACATTTATACAGAAATCTTTTCTTCTCTAATAAACATGAGAATCCTTGAAATGACCAAAGAGTTCATTTAAGCTATTGTCCTTTGGGTAATTGTAAGAAGTGAGTGAGCAGATTTGGGACTTCACATTTCCAAGTGTTAGCTATTAATTGAAGCACTTGCTGAGGTGGAAATAAGCCAACAGGAAGGATGCAGGAAGGAGGCAACTGTTGCTGGTTTCCCTTTTGAAGGCTAAGTTAGAATTGTCCCTTCTTATAAATGAAGATACCCAGTCTGTGGTTTTGTGTTAATGGTGACAGTAGGATGAAAATGTCAAAACTAGGGACTGTTTTCTTTGGACAACAAGCACTGCCCATACTGGCTACTCAGTCTTTTCTCTGGAGAGGTTTGGGAGGAGCTGTTCTCGTTACCTTCAAGATAGAAGTTGACAACAAATTCACAAAGAGAAGATGCCTGTGTGTGCGCAGCCACAAACATTTTCTCTCTAACAATGTGGAAAGTTGGGATGTGTTCATCAGCACCCACCAACAAATACCTGAGGATCCCTGCAGGCATAGCTGGCTTCTTTCTTCTGGTGGAAACAGTTGATATGCTCCTTCCACTGCACAGGCAGTACAGGTGGAAGTCCTGGGCATGTGAGGGAGAGGTGCAGCCCATCCTGGAACACAAGGTGCTAACGGGGGTGAGGAGAGGAGAAGCAGGGGAGAGCTGAAAGATGAGAGGATTCAGTAAGTCTCACGTGCATTTAACTTTCAGAATTGCATGTCTCACATCAGAAAAGAAAACCAAACTTGGAGAGGAATGCTGTTTTCTTCTACTACCCGGAGGTGCAAAGAAAAACCAACATGGCAAGCTAGCATATGTGTTGCAGATAATTTAATATTGTATAATACTTAAATGTAATGATGCCTATAAGAAGAAAGGCCAAAAGGGATGCAAGACCGTTCAGCCTTAGGACTGGTAGACTTAAGTGCTGTGATCAATAACACAACATAGGGCAAGACCCTTATGCCTAAATGCAGCTAACCATTAGTTCCCTAGTGTCTTTTGGGCATCTCGCATTCCACAAGAAGCTAAATACTTATTTTCATTTGGGATTATAATTCTTTTGAAAGGTTTCCACTCTGTGAAGTGAGGATAACAATAGTGCTTCTCATGGCCCAGAGCTGTCAGTCTACAAAATATTGTCTCTGTCATATTCCAGTGCTTCACTAATGGGACAGCCTTAAACAGGAGAAACCTAACTGTAAAAAAACAACAGTGCTGTTTTTTAGTTTCTTCAGAGAAGTGTGTTTCAGGGGTTTGGTGATTTTTTTTGCATTGAAGTTTCAATTAAGCTCCTTACTCTTAGAGGTACACTTGGAAGTTGACTCTTTGACTTCATAAATGGGTGTTTTGTTTGGAGAGCTGGGGTTTTGAATGTCCAGTTTAGTTCCAATATAGTTATCTTCATGAAAAGATGACCAAACTTTTTGACTTCACCAGGTTTTTCTCTTCAGGTTTTGCTTCTCCAAGCTCCTCTTCTACCCTCTTTGAAATGGCAGTGACACAGTCATACTCTGTTTGCTGGTGACCTGGCTTTGGTTGGCTTATTGAACTAACAGCAAAGCTACTATGTCTCCTTGTTACAATAAATCACTTTTCATTCACATTGCATTATTATTTAGATCAGCTTTTCCTTTTTTCTTTTTTTTTTTCCCCTTCCTTTTTTTTTTTTCCACATGAAGGGTACCTGACAATCTCTTCAGGAATTTCTTTTCAGGAAGAAGATTCACGTGGTGCTTCTGTAGAGACCGAATATTTGAATAATTTATTTATTATTAGCATTCAGTGTGTTTGCAGTGGTATTATTGAAGAAGTAAAATTAAGTCGGAGGGGGTGTGCAGTGTGTCCCTAAGGGAGTAATTTGAACAGCAGAGCACTCCTTTGTTTGGGAAGGTGGGTAAAACCCTGGTGGGGCTGCTGTGATCCTGAGGGTGCTGGTAAGGGCTCATGTTTGTGAGAGGATTTTAAAATGGCCTTAACACCCTGTATTCAATAAAAATCCCAGTGAGAGCATTTTGCAGTGATTCATACAGAAATGGTCACTTTGGTGTGACATCTTCAGCACTGTATAGGACATCTGTATATAGGGTGCTATGCGTTAGCTGTGCAGTATGTATACGGTCCTTCTATTCCTACCTCCATCCCTGGAGACATTCAAAAAACACGTAGACGTGGCACTCCAGGACATGGTCTAGCAGGCATGGTGGTATTAGGTTGATGGTTGGACTTGGTGATCTTGGAGGTCCTTTCCAACCCTAGGGATTCTGCAGTTCTATGATTCTATTTTTCTAGTTGAGTGTCTAGACAGTGGCAAACACTCTCATTTGTTAAGTGCCTGAAGTGTGGTCCTGCTAACATTGATGTTAGAATCCTTGGTAAGGAAATGTGACTGCTGGCTGTTTATATTCCCTGTGACCAAAATGTTTGAGCTACCTTTGTCCTCTGAAGTTGACAAGGAAGAAAACCGAACTGCGGCAGACACGTCTCGCTAACCGTAGATCACGTTGCAGAGTACATGAAGATAAGTGCATTCATACTGGGTTTAAACTCAGTGACTTATGTTCTAGAATTGCATAGGTGTCTTTGCTATCTTTATAGATAACTTTGCTTATTTTGTAACAGTCCTGCTGTTCTGCTTTGCCTGGGATAGAGTTAATTTTCCTCCTAGTAGCCGGTGTAGTGCTGTGTTTTGGATTTAGCAGGACAATAATGTTGATAACACACCGATGTTTCAGTTGTTGCTGGGTAGTTGTAGTGTTTGCGCTGAGTCAAGGACTTTCAGCTTCCCACACCCTGCTGGGTGCAGCAGAAGCTGGGAGAGCACAGCCAGGGGAGCTGGCCCAGGCTGGCCAATGGGATATTCCCTGCCTACAACGTCATGCTCCAGATATAACTGGGGAAGGTAGCCTGGAAGTGGGATTGCAGTCTGTTTCGACTGGGCATTGGGGTTTTTTCCGCAGGTGATGAGCAATTGCATTTATGTATCTCTTGTTTTATTTATGTATATATAGTAATTGTTGTTATTACCTTCCTTTGTTATCGTATTAAACTGTCTTTATCTCAACCCATGGGTTTATTTTCCATTCTCCCCCCATCTCACTGGGGGCAGGGGTGAGCAAGTGGCTGTGTGCCGCCCTTGGGTTTCAGCTGGATGAAGGAAGACGTAGACCAGATACAGCAAGAGAAATGGCAAGTTCCTGTTCAGTGGCTTTCTCCTTTACCAGGACTGCCATACATCCAGGATTCCTCTGATGTTTTCCTTTCCCCACCAGGAGCTATAGTCTGCTCAGAGCATGGGGGTCCTGTGCCAGTGCCCAGGGTTTCTGGATGCCTGGCAGCATGGTGAAGGCAGCTACTATGGGGCTGTCAGGTAACTGAGGAATCCTGGACATGATCACTGCAGATAGAGAGGCAAGTCTGGCAGCAGTCGGTGTCACACCTTTACTGTAGGTGGAATTTGGGGCCAGGCCACCTCCAGCTAGGCTGGTGCTTCGGGTAGGATATTTCATTGGCCTGTGGCAGGGCTGTAGCGTACCACCAGTTAGATCTCATTTGACAACAGCAGTTCTCTGAACAAGCCACAGTTAGACACTAGTGGTAAAATTTGCACAGTAACTTGGAAAACAGTAGAGTATGTAAAGATTTATTTTCTGTAACTGTGAAATTATTGTGATTATTGCTATCAAAATCTCTGGGCTGATGAGCTGGAGCATATGCTCCATGCTGAGAGCCTGTGACTGTTTGGCATTCTTAAAATGTGAAGGTGGCTGATACTAGAAGTAATCTTGGCTTTCATAATTGTAGAGTCTGTTCGAGAGCACAGCTACGAGAGAGGCATAAATCTGTGCTTTACATGGAGATTACTAAAATAAGGATAATGTTGCAGTTGTGTTGCTATGAGCAATTTTGGTGATGTGCAGATTGCTATGAGCAAGGGAAGGCTGTTGTCAAGTTGGGCTGTTTCTTGACTTCATGTCAGGTTTCTTGAGACAGACCTATATTGGGATAATGAAAACAGAAGCTCTGGGAATTTTTTAAGATGCTTTCTTACTATGACCTGCTTGTGCGATGGGCAGTTACATGGTTTTGGATCCCTGGGGAAACCAAAGCTTCATAACTAGGTAACAGAAGAAAATTATACGAGAAACAGTGAAGGTGATCAAGTCCAAGTGATGTTCACATCTTATGGATTTTGTATGCTGTCTGTGTTGATGTTGTTCGTGGTTAACATTGGCAATAATTTTTCCTCTCTAATGTGATAAGAATTTCTCCCTGCTGGTCAGAGCAGATCTCTGTGCTGCTGGTTAAAGACTGGTAAGTTTTTGGTTCTATAAAAGGCGTTTCTTAAACATCTAGAAGAAATGGCAAATGAATGGAAATGGCATATTACAAAGAGAGCTTCATTTTGTTGGAACAGTTGAGAAAAGCAGAGGCTGTCTTAAATTGGAAGGGTAGTCAGTTGTTTGCACATTTCACTGCTGTGCTTTATTTAAGCTAAATATGAAAAAAAATCCATTGGTTTCAGATACTGGAATAAATCTTACCACTAGAAATTCTTCAGTTGTATGCTTGAGAGTATGCAGGGCTCTGGGATGGCCAAGTTCGTTCCTGCAACTGTGAATGCATCACTTGATTTTTCCTGCAATTTATAAGACTTGAAACTGAATTGTGACTTTAATGAGGGATGAAGGCAGGATTTTACTTTTTTTTGCTTTATTGGTAGAAGTACAGTCTGTTCACAAACCCAAAGCTAGGGCTCCTTTTGGGGGTAAGTAGTGCTTTATTCTATGGTTTTAAGCTACTGGATGTAAACCTGCCAAGGCAGTAGACTGTGAACATGAACGTACAGTATACAGCACTTTTTGCTTGCATCCCTCCCCCTTTGTAAAGGAAAGACAAGTTGCATCCAGGTCCTGAAACATGAACTTCTACAAAACAGTCCTCTCTAATCAGGAGAATGGGTGAACACTCATTTTCTTGTAATCTTTGGGAAGAGTCCATAAGACTTTTAGGCTGGTAAAAGAATTTATCCTCGCTTTAATATATTTAATACCAACAACAAATTAGCAAAAAAACCGTGACTTTTCTTTAAATTATTTTAGGAAAACCTCTGTCAATTTGGAAATACCTTTATAGGATCCTTGGCTTTATCTTACATGTTATTTCTCTTAGTTTCCTGCCTCTTTATAGGCCAAAGTCTTCTTAACAGTCGTTGCGTACAATAAAGGTAATAAATTCTCTTTCTTTCTGACAGTATTTATTTCTATGTCTAGCCCGTCATACTGCATTCTAGTGCATGAGAAGGGTAAGTTTAAATTGAAATTAAAATTGTTCACTGAATGATGGGAAATTCCAGTCCTGATCTTTACATATTTGCACAATTTGAATGAAGATACTTGAACGCACAGTCTGAAGGAAGATACCTGAAGAACACTTCCTATCTTTCGTTTTCCTATTTCTACAGTGCATCCTTGCTTTGCAGCTTTAAACATTATTTATTTTGTGTAAAATTATAGAGTGGTTTGTTGGGTTTTTTACTGGGTTGTAGTCAGTCTCTGAGGTGTTCTATTGGGTTTTTACTTTTTTGGCTTTTCTAGACAGTTGTCTCGTACTGTGTCTGTAACTTAGCCGCTTCTGTGAATGGGTTGGAGTGCCACGGACAAATCCAGCTGTCTCTGCCCTTCCTGTGCAGATGAAGCCGGTGTAGTATCTGTGAGAAGTTGAAGCCTGCAACATGCGAACTGGTGTCTGCGTGAGGATCTGGGACACCGGGTGCGCAGTACGGCACTGACGCTCGTTCTTAGTGCTTTGGACAGTGCTAATCGCTGCGGAGGCAGCTGACAGGAGCGCTCGGAGTGCCGCTTCCTACAGAAGGGCGGCAGAGGCAGCTTGGCACCGTCTGCCCAAACTGATACTCAAAATACCCAGCAACCCTTAATTTCCCTGTGCCGTCTGTTGAACAGCTCAGTGCTCGGGGGCAGAAATGAGACTGGGCAGAACCGGATGGGGACAGCAACGAGCGAGCGCACGGTACTGCAAGGTCACGACTCCCTGGCTTTTCTGTTCAGTCACGGTGGGGCTAGCAGAGCTCCAATTTCTTCTGACAAACAGGATCCAAATTTACTGGAAGATTTATGAAATGAATCCTTCTGAAATTTTGTTGCTAGGATCAGCAGTTACACTCCTGCCAGACTTGCAAATGCATATAGGTCAGTGGCGTCATGATTTATTTTGTAAACATTTTGTGATTTGACTGCTATCTTTAGAGCTGCTCCCTCTGTCTACAAGTAGATATTTTTCTTGAAGAGTGACACACATTAAACACTTCCAGGTAGCCCTTAGTTTTCACTCTTGGGAGGACAGTGAGCAAAGATTATAAAACAAACATTGCTGAATTTTTCACTGATCTTTTACTATCTCTGATTAACTGCAATAATAAATCTTAAATATTTATTTTGCAGGAGAAGGAAAATGAAATGTAAAGGTCCAGATGAGATTTGCTGGTACACAAGACCACTGAACAGCTGTTTAGCAATCCACAGGTTGAGTAAAATACCTTACCGTGATGACAGTAAACTACCAGTCTAACTAAAGGCATCTCTCGGTTTTTGGAGTTTGTCTGAACAAATAGCAATGTTGTGGCAGTACTTTGAGTGGAATAATAATCTTTTCCACTGAAGATGAGTTTAATAACAAGGAAAAAATGTGCCTCAGAACAGGTCTGTTACGTGAGGACAGATTCTGAAGTATACAGTTCCTCTAAATGTTTTATTCAGCTGGTAAACCTGTTTTATAAGCTGAAATTCTTTCCCAGATAATAACCGAGGGGAGTGTGCTTTGTAAGTCTGACAGGAGGAGGGACAGCTTTATAGACCCAGGACAATACGCAAAGAATCTTAAAACTGCTTCTTGGAACAGCCCGTCTGTAACCTGCAATTAGGGGCACACCCGCGTGTTGCAGCGGCTGGCCAAGGGTCCCGAGAGAGGAGAGGAGCTGTGAGCTTTGGCAGTTCGTGCGGCCTCTCTGCCTCCTTGGAAATACCTGGTTTGAAAATGAATAGTTGTGGTTTCGTTCTGAACTCTTTAACGCGTGTGAGCGACCATGTCTGTGGATGTGTAACCCTTCTGCCACGCTTTGCACACATTTCAGGTTATTTTGCATATATTACTTCACAGATAATTTGCTGAAATTGGACTGTTCTTATCAAAGGACATGAATTGTGTGAATCACTGCGTGGCAACTGTAATGAGCATCGCGAGCCTCTGCTTATGTCTGTGCTAGTTAAAACAGCTACCAGCACTGCTGTTTGAGACTGCCTGTTGTGTTCAAGTGCAGCACCCAACACACTTGAGGCACTGTCTTATTACGGGTATCTTTTCCAACACCTCGGCTTTCCTGGATTCTTCATTTAGGTTGTTTCTTCAGTACTTATTAACCAAAAATCAGGAAGCGAAATGCTGTTAAAATTTGCATAGGAAGCCAACAAGGTGAAGTCTGCAGAAGTTCTTCCTTGCAGGCACAACGTCTGGCCATTCAGAAGCAAAAAAAAGCCTGCATGAGAAGTGGCTCCAGGTATGCAAACTGCATGCAAAATAAGAACTAAGGGTTTCCCATTGTCCTCACTGTTTGGAAAGTGGTGATTGCCCTTGGCCAGGAGACCGGCCACTTAGCGTTACGTGGTGGAGAGCTGTGGTCAGCCCTCCTAGGTGAAGGTGGTGATCCTCAGCTGCCCGGTGCCTGGAGGCCCCTGCAAAGGGCAGAGCAAGGTGGTCCCTGTAGAAGGAAGCAGTCTCTCACGATCCCTGTGTGAGCAGCTTTTTGAAAAGAGGCCATTTGAAAGGAAATGTTCAACCCTGTGAAAGGAGGTGTTGGGCGATAAGGATTATTGGGGTAAACGATGGTTAGTATTAAAGATGTCTTTAGAAGCGCCCCATTGCATCTGACTCACCTGTCTGAGAGTTTGGATGTACAAAAATGTTTTTCTCTGCTTGGATTCCCCTCACTGGCAAGGAAGAGGTTTACATCGAATACTCGGTTTCCTAAATGACTCATGATTTAGCTAATTCTCAAAATGCTGAAGTTTGGGAAGATTTCGACATGCTGTTCTTGTTCTACCAACGCAAAGATTCGTCCCAGCTTTCGCTGTGCTGCTTTATGGTGGTGGTTTCACAAGTCGTGTTTCTTCTACACTTGCTGAGCCCCATCAGGCTGCTGTTCTGCCATAACGTGTGCTACTGACAAAGCTGACTGTCAGTTAACGCTAATTAGCTATTGGTAGTGATTTGTCGACTACAAGTTGAGTATAGGCTGGGAAAAAAAAAAGGTTATTTCTTCCCATGCAATTCTAACTCAGCTCTCCCGTTATGTGTACTTTAGGATATAGTTTCTCTTGTTGTGTAATTGCTTAATCTTTTTTTTTTTTCTGATTAGTCTTCTGTTTTATTCAGTGCATTAACTGTGGAAACTGAGATTTGGGAGGCTACTGCAAATCTACCGAAATGAAGCATGTCCTGGCTTCTAAGTGCTTCACCTTTTGGTGGGTAGAGTTGGGTTTGGGAGTTTTTGGTCTGCCACCTTCATGACTTTCATTTCAGTTAGTTATTTGTACATGTAAGAAGATCTGGACTACTGTTCCGCCGTGCCTTTGCATGCTGCATGCCAGTGCTGTATGAGATCGTGTATTGGGGCTGGCTGAGCCCGAGTTCATTTTCCCCTTATCAGCCCTCTCAGGGCTGTGCTGTGTATTGATAGCTAGCGAGGTCTTGGTAACACCCCAGGGGCTTGGCTACTGCTGAGCAGTGCTGGCACACACCAAGGCTGTGTCTACAGAATTCCCCCCTCACCAGTAGTCTGGGGGTGGGCAAGATCTTGGGAGGGGACGCAGCCAGGACAGCTGCCCCAAACTGACCAAAGGGACATTCTATACTGTCTGACATCTGCTCAGCAATAAAAACTAAGAGAAAGCGGGAGGAAGGAGGGGCATTTGTATTTACAGCGTTTGTCTTCTGGAGCAACCGCTATGTGTACTGAAGCCCTGCTTCCTGGGAAGTGGCTGGACATCGCCTGCTGATGGGAAGTAGAGGTACATCTTCTGTTTTTTTCTTGCTTCTGTGCGCAGCCTTGGGCTTTATTAAACTGCCTTTATCTTGACCCATGAGGTTTTTTCCAACTTATTTTTCTTGCCCCCCCTGTCTCGCTGAGGAGGGGAGTGATGGAGTGGCTTGGTAGGCACCTGGTGTCCAGCCATAGTCAGCCCACCACAGATGGAATGAGTTTGTTTATTGTATTATCTGAGGCACTCAAAAAATCATAAAAAAGGAACTCCTGAGCACCCATTCTAAAAGTTTGAATATGCTCAGATAGAGACTGAGGTATCCATTAAAAAAAAAAAAAAAGATTATTCTGTTACTTCATTGTTTGGTCAGGGGGTTTGTTCCCCTTGCCTCTGCCCATTACAGTTGCTGGTGTCATTATGTATTATTTCCTTCACTGAAATGGAAACTCTGGGTCAGTTTCTGTTATCGAGAAAAAACATTTACATCTTTCAGAACTTGATAATCTGGTCACTAACAGAATGTGATACTTAGGTTACTCAGTCAGTACTTTCCTGTACGTGGCACGGCACTTTGCAGACAATCAAAATGACAGAACTTTGCCCTGTAATATCCAGTGTCTAAATGTAACGTGTAAATAGGACCCCTTAGATATTTCCTTTGTCCTCAAAAATTATGAAATATTTTCAGAAATGGTGAATTACAACTCTGAGAGGTTGCCATATACAACACTTCTCATCTTCAAAATACTTGAAAATGTTGTCTAATTAAATCACGCAGCACCCTTTTTAGTGCGTTTGGGTGAACACCAGTGGCTTCAGTGGAGAGTTTGAGCAACTTCTTCAGGGCAAGCCAGTGTCCCCGGTGTGGCAGGAGCCACAGGATCCCCGATCCCTCCTTGGTTCCTGCGTGCTCTTATAAAATCCACCTTGAGAGATTCCCATCATAGTCTAGAAACATGTTGAGTATCTGCCTGAGTATCTGTACGTCTGGGACACTGAGTTTTTGAGGCCAGAGTGACTAATTGCATGGTCTCGGTTAGAAAATTTGCCATAGGTTTCTTTGTTGGTGATGGACATGTACTCTGAGATTGCTTCACAGCAGACCAGAAATAGGCAGGTTGTAAAGGGGATGAAAGACCTTCTGCACTTGGCCAAGTGAGGAAATGCGCGTCATGACCAAGGAGCAGGGAGAGGAACCGAGGAATAACAGATTATCTCTGTGAAGGGGTTGTAAATCCCGTTTGTACTCCCATGACCCAAGAGAGTATCTTTTCATCTCCAGTAATCTGTACAACTCTTCACTGCAGGCATGGCTGCTGTGTAAGATGCAGGCTAGCTTCAATGTGACAAACCCCAGTGCCATCCTTTACTGTGGGTTCCTGAACTTCCCCATGAGAGCTCTGAAATTTCGGGCAGGAGCCTAGGGATCTCTCAGGTGTCGTGTCTCGGGTGTCTGTACCTGCAGCTGGGGCTGCACGTAGGCACGCAGCTCGCTCTGTCCGTGCGGCTGTTGGAGCTGTCACATAAGCCAGTATGAGGGCTGGCATTTCCTGCAGTATGAGTACTCCAATCGCAGAGCACTCCAATTAAGCAGTTCATGCACTTTGGAACTGAAGAGAGTGCCTTGGAGAAACTCGCCAACTGCAGCTGAATTAATGCTACCCAGGGCCTGAGGATCGCTGGAAATGCGAGCGTGGATGAGGGGCTGAGAAACCTGGCAGGGTTTCGGACTGCAAGGGTGGGGTGGCTGGGGAGCATTTTCTTATCTAAATGGTAATTTCTATTCTGTACGTTAATTAAAACACATAGTGTACAAATGAGCATTCAGGAAATCTTTCGGAGGATCTTTTCCTAAGGGGATGTTTTGGAAGTAGATTGTGAGTTGTACATGCCTGCTCAGTGCAACCTCTTAAGAACTGTACTGAAGCGACGAGTCCAAATTATATGCCCTCTTTGAACAGCGGGGTTTTGTGTATGTTGATAGTTTTGGGGGAACTGTTTTTGTTTTGTTCTTAATAATGCATTTTGGATATCCTAATTCTCTCAGGGAAGGAACAAAACCATGTTTGTCACATCAGTAGAGATAGCAGTGCGAGATGGAGGAATCTATTTCAAGAATGCAGAAAGGAGTCATCAGTTTTAGAAGAAAATTTTTAATAGCAGTTAAGAAGTTCACTTATTTCCTAATGATTCTTCTTCATGAAGACTGCTGGAACAAACTCATCCAGGAACCAGTTTGGATGAGTTAAACCTCTTATAGGTGGGTCTGATTGTGTGTTTCTGGTAAGCGTAGAAACAGGATCCCATTTAGTAATCAGAAAATGTTTACATGAGAGGCATGTTTTTCGTTATCTTGTCAGTTTTGCTTTCTTTGCTGTCTTATTGTGCATTCATGACTCTGATTTGTATGCATCCTTGGTTCTGCGAAACATCCCATACTCCGCATCTCGGGTGGAATGATCTCATGCACTGGCAGAGGTGGGTACTGCTGGTATTTTATTTGCTACTTTGCCTTTTTATGGAACATAGGCACATACTGCCTCAAAAAAACCCAACAAACCAATCCTCCTGCAAAATATTTATCACTTGAAAAACTGTAGAATTTCTCCAGCTCTTAGTGATTGCAATGACCTCAGGTGTAGCAAATGAATAACAATGAAAGCCAAGTAACAGTTTTCTGCTGGGTTTAGAGGCAGGGATTTTGTTTTTTAAACTTCTGCAGAGGAACAAATATTTCCTGTCATGGGAAAAAGAAGTTACAAATGCCTGTGGGGAATTAAAAGGGATTTGGAAATAAAATGCAACCCTGTGCCCCAAATATGAAATTGCATGTGGTTTGCCTGGACATTTCAGTAAATCCTCTGTCCTAATCTAATCCAAATAATTAGATTTTGGATTAAGGTAGGCTATAGTCATCAAAACCAGAACAGGTAAAGATAATTTTTGTCCATTCTGGACCCTCTCTTATTATGCCTAGGTTATTTTTCCTATTTATAAACTTCTGTATCTTTCCCTTCAATGATTAATCTACAGGCAGAGTGCAAAAGTTATTAACGTTGGAAACAGACAAAAAGATAAATGCTGACCTTTCTAATTGGCTCTTGAAACCTGAAATATTTACCGCTCGGAGGATTAATAATGTTTGTGGAATGATTTGTCATCCAAACTAAGTATTTCTTGCTTCTTCATGAAGCCGTGCTAACCTCAGATAAATAAATATCTGCTGGTGCCTCCACGTAATGGATTTTTCAACATCATTGTAGAAAGAAATCTTACTTCCAAGCGATTCACAATAAACTTCAGCAGCCAAGCATACTTTACCGTTGGTTCCCTCACTTGCTTTGCTAAGTGCGATCATGGCTGGAAATGAATGGTCCGCTTCTTTATCTGGAGTCTTTGGCACCAGGAATCAAGACTTAATCATTCCCTGCATTGATGGGTAGCAGAGCATAACGGCTCTCTCAAAGCTGACAGGGTGGTATTTTGTTCTTTGTTCGTGTTCTCCCGAGTTAGTGGAAAGGGCTGTAAAACCTGTGATTCTTTGCTCCACTATGGATTAGGGGGTTTCAAGCATAACGCGGAGATTTTTTCCTCGCTGTTAGTACTGAAACCGAGATGTCTGGTAGTACCCTAGAAAGCATAACGATGTCGCCACCAAGAACGTGCTTGTTTTCACTGTGTTCTGCAGACTAGCTAGGATTAACTATTTGCATTGCACTGTATTACAGCGAGTTTCATTAGCAGAGGATAACAACTTCAGCATTTCACTGACAAATGTCTAGTCTCTCCTCACAATAAGGACTCAGTAAATGTGATGAAACGGATCGCTTTTGTTGAGTGTTGGTCTATTAAAAGTGCTGTGAAAAGAAAAGAATGCCAGAAAGTACTGTACTTCTACAAAGGGGAAAAAAGAAGGGAAACATAAAAAAACCCCACCAAAACAAAAAGACCTTTCCTGTGGCTTTCTTGCTGTGATAAATGCAGCGGGTTCCAGGGACTTCTGAAAGTGAGTCTTTAAAACGGGCCTGACACAAAAGTGCAAACACTGAGCTGATCTTGAAGAGCAAGTAAAATCACATTGTATTTGACTTTAAAAGGAATGGTAAACTCTGTCCTGCTGGGCCGCTGATGGGTAAATGATCATTGATGGTTCAGAATCAAAGTAGCCCGTGTAAATTCAGCCTTACGTGTTATATAACAGCTGAGGATTTGAGGAGAATTATGACGTAAAAACCTGATGCTTATTTAATAAACTGATCATTAATTACAGTTCAACAATTTACTTCTGGAGTGAAATGGAGAGTAGCTTGGCAGCTCTTTTCATTTTAATTGCAGCATCTGTTGTAAGCCTAAATTTCTCTTCCCTGACAGAGTATGTTGCTGCATTGATGCTGTATGTGTGTTATTGGCAGTGTTTTAGCACAGCTTGGTTCGTTTGGGTTCTTTTGGAGGTGATAATGTGCCCGCTCCATGAGACACCAGTTTGCTCAGGATGAGCAGCAGGAGCAAATTGTTGATCCACTCTAGCTGGTTTTGATCATGGTTTCCTAGCTGTGCTTTTCCCTTTTTTCCCCCTCTCTCTTCTACCACTTCCAATTAAATCATGTAGTTGTAGAGGAAGGCACATGTCGTTGTACCAGCAGTATAAAAAGATGATTTTGTAGGTCATTCATGATTAAATTTGCTCAGAAGCTCTGCTGTGGCTGGTGGACGGATCCATCAGTAGTTAGGAAGATCTCCAATCAAAAGCTTCAAATAAGGGGCCAACTGCTTAAAGTTTGGAACCACCTCTCAGCTGCACATCTGAATCTGCTGTGTGCTGTGGCAGCCACTTCAACTTTGAAGTTGTTGCTCTGAAGTAAGAAGTAGCCTCACACTCTGAAAATGTTTGAACTTCTGAATTGGCTCCATTTCTGCAGCAGCCACTGACTGCCTCGAGAGAAGAACAGGTTTGTCATATTTATGCTTTCCAAGGCATGGATGTCCTGTCCTAAAAGGGGGACTGTGGAAACAGATGCAAGTGTTGTAGAGATGAAAGAGTTAGTACCTGAGCTGCTAGATAAAAATAATCAGCAGTGACCCAAATCACTACATGGGAGATTAATTAAAAAGGAAAGTAAGTCAGTATTATCCTGTTGAACTAAAAGCAGAACGTTTTACAACTTTAGTTCTTCCTGAAAATCTTTATTTTGCGAGAATAATTAACCCCAAACTTTGCAGTGAAGAACTGACCTTCTTGTTGTCCAGAGGTGTGAATAAGAATTTACATTTCTTCAGAGGGTAAACAAATTCAAGATAATGATACTCCAGGTTGGATGATAATTCCTGCAGCCGTTTTCTCCTGTGGCCATTAGCAGAATAAAAGCGAACAGGTTCCTCTTGTTTACGCCTGCGGTGTAAGGCAGTGTTCACAGCAAGCAGTGCTGAGTGTTGCTAAGAGTAGCCTTGGGAAAATTTTTACCGTTTCTTTTTTAGGTGGAAAATCTGATATCCCCACCCCACCCCTAGCCTTTTGACAGTATTGATTTGCTTGATCTTTGGGGAAGTCCTGGTTCCACACAGACACATTAGTAAAGAAAAAAAGTTTGCACTGGATTTGCACTGTGCATGTTTACTGGAGTTGATGGAGAGAACAGTGTTCCAGTGTTGCCTTGTCTAAATTTAAGTTTTAATTGTTTTCCTTCTTTTCTAAGGGAGCTTAAGGGAGCAGTATATCAGCTGATACAGCAGAATAAAAGCTTTCACGTACGGTGCATGAATACTAAAGCCATTTCTTTGTTGCCTGTGTGTGGAGTCCTGGTACCAACCTGTGCATTTGGTACACACGGTGCGGCGTGATTGCCGGTGGGCTAATCTGCAGATGACAGAAGCACCAGCAGTGATGTTCAGCTGTGTCACATGAAGAACCAGTTGTTCAGCCCCTGAAAGCCTGTTGAGTTACAGGAGCTTTCACCAAAGGATTTCAGGCTGTGCATGTTCTCAGTGAAGGAAATGTAAAGAAACTTTCCCATAAAGGCTGAGAGTTTGCTGTGGGAGTTAGTGGTGACAAGTCTCTTTCATGTAGCCATAGTTTGAAGAGGCAAAAAAGAGCTTGTTCCAAAATACTAGCATAAATTGAGGGCTTTAAGCTTAATGAGGGCATGTATGTTATAAAACGAATTGCAGAGGGGGGAAAGTTTCCGCCTTATTTTTAATTATATTTGTATAACTTTTTATACAGTAATTATGTGTTTTACTTTGAACATCAAGTTATATTGGAAAGTAAATGGTACAGGCTGAGTCTGAATTTTAAGTGTGAGCAATGTTTAAAAAGCAATTAACGCAGAGAGGTGTACTGAGTGATAAATGGGGGAGGAGGCAAGCAATTGAAAGTGAAATGATCTTGCTATAACAGTTCCCTGTTCAAGAGATGCGGTAAGGAAGCGACTTGAGCATCTCCTGAATTTCTGCTGGGCTTTTGCCCAAGGCAAATCCCGTGGCAGCGAAGCATTTGTATGCAAGGCTTCAGCTGGCAGCTTTGACTTTCCCAGTGGCTTTACTTTGCCCACACTATTGATGAGTGTTTAATTACACAAACATCATTTGCTGAATATAACATAACTTTAATTATAAAAAGATCAGGTATTATTGTGGTTTTGGAAGACATTAAAGCAGCGAGATTTCTATCAGTCTAACTTTTCCTCCTAGTGACTCATGGACCTTTACGCACCGCTCTGAGAGCAGTATGATTTACAGCTGGGACACATGTTCAAAGCTAAACAGACTGGAACTCCGAAGAGGTTGCAGCAGTACTATCATGTTGTCTAAGGGACCTTTTGACTACTAATCAACTTAAAATATTTTCTTTGTATGCAGTTCTCTCGTCTGTGCTGGCGTGTCTGAGTGTCAGACAACACGTGTACATTTGGAGGAGAGCAGCCCCGTGTGGCTTTTATTTAATGCCTGGTGAGGCACTGGCACAGGTTGCCCAGAGAAGCTGTGGAGGCCCCATCCCTGGCAGTGTTCAAGGCCAGGTTGGATGGGGCTTTGGGCAGCCTGGTCTAGTGGAGGGTGTCCCTGCCCATGGCAGGGTGCTGGAACTAGATGATCCTTGTGGTTCCTTCCAACCCAAACCATTGTGTGATTCTATCTTTCCAGCAAGCATTTCCCTTCCTTCCAGAAACAACAGACAGAACCTGAAGTAACAGAATTTGTGAAGTAGGGAGATGCAATGGGTGATGAGTCATTACTTCAGTTTCTGTGTTGTAAAATGTTTGTCTGTAACCTGAAACTCTTCCCAAATGTTGGTCCAGTTTTAATCCTGTCTTGTGTTGGGGGAAGAGACAGTGATTTACCAAAGTTAGGGAGATTGAGTTACGGTACTGATTCAATTTGCCAAAAGAAATAAAGAAAATTAAGTTTCTGTACTGTTTTGAAAACTTATTTCTTTAAATACCTTCCAAGTCTTTAAGCTTCTAACTCTTGCAAGTGCAGTAGAAATTCTTTAATACGCAAAGCAGCAATATTTTGAAATATGAGTAACTTTTAAAAATGTCGCTGCAATTACTATATTTAAAAGTACTTATCTGGAAATAATTCAGAGCGCTTTTTCTTACTTGATGGGTTGTGCCACATTCTGTTCTGCCAGAAATGCCGAACTGTAGCTGTACCCCCTGAGCACTAAAGCCTAGAGCGTTTTGTGTTGGTGAGGGTTTGTTCATGTGGTTTTACAGGTAAATTCTCATCACGAGAACACAGCGTACCACCAAAAAGCGTTTTCGCCGGCACAGTTCCATTTACTAACTACGTCTTCGCCCCAGGTTTCACCCAAGGGCGGCGTGGGTTTGTCCCTGGCCAGCAGCGGGGCAGCATCCTACTGCACTGGGACACACGGTGGTAGGTGAGGGCCGCCGCGGGGGGACCCCACCAGCGTATGCCAACAATACCTGGGCAAGAAGTTGGAATTGGCGAGTCTGTTAGTCTATTATTTATCCTTATTAAGACTGGAACATTTTTTAGTGTTGTTACTGCTGAGCAGCTTCATGGTTGAGCAGATAAGACTGCCTTGTGGAAGAACTGACACTATTAAAGCGTTCGAGAGCGCAGTGATAGTATCAGGGCTAAGCAAAACTTTGTAGCTCTAGATTAGATCACACCTGTGATGGGAAGATTTTGCTGGGAAGGACTGTTTATTCTGGCGCTGCTGCTGCACACCTTGCCCATGTTTGTGTGCTGTGTCGGCTCTTTGCTGTCTCTCGACAAAAGCTGCTCCAGACCACTGTTTCTGTCCCCAAAAATGGAGCAAAAGTTTGAAACCAAAACACTTGCTGGATTTCAAGTTCCAGCAGTCACCAAGGAGAGCAGAAAGTCAGTGCTGCCAGTGGCGAAGCACCAAACGAGCACAGGGAATAAATCTGGCTCAAAGGCTCAGAACAGGAGGTTACAGGGATGCCATTAGTTACGGTGGGTTTTGTTTAGGAACAAAGACTCCATATACATCTATAACCAGTTGCTTGTACTGTAGGCTGCTTCTGTTTTCAGTAATACTCAAATACATTTTAAGTTGGAATTTCTTTGCTATAATTAGTTTAAAATGCAGGCATAAAAGAATAGGGTTTAGGGTGGGTTTCTTTCAAGTCTTTCTTTCTTAAAAAATGGCTTATATCAAATATGTTTTAAAATGTTTTGGTTTATATTGCCAGTTTGAAGTGCAGATCAAGTGAGCATTGCAGCAGCCACCGTCTATAGATGTATGAAGAACATCTTTTTGTAAATATCAGTCAATACATCTCTGAGCCTTTCATGGCACGTAACATAAAAGGCACATTCCTTGCCAAAACTTCCTTTGTACTGGGCTTCTCTTTAATGTAATTTCCATCAGTTAAAGAATAAAGAGAGCATGTTTTGGGGCCCGTTTTGCTTGGCAGTGCACAAAGGAAATGAAGGTTGGGGGGGAGGTTGAGAGTATTATTTCTCAGCTACTTCACACAAAGAAATACTGTACTGCTTTCAGAAATCTCTTAGTACAGATGCCTCCTGTCACAGGCGATCAACGTTACGCCATTTTGACACAGCTGTACGGGTACTGCAGTGTGTTAGAGAATTGTTGTCCTGGACTCAGTACAGGAGGGCTGGAACCGGGCAAGAGCCGTAGGTCTGATTTTCCATACTCACGTGAGCGCTAATTGCGGAGCAAGAATCATTTCAGTGAGGATCTCTTCTGAAATGGCCCTGCCTGTGCTGTGCACTTCAGGGACGAGGGTCGCCTGGCGCAGAGCTGCTTGGAGAGGGGCTGGCTCGCAAGGACTGAGGGTGTCCGTCTGTCTGTCTCTTTTTAGGTCTGGGCGGTCATGGTGTTGACTGGGCCTTCAGTTTTTGTCAGCGTGTCTCTATCACAACCCTGATCATTTAAAATCTGCTTGGCTGTTCTTTCCCTAGCTGGAACTTAAACACGATAACTTGGTTGAATGCTCTGTATTAAAAGGGATCCAAACCATGTGGGATGGCTGGATGTTTTGGGGACTCGGTATTTCAAGCCTTTATATCCATAGCAGTAGATGTCCTACCAGTGTGTTATCCCATCCTGAGAAGTTAGGCTGTAGAACATTGAGCGCATGGCTGTGTCTTCTGCGCACTTCTCAGTTCTCTGTACTGACAGCCAAGGTTTGACTGGGGAAAAAGAGCCGAACCCCACTTCAGAGGGGTGGGGAGGGAAGAAGCCAGAGCGCTGCAAACTGCCTGGAGTGGGCAGCGCTGCTGCCAAAGAGGGAACGGCCCTGGCAGCCAGCAGTCAGCCTGCCTCAGCAGCTGCCTGCGGACGTGGGCTGGGAGGAGAGACCGTGCTGCGTGTTTGGCACGCGCTGAAGCCGTGCTGCTGTCCTAGCCCTGCGTGGGGAAAAGGCAGAAGGTAAAGAGCTGAAGTTCCCCGTGGTTGTTAGCATAAACATATGCACGCAGACGTGCTTCATGCTTGTTAAACTTATATCCCTGTTGCCCTCTTTCAAATGATCTGTGTAATACTGAAAATGAGATAACAGTAAATAGAATGTTCAGCCTACTTTGCAACTGTCAATAAACAAATGTCTCCATTTTATGTTGTGTGCACACATTTGGTTATCAGATGTTTCCTGCAGCCCTCCTGCTTGATGCTCTTTGTATGCATCTCCTTTTGGGAGCAGCGTATGAATTTTCTCTCTTAATTAGAATCTTGCACTGCTTAAACTAGTTTAGTATTGATGAGAGTGACCATTACTCCATTAATATGTAAGAAGAAAGTAAGATTCAACTCCCTTTACTTCTGCTGGTCACAAGTGCTTTGAAGGTAGGTGACTTTATTCCCACGCTTAAAATTTGAATATACTATCTTTTTTATGCTCGAAACATCAAACTTCCTCATTAGTGGACTTACTCTGAGAGCTGAACTTACTCTGAGATCTGGCTCTTTGACTTAACAGAGAAACTGAAAATTTTATCAAACTTAGTTGTGTTATACTGAATTCCATAAGATTTTCTTGGTGTCCTTGTATTTTTTCAATTTTCATGAAAGTGCTTCATTTAAAATTGAGTTTTAAGAGGTGGTTTCTTGATGTTGGTTCAGTATTGCAGCCTGTTCTATTTGTAGTGTGTCTCCAGTAATGGCCCAATAGAGCGTGCGATCGTACTGGGGGTGAGAGGAAGCTGAGATTTCAGAGGAGGCAAAGACCTGTCTGTACTTTTTGATGTTTGTTTGGGTCTTTTTGTTCAGTTCTAATCTGTTACTTTTTAATAAGTGTGAGCCATTCGACTTCCAACACTAGTTTTGTTTTTTCTGTTCTTAAAGTTGAGGAGTCACATCAATATTTGTGATCCTAATGCACTTTGAAACAGAATTGGCATATTTCTTTGCTAGTATATTCTAGCAAAATTGCCTAGGCATTGCACAATGAAAAGAACTAATTTTGCCTCTGGGTATCCCATTTTATTCACAGTGAGAACGAGAACCCTGATGTGCAAATGAAGGGCACTCTGTATTTGGGTAAACTCTTTTCTTTTTTGGTCTTTTAGTCTGGTGTTTCCCTGGTATTTTATCACAGCCGTTTATACAAGGTCAGCTTAACAGTTTCCTTCAGTAGCCTCTGAGGTTTTCCAGGTTATTTGAAGGTAATTATTCTTGTATTTCCCTTTGAAAGAATCTCCTGTCCCTCTATAGATAATTTTGCAGCTTTGCTCAAACTCTGAGGTCAAAAATTCTCTACCTTAAAGTGAACTGTAGTATGGGTCAGGTTTTAACTTCGTTGCCTTTAAACATGGTTTCATGCTTCACAGTAAAGGCACGCCGCCTGTCAGTGCCGGTACACGGTGTTCCTTTGTATTTGCTGTTGGTGTGGATGTAGGCTACAACTAACACAGTAAGAAGAAAGGTTTTTATCGATATTTATATAAGGTGTGTGGTTTATTTTTCCCAACTGCATGTGTTGTTAAATAATAACTGCTGTAGCTCAGTGTTATTTCTAGGTAAGTATATAAAAGTACACACATCACTTGAAGGATCGGAGTTTTTTTTCCCTAAACCGTTGCATGGAGAGTACTGTTCAGTCTATAACGTGTTAAACTGCAGCAGTGAAAAATGTGTTCTCTAGGTGGAAAGAGAGAGGTGTATGACACTCTGGTGACATGTATATAATTAGTTCTGGGGAAGCGAAAGAGAGTTACGGTTTGTGGTCAGCTATGTATTAAAATAGGTTTGGGTTATTTCCTTAAACAGATGTAGAAAGCGTTAACCAGACTGAAGCAGTCATAGAATCATAGAATGGTTTGGGTTGGAAGGGACCTCAAAGACCATCTAGTTCCAACCCCCCTGCCATGGGCAGGGACACCCTCCACTAGACCAGGTTGCCCAAAGCCCCATCCAACCTGGCCTTGAACACTGCCAGGGATGGGGCCTCCACAGCTTCTCTGGGCAACCTGTTCCAGTGCCTCACCACCCTCACAGTGAAGAATTTCTTCCTAACATCTAATTTAAAGCTCCCCTCTTTTAGTTTAAACCCATTCCCCCTTGTCCTGTCACTGCACTCCTGATAAACAGTCCCTCTCCGTACAGTCCTGGTAGTGTGTTTTTCTGCACTGAGGGCAGAAGGGGATGGGTCCAAGTTACCTTATCATGGCACAGAAAACAATTACTTGCTCCTGCATATCATCTAGCCTTGGTTTTGGTCTGCCTTGTACTTGGCTGAGATGTGGGGGCTTTGGGGGCCTTCTGCTTTCTGAAGCTTCTCTGCAGAGGCTGGGTCTGGCTCTGCGGCCGGCTGGAGGCTCTGTGAGGAGGAGAGATGTGTATTTCCAAGTTGGTTGGCGACTGCTTAAAAGGCGAGGTGAATGCTGGAAAAACAAAGGCTGCCTCCTGTCTGACTGACCGAAATGAGGCCAGCTGGGTATTTCAGTCAAACAAAACACCTCCCTCAGAGTGATTTAAAGCACAGTCTGCAGCCGACCCTGCGGGACGAGGGAGAGGTTTGTGGTGAGCAGATTATCATCCAACATCTGCGGAGTCGTGGTCTCTCATCCTCTTCTGTGTTGTTCTGTTTTGTCTTTAAGGAAGGTGGCTTTTAAGTATGGCACGGCGTTTCCTGTTCTGCCGGGGTGATGTGACGCGGTCCGCCGTGGTGTGTGGACCGCTGCCGGTTGCCATGGCAATAGAAAGCCTCCCCAGCTGAGGACAGAAATGCTCCATCGCGATGGCTTTGCTGGGAAACGGCTACAGCAGCAGAGACATCCGATCCTGTTGGGGAGCAGAGTTACCTTGGAGTATCTCGTCGGGGATTGAAATGTACTGAGCCCACCTGATGCAACTGTGGGTCATAGGATGAGGGTGTTTATTTTGAGCCTGACGGTATTACGGCATATTGAAATACATCTGCTCTTGTGTGGCAAACCAGCCATTTCTGGTGTACTCTGTTCCTTCTGCCTAGCAGGAATGCTTTTCCCCTCACCCGCTCCCACGCAAGAGCACGACTGCCACATCAGACTTTGTTAGTTAGATCAGTCAAATCCTGTATTCAGTTGTCTTTCTCTTGCTTGGTAAGTTACATTTCAGTACGCCATGAGCGAGTATAAAGACGGTTCTTACATAAGCCACTTTAATTGAGTTTGTCGACTTCAGTATCCCATTCTGATCTCATTTGCTGCTCTTCAACTTCACTGACTTCAGCAGAATCGTTTCTAATGCGCAGGGTGGTAAGGGAGGTCCACATGCGGAATGCCCAAGTGCTGCAGCGAGGGGAGGCAGCCAGGAGCGCTCCCTTGCATGTTGCTGTTTTCAGGATGTGGCCTTTCCGTCGGAGAATAATCCTGGTCCTCACGTGATGCAAATATCCATTGGTTAGAAGGGAAAACCGATAGTCGTTTCTGTCTACAGACAAAACACGTCCTCGTTTCAAAGCTGTTGTATTCCCTCACTTTCTCTTCACACACAGGAATTTCATATAATTAAGTTTGTAGACCATGGCCTTTATTTTTGTAACTCTTTTTTTTTTTTAACCTCATCTAGCCTGCTGTGGGTGCTGCCACAATAAAAAAAGCAAGTGATGAAAGGCATCTTGAGGAGGGTGTGTTTGAAAAGCTTTTATAGTAGTTTATTTTAAATCCTTGCCTCTGTGTGGGTAAAATGTAATTAAAGCAAGAGCTGTATTGCAAATGATGCTAATTCTGAAAATACATTAAGTATATATCATCAAAGTTTTTATTTCTGAAAGCTCTAATTTTGTAAAAATACTGGAAAGCAATGGAAGTGGAAGCCTGGTTGCATTGTAAATAGTGCAAAAGTATTTTAGTAACTGTAGTACTAATGAGCAGAACATATTTTTTTTTCCTTTAATTTTTTTTAAATGGCATTAGTATTCCAAACAGCAAAATCCCTGGCTGGAGAATTGTAGAAATGATGATTGCTCATTAGCAAATAGAATACAGATGTTCTGTTCATTTTGCCTGAGTGCTTCACATAAACACCTTGGGGAGTGACTGGCACAGACTACAAAACTTGATAGCATAACAGTGTGCTGAACACTTTGGGCTGGCAACAGAAGCAGAAGCATACCATGTAATTTTGTAAAATTTCATGTAATTTTTAATCATTTGTAGTGTTTGCGTAACGCAAGAACCTTCGTGTGGGAAGTGTGGGGGATGTGTGTCTCTGTAGGGCTGTAATCAACACCAGAAACTAGACTTGGGTCAACTTTGTGGAGGTCGGTTCGTGTCTCTTTAGTTGACTTCCTACGTTCAGTTTACAAAGGAGCAAACTTCCATCCCCCTCCAGGTCTGCGAATCTTGCGTCAGTTGTATGTTTTTGTATTTGCCTGACCAGTTGCCCAGAATTTCTCGGGCCTCTGAGGCCCATCTTTCTGGTTTTTTTCTCATACATCTTCAGATGGTGTTAGCAGGTAAGAAATTTGTCATTTTTCCTCTCCACTTCTTCCATTTCTCCATCCTCCCCCCCAACAGGAATCACAGTTACTTTTTTTTCTTTTTAAATTTTTAATGATATAGGTGCCATGACTGCTTTTGAGCCCAGTGAGTTAAGTCTCTCTGCGTCCCCTGCTCTTGGACTCGGCTCCTTGCAGGATTTTGTAAGAGAGTGCCCTTGCAGTGAAGATGCAGAAATTGTTTGGTTTTTAAAACCCATGTAAGAAATGCTGAATCTCATTCGTTCAGTTGGGTGGACTTTTAAAGAAAGGGGATTCCTAGCTGTGATACTACTCTGGCCCCTTGCCATGGTGTGTGTTGTACTTGTTTAGTTGCCAGGGCCAGGCTGGGAAGAAGCTAAATGAACTTTGAAAGTTTCAAAATGCATTTATACTATTAAAGAATTTGTTGATTCGAGAGGGTTCTCTTTGTTAGTATTTTTGTTAATTATTTTTTTTTATGTTGGGTAAGAAGTCTTCAAATCACTGCCATAAAGTCATGGAGCAGTAAAGTTGTGCTTCAGAGCAGGACCCATTTCAGACTGCAGCTGAACTACCATATGCCAGACGCGATTGCCTGCTGCAGCTCCTCTGCAAAATTATTATGCAGCATTGCATCCTTGGCAAGCCACTGTTTTTGTGGGGTTTTTTTAGACCTTTTAAAGTAGCTTTTTCTTTTCCACCTTAGGAGAAAAGTCATAGAAGTCTTGAACAGCACTGGGAATTGGTCAGACAAATGAGAAGATGGCATTGGGCACCCAGAGAGCTGGTTATAGCCTCAGGGTTTGTTGGCTGTGAGCTCCCACCCCCCTTTTAAGCAAATACTCAAAACTAAATGGAACTTATTAACATCAGTTTGTCCTGCTGAGTTGAAAACAATCTGTCTAAATGTAAAAAACCATAGTAGGTATCAAAGTTAAACCACTTCTAGAGGTGGAATCAAATTAAAGTAAACTGAAACAACTTGGATCAGCATGAAGTGACTCTGTTTGTAAAGAGTACTTTGCATTTCTATATCTTTTCACAGACATAATTGAGAGAAGAATATCAGCAACTTCACTTACAAAGCTGCTGTTTGCTTCCTCCTTTTGCCCTAAAGCAAACAAAATAGGCAGGCTCCCAATTTGGAATCTATTGAATAAACCCAAATCACTTATGTGCTGTTTAGTTGTTGGTAGCAGGGCAAATAAATGTGGAAAGATTAGCCAGACAAAAAGGCAGAAACCTTGGGCCTGTTGTGAGGATTTGGAAACCCAGTTAGTAGTTCATCGGTTGTTGAGGTAGCAGGATAAAGGGCTGTAGGAAAAAGCAAGCTGAAAGCGAAATTCCTCGTCTGTGAGATTTGTAAGAGCGGGGGGGATTCTTGGGATAAGGGTTTAAGTTTTACTGTCAGCTCTTCCTCTCTCTTCCTGTTTCTGTTTCATTGCAGCTTCAGGAAGTATTGAAAATCACATTAACAGCTAGCAAGGGTGTGAAGGAAAGCATGTGAAATAAGAAAACTAATGATTACATGTGGTGAGCTGGCCCTGGCTGGAGTGCAGGTGCCCACCAAAGCTGCTCTGTCACTCCCCCTCCTTAACTAGACAGGGGAGAAAAGGTGTAAGGAACGGCTCGTGGGTCGAGACAAGGACAGGGAAAGGCGGTTCACCAATTACCATCACAGGAAAAACAGACTAAACTTAGAGAGAAATTCACCTAATTTATTACCAGGCAAACACAGAGCAGAGCAATGAGCAATAAAACGAAATCTTAAAACACCTCCCCCACCCCTGCCTTCTTAACTTCCCTCCCGATCTCTCCCTGCTCCCCCCAGCAGCACAGGGGGACATCAGTCAGTTGGTCACTCGGTGTTTCAGCCGCTCCTTCCTCCTCAGGGGGAGGACTCTGCCCCTGCTCCAGTGTGGGGTCCCTCTCAGGGGAGACAGTNCAACTTCTCTCCACAGGCTACGGCTTCCTTCAGGGCATGTTCACCTGCTGTGATATAGGGTCCTCCAAGGGCTGCAGGTGGAATCGCTACACCCCATCACCCCTTCTCCATGGGCTGCAGGGGGACAGCCTACCTCACCATGGGCTTCTCCAGGGGCCGCAGGGGAACCTCTGCTCCAACACCTGGTGCATCTCCTGCCCCTCCTTCTTCACTGACCCTGGTGCCTGCAGAGTTTCTCACATCTTCTCACTCCTCTCTCTGGCTGCAAAAGCTCTCACAGTTTTGTTTTGTTTTTTTTTTCCTTCTTAACTCTGTTACCCCAGAGGCTCTACCACTGTTGTTGATGGGCTCGGCCTCGGCCAGCCATTAGTCCATCTTGGAGCCGGCTGGCATTGGCTCTCTTGGACACAGCGGAAACTTCTAGCAGCTTTTTGCAGAGCAGAAGCTGCCACCCCTGTGCCCCCCCGCTACCAAAACCTCGCCATGCAAACCTACAACATTGTTAGCTTAATGACTGAGACACTGCCCTGTTTTGCAAAGAAGATGTATCTGAGAAAGGTGTTAGTTGAGGACATCAGGTTTCTTTTGAATCACATTAAAAAATAAGAGAAATTGTAGACTTAATGACAACTGCAGCAATTCTTGTCAACCGAGACACATGTAGTAAGAGACAGTCTTTGCCTCAGAAAGCTTGCAGAGTACACCAGCCAGGCAGCCCATGCAAAGGAAAAAAATTAAATTTCCTTCATTTAGAAGGGAAGGTGAAACACATTACCTGAAACTACAATATCTGCATGGGAATAGGATGTGGATTTGAGGCTGTGCTGCTCACAGGGTTTTCCTGGCTCAGATTTGCTGGACATAGGTGTTAAGTGAAGAAGGACTGCTCCCATGTATCTTACTCTGGAGTCCAGCCTTGAATATGGGCCCAGTGCTTAACAGAGTCTGGATGGATTGAGCCTTCGGGCTCCCGTCACTGCCTGGAGGTCTGATGTACTTTACTTTGAAACTGATAAATGGAGTGGTAGAGAATTGTTGCTGTAATATGAATTATTCCCACTGTTATTAAATAATAAACATGACCACAGTGACCTACTCCATCTCTGGACTGGATTCCTCCTGTGGCTTAATCTTGGTAATGGAACTTCGTATTGGAACTACATAATGTCACGGGTGAGCTGCGGGCCGCTGGAGAAAGGGGCAGCAGAGGGAAGTTGGTAGATTGATACCATGTCATGTGTATTATAAAGAAAGGTAGTAAAAGGCCTCGGGAAATTATATTTCTTAAGTAATGCAATCAGAATTGCACTTAGACAGAGGAGATTGCTTTGTATTTACTAGCTATGTTTACTGCGTTTTCTGATGTGCCTAAATAGGAAAAACAGGTATTTGGAAACTTCAGGGAGTGGAAAATGCGAGTTCTAGACCCAAATCTGTACAGTTACTTTTGGGAATAACACAGCAAAATGAGTGAGCTTGATTTGCTGCACAGCAGATGCCAGGATTATATGATGTGGAAGGAATTTTTTACTTTTAAAACCTTTCAGTGTGATGAAATGCAGGGGAGAGGAAGGAGGGGCTGACATAAGTGCCCTCATTTTTTTTAACCTCTTCTGTGCTCTGAATCCAGAGATACCAGTTGATTCATGCAAGCACAGCCCATCTGCGTAGGTGGACTCCACCAAAACAGTAATTAAATGTAGTGTATGTTTCTGGGCTAGAGCTAAAAGGGAATAGAAAATAATACTATTTATTCTGTGGTCTAAAGCTTTGCTGCTATAAACAGAAAATGCAACAAACAGAGAACTGAGTTCACATGAAAATTGATGAAAAGTACAGTGTGTCTTTTGTGGTATTTATGCATTATTTAAAACAAGTTTAGCAGACTATAAAGCTTTTGATTATAGTCAGCTTGTAAGTGTCTTCTGCTACATTGTGGAGCATCTCAAAATAAAATGGACCAGCAGTTGTTTACAAAAGCTAAAGGCTTTCAAGACCAGCTCAGGGGAGGAGCAGATGGTATTTGGGCATTGTGTTGTGGTCTTGCAGTCCACGCGATGCCATGTCTGGCTGATTCATGGAGATCCGTTTGCAGAGGCATCATAGCGAGCTGCTTCATTGAGAGGAGGAGAAACATTTGAATGAACTTTCTTGCCTTTTGCGCTGTATTTAGTAAATGCCATCGACTGCTGTTATATTGAAAGAAAATGACAAGAGTATATTAGAGCCTTTATTAAAATAAACTGGTGTCCTTTGCAAGCGATGATGCTTGCATTCAGGAGAGCTGTCGGTATTGGCTGTGACAAGGTGACGAAGCTGTGCGGGTAAGGTCCAGCCCCCGCTTTTTATGGTGGGATCGCACCAGGACCCTGTCGGTCGCCTGCGGTGGGCCTGGGGAGCAGGCAGCCCCGGGGTGCTTCAGCTGGGCGAAGCGTCCTGCCTGGGCACCACCTTCCGCTCCAACCTCCGCTTCGTTCCGCAACCGAAAGCTCCTGCGAGCCGAGAAGTGTTCCCGCTGCCCTTGCCTCCCCTTCCCACGGGTGCCTGCATGCAGCCCGGCTTCGGGCGCGGGCGCTGTGTTGGGACGCTTTAATGTTTCATTTGGACAGGAGGGGAATGTTTTTCTTGATTAATTTAAAGAGGGTCCAAATACTTCTGTGCCAAAGGGAGGGAAGGGGAGAGGGGAGCTGCGCTAAAGCAGGGACAGCAGTGAAACCCCAGGTGACAAGATCTTTGCAGCGTTTCCCTTTTAGGCACTCAGAAAGCTTGGGGTGACTTAATATTCAAAACCTGTTGAACCTGTTGGCAAGAACAGAGCCCTAGATACTCGTTGCAGCCGGTTTATTTGTTGCTACCAACTGCATTTCAATTGCCTAGTGATAGTGTTTGTTTTCTTGGAATTTGCTTTCTGGTGCAAGGTTTCAGCGGTGGCTCCTGACCGCAGCCCTGCAGAGGTGGAGTTGCTGGGGGCCAAGGTACAGCGGGGCTGCGGGCACCCCACGGGAGGGCAGCGGCAGAGGGGTGTCATGGCTTTGAAGGGGCTGAATGTGGAAAACGGAGGGGGGAAAACCTGTAGTCACTTCCTACTCCTGCTGGCAGGCACGGTTGTCGTTAAACCCGCTGCTTTTATAGGAACAAGCTGACCTACTTATTAACGCATTGTATTTCTGTGTTCAGCTATGGCTGTCTGCCCCAGAGGGGTTGTGATTCCGACCCTGCCGAAACTCGTGCCCCAGCCCTGTCCCAGCCTTGCAGAAGGGCAAGCCACTTAATGGCAATAGCTGTGGGCACGCTTAGAGTATCCCAAAGCAAAACTGTTTTGCCAGCTGGTGAAATTCAGGGATGGCTGTAGTCAGCTGCTCTTCCCTAGCTGCGTTCCTAAAGCAAAGTAAGGGTTACTTTGATAAGAACACATGCAAATGAGCAGATTTGGAGAAGACGAAACAACTGTGCTGGGTCAATGAGAAGCTTCCTCTAGATGTGGTCAGCTGGTGGCACTGTGATGATGTGAGATTTGTGCATCTCATCTCATGGAGATGATGGCATCAGCCAACATGGAAGGCAATCCTGCAGCTCTTTCCAGCCAGGGCTTTGGTCTGTTTTAGCAAATCCAGGTTTGTGTGAGCAAACAACGAATGTGTGATGGTGGTGAAGATGGGACAGCACTAGGAAATGTCCTTTCTGTGGCAGACTATTGCTTCTGCTTCTGCTCTTGGGGGCCTTTCAGTTTTTCAGAGCAATTGGATGACCATTTGGCTAGGCCAGCAGGAAGTATCTGCTCCATCTATCTGTAACAATGGACCTAGACCCTCTCTGCTGGTCTGGGTGGCACATTATACTTCCACATGACTTTCCAGTAAAAATGGGTTTGCTGCTTTGACCGAAATCTTCAGCTGATTTGGGAGAAAATTTTCTGCTATATTGTACAGAGGCTTTTATGAATGTATCTTTTTAGTTTCCAACCTGGAAAGCCAACATAGTTGTCCAAATAGTCAAAGCTTTCTGAGAGATTTCTTCCAGTTTTGCCCCCTGAAAAGCTGTTACCTCCTTCAGTAATTACATTGCAGTGTAGCCTTAGCTTTGAGGACCGTGGAAGGTGGAGTTCATGTAGGATACACAGTGTTACTACAGGTTGTGCTGCAAAATTCATTTTGCCACCTTTTGTGGTTTTCCCTCCAATACCTTGTACGCACATGCATGTCTCTCTTTGATATACACATACACCTTAATCAAACCACTTAATCTAAAAGTTTTGAAAGAAAAGAGAATTTCTGTGTTTAAATTCTTGAGAGGCCCTCTGCTATCATCAAGATAGAGCTGTAGGATTAACCAGAGATATGGAATGACAGACATTATAGTTAATACTCATCAGCATCCTTTCTAGCAATCTCAAAGCAGTCCCATCAGTAAAAAGCCTAAGCAAGCTGTGCTGCATTATCATGATTGAGGGCCAGATCACATCTGATGTTGCTGGCTGACAGGGGTAAAAAAGGAAGTTTTCCCACATCTAAAACTAGCTTTATAAATAAGCTCTTTGTAACATTGCAAATACATCCTCACACTTCTGTTAAAATATCCAGTAATGACATGAAAACCAACCTCAAACAAGTTTCCAGATACTTTGCCTTGAAAGAAAAGAAGGGAGCTGCTTATGTCCATCCCTGATGAAGGAAAATGCAGCTCAGTGCTTTCCTGGCATGAAGAGTTTGGGGGTTTATGGATTCCAGGCCCTACCCAGCCCACATCAAGTCTAGCAACACTGATTTTTAATCGGGCGTAATTACCACTGTTAGTCTCCTCTGAAACGAGTGAGTGACACGACTTATCTCCAGCCTTTTTAAGGCTTTATGCTGTTTTCCATAACTGTATTGTCGTTGTACAGTCTAGCACTGGGTTTTCTGCACTCAGGAGTCCTGCAACTACCAGGTCTCTAACTTTACTGGAGAGTAAAATTCCAGTGAAACTGGAATTTCACTGACAGTTTTGCATAAAATAGAAAATTTTTTTGTTGGTGTGTTCCCAATGGAAGAATATTTGTGACTTTTATAACAAAGGCTCTGCAAAGACTGTAATACATGCCATTAGTGTGTTTGTTGTACTGGGTGAAATATTGCCCCGCATTTATGAATAATTGTTTCTAAATTGGGTCATCAGGTATGTGCTAGGGAAGGGGAAAGGATCCCTATAAAGGTCTTCAGTTCAGTTCCTGACTGCGTGCAAGACAACTGTTTGCCTATAAATGATGGCATTAAAATGAAAAATAAATAGGAGCTTTCTTCTTTTTGCATTTGCTTTTCGGGAGGCCCACCACCCTTGTTCTTTGAGATTTTTCTACCCCCTGCTGGAGGCAGGGAGAAGCGGGGAGGTTCAGAGTGGGGAGGGGAATCTTCCCACAGGCACTGGGGTTCTTAGAAACTCTTCATCTTCTGGCAGAAGGGTGGTGAGATGAGTCAGGAGGGCCTCTGTGTGGCGGTGGGCAGCTGTCGGTTTGACTCTCCCATGAGAGGGAGGTGATCGTTACAGATCGGAGCACAGAGAGGCAGCGACGGGGAGGGGGGCAAGATGGAATGTGTTCTCTCTGTTTTGTTTTGTTGTAATCGATCTGATTACCAAACATTATTAAGATTTGTTTCCCCAGACAGCCGGTGCTTTGCTCTCACAGACACACAGATCTGATGCACAGACCATGCTAGTAAATTGAATTTGAGCTGACAGGGTTAGTATGAACCATTTGCTGTAGGTACATGAAGCAGAACTCTCTGAAAGCCGAGAGAGATGCCTGTGTGCCGCCCTGACAAGGATTACAGGATCTCCTGGTTAAAATCAATAAACCAGCTCCCACTAGAGTTTATTGAAATTTTGGACTACAAAAAGAAACGTGGGACATTTTTTCTATTTGGTTGCAAATAGGAAATGGTGAAGAAGACTCACACTTAGTAAAAGCAAGCCCTCCCTTCCTGCCTGGCTGCCTTTGTGATGCCACCCACTTGTCTGGAGCGGTGGCCGTTCACAGCAGGGACACGGCCGTTTGGGACAGGGAGCTGCTGTAGGGAGAGATCTCACACCGTTTAAAGGTAGTTTCCTCTCCGGCCCTGCTGTGTGCCCATGAGAATGGCACAAAACACTCTTGTGGTTCTGGTTAATGACAGCACTAATTTTTTACAGAACTGTCCTGAGTTATAGTTAAGCTGCCCAGCTGTTCCAGTCTGGGGCCGTGCCCTGGGCAATGCTGGTACTCTGATCCTCTTCCACAGGGACTAGTCCTTGTCTGGGTTGTATATACGTGTAAGTGCTTTCCTGGATTACAGCCACATCTTCACTACTCTTTGGATAAAGCTTTTTTTTTTTTTTTTTTAATGCCCAGCAGGTTCTTTTAGGCACAGCCTGTGCATGTGGTCGGTTTGGGTCTCTGTTGACTGCGTAAAGAGAACGGGACGAGAGCCCCTTAGCTTACCTACTCTGTTTTGTGAAGTAAATACATTTTACACCTTTCAGCTGAGGATCTGGAAGAGTTTGCAAGGGAATTCTGGTTGTATTCCACCCATTCCTTACTCCTCCGATAACCTCGTCTGTCAGCAGCCATCCAGAGTCCAAGGAGTTGGAACACTATCATTCATAGCAGATCAGCGGTTGGCAGAAGTGAAATCCTGTGTGTCCCCTTCTTCTTTTTTAATTAAAACCTAACAGGTAACAGCAAATAAAAGGTTGTTTCAACTGTTCTGGATGGAAAGGAGCTGCATGGTGGCAGTTTGGCATGTTAGAATCATCCAAGGGGCCTGTGGGTATGACTCAACTGCAAAGTCTTGCCTTAGTGGTCGCTCTCTAGAGACTCGAGTGAATTATTCTTCCACCACATTTCACTTCATGGCATTTCATAGTTCCTCTGGTTTTGAAATGTTTAAGTAAAAAATTCCAGCAAAGCCAATATTTAACTTATATGTTTGCTACTATACAGCACGGATGGTACTAAATCGTTGCATTAGCCAGGTCTTTACTGGCAGATCTGGGATACATATGCAACTGAATTCAAGAAAAATGTCAGCAAAAGCAAGTTTGATTTTGTTTTTTCAGGTTTGCAACATACCTTCTACAAAATCTCTTCTATGAAGTATTGAAGGAACAAAAAAAACCCTAAGAAGTAGGATGTAATGTTTAGTCTAAACAAAACGTGTTGCAGTTGTGTTTTAAATAAATCCTATTACTATGTTTGCTATTCAAGCTAACTTAAAGCCCCAGCCTAAGACTGCGTAATTTCACTCTTAAAGTCTCTTCAGTGTTCAGGCAGCTTGTGTCCACTGTGTTGCTTTCAGCGGGAGCTTTCACTAAAAAAGGC
The DNA here is from genome assembly GCA_013399095.1 of Psophia crepitans. NCBI lineage: Eukaryota > Metazoa > Chordata > Aves > Gruiformes > Psophiidae > Psophia > Psophia crepitans. The sequence continues at coordinate 79,128 of VWZZ01002136.1, read as the reverse complement.
CAATCTGATCTCAGACTATTGACTGTTGCAATTAGAAAGTAATTCTGCTATTCCACTCGTTATCTTGTAGATATCTGCAAGGAGAAAGTCAAGCTCTTCAAAGGCTATCTTTGTTTTCCTATTTCATTGTAATACTCCTTCAAAAATGACGTTACTTCCTGCACTGCCTTACCGTTGCCCTGTGTCTCATCCCTCAGCCTCCTTGGGAAGCTCTCCAGCAAAAAAAGTCAAAAGCCCACAACATTAGAATCCCATTCTTCTGTCATTTCTTTTATTTGAAAATTAAAAAGGAGGAGTGTTGCAGGAAGAGTGGAACCAGTCTTGTCAGGTGATGGCAGTGTTGGTGGGGCTGTCTTCCCTCCTCCACTGATTTCCTTCCAAGAAGCAGAAGAGCAGCTTGTTCAGCCACGTTGAACATCACTCTCTGTGGAGAGCGCTCAGCCGTCATCCGCAGACCTGGGCGAGTCTTTAGCGTCCCCGCGTACAGGCTGGGGCTGGCTCGCAGCGATGCAAAATAGCGTTTGTCAAGTGCTCTGATGGAAAACAGGCTTTAGTCTGCTGCTGTTTGCTTGGGTAAGTTTGTGTCTAGTCCTGTTGGTCTTCGATGGGGATACACTTGCAAAAGATTGGCAAGGGAGGAGAAGATGCCCCAGCAGGGTTTTCCAGTGTGTTTAATAGGTTTTCAAAACCAGTAATTTGCTTTACTTGTTTATTGATCAGTTCATACTCATGATCGTTAGTTGGTCTCAATCTTAGGAAGAAGGTAGGTAAATGATACAGACTTTGATTTTGCTTTATTTATAAGATGCCTGTCTGTCTTGGACATAATTCTACAAACGGAAAGTGATCTTTTCTCTCAGGTATGACTTTACTCAAGAGTTAGCACTTACGCACCTCCATTTATCCACTGTCCCTTGAGGGAAAAAAGACCTAATCAAGAACTAGAGGGCAAGCCTGGGCTGGCTGTCGTGGCTGTGGGGTGTGGAGTTGAGCTCCAGCAGGTGGCATGCCCGCCTGCATGTGTACCTGCTAATTGGTCATGCTTATACTGTGGTTTTTAATGTATTTCTGGTGGCAATGGTAGCTGTCCTTGCCTACCTCTGTGCCTTGAAGCTCAGGGTTGCACAGCGTACGCCAGAATGGGAACTGTTGGGCTTGCAGCCTTTCCTAGGTTCATGAAGAAGCCCCTGTGCACAGAGCTCCCTAAGCTGTGGGCCACTGCCCTTCTCAGCTGATTCTCCCAGTCCTGTGCGTACGAGGCTCTGCCTGCTGGCACCTCTCTGCACCTTCCTGCCTGGACCTGCCCTGCTGTCCTGCACAGAAAAGCAGAAGAGAGAAGGCAAGAGTCTGAACAGAAGTTTATATGCAGGCGTGGGCGTGCAATGGGAGAGGGAGAGACCACTTGCAAGCTAGGGCTCACGTGGCTTGCTCACTGGCTTTCCTTCACAGTGCCATGGTTCACGTGCTACTGGAGTACCCTCTGGCCAAGTCCTCTTCATTATACTGGGAGTCTTGCTCAGGCCACTCCCACTGCATTGACTCTGAGGTGTGAGGCTCCAGCTCTGCGCTGCTCTCCTCCAAGTGCAGATAGGCACTGAGCTTCAGGCATCCCGCCTGAGTCCAGCAGCTCGGGGTACATGCACACAGGAAGCTGATAGACATGGGCCCTGTGCGTCCGTAGCACTGCCCGTAAGCCTTTTGCAGGTTGCCTTTGCTGTCAAGTGGTGTGACGTCTGGTCCTGGCATGTCAGACATCATCCTGGTCCTTCTGCAGGATTATGGAGGTGAGCCTCTGTGCACGTAGGCTTCCACAGGCATAGTTTCTTCATGACTGTGTTTTTGGGCTCCTTCCCTCACTGTCACAGATTTTTGCAGAGGCCTTCCCTGCCCTCGAGAAGCACAGTTTGGAAGGCAGCTGCTGGAGAGTCCCTTTGCCTGGATCACATTGTGAGCAGCAACACTGTGTAAACACTTCTGAAGACTCACATTCAAACTTCTTACTTTGTTCCAGCTCCCGCTGGAAGAGTTTTCCCAAAATACCATTGCTCTGTTGTCTAGAAATGTTCTGGTTGCCAGTCTGTCTTCAGCCAATGTTGCTGTACTGAAACTTCTTTAAACTTAATAGTTGTTCTTCCTTGCTTTCCCCCCCTACATCTCATGGTCACCTCATTAAATTGATAGAGTCTTACTTCTTTACTGCATTTGTTTTGTTTAACTGAGCAAGCTGAGCTCTCTGTTTTCTCTCCTAAAGTCATTTTCAGTATCAGTTCAGTTGTCCAGCTTGGTTTTTAGCTTTTTTATGCTTTTTTTTTTTTCAAAGAATGAATCTTTCCTGCTTTTCTGTGGATACAAGTTGGAGCGAGCTCTTCGTACAGTGACTTGCAGAAACTGCAGCTGAAGCTGAGGTCTATTGTTCCTCAGCCCAGTCTGTTTCCCAGAGGTTCCAGAGGAACCATTTACTTCATCAAAACGTGCTCTTTGGAAATCATAGATCTTAAACAAAATTAGGCTTGCTGTTATCCTTCCCACTTAATCTAAACTGAATCACTTTGTGGTCCCCTCTTCCAAAGTCATCCTCATTACTTAAGATAAAGAGCAGAAAAGAATCTATTCTTGTTCCTTCAGCAGTATGGATAAAGCAGCTTGTCAGCTGTCACATCCAGGAATAACTGGCCTTACCATGGTTAGTGGCATTTGTTTTCCAGTCTGTACTGTGAAGTTAGTCTCCTGTGTCGATGTAATTCCCATTTCTTTAATGATGCAGAGCTCTATCCAGATCCGTATCTGGTGCAAAAAGTCAAGAGCAGACCCGGTGTCTCTCTCTCGGAAGTCATCTTTGACCAGCTTTCCACAGCATTTTCAAACATTTTCTGTTTTCTTCTATTTCCAAACTCTGCTGTTTCATTATTGCATGACAGTATCCTAACATATAAACCCCATATTTCTTTTCCTTGAAAAGTACAGACCTTTTGACACCTGTTTCAATAATAATTGCTGTTCCACTCTGTTTGTGAATTTTCCTGTAATGACACTAGCTCCTTGAACTGCTCTTTTATTCTGTCAGTCTGCCTGTGTTATTAGCACACAGCTATTTTAGCTGCTGGGTTTTTTGTTCACCTTTTCTGCTCTTGTTTTTGGCTTCAGACTGCGTTTGGCTCCCTGGTTAGACTATATACAGTCCTTTTCACTGGCAGTGTCACATGCCTGACCCCTTTCTCATCATTAGTAGCGTTTGTTTCCTTCAAATCCCTGAAATACCTTTCTCACTTTTGTTTTCATGTTTATCTGACATTTTCCCCCTTTGCTTTCTGGATCTTGAAACCAGAATTTCTGTTCACCTCCCCAAGCCTTCCCTTGCCGTGTTCATGCTGTGAGTTGTGCCATAGTGGTTCCAGTAGTTGAGATGTTTGGGTGAAGCCCTCCTGAAGACTCATTTTGCGGTCAAAATACTGCAATACCCTTTTCCTGCAGAAACAGTGGCTGAGAGATGGGGGTGCTGTAAGCATTTCCCCGAGGGTTACTTGGGCTATGCAAGATGCTTCGATTCTTTTCCAGTCGGCATGGTCTGCACTTGCTAGAAAGTCAAGTGTTGAAAGTCATACTCTGTTCTCAAGGTCTGGTGGACACAAATGTCTTTTGAAATAGCATGAGAAGGAAGTGAATACTTACAACACACACTTGTATGGGACAGTGAGATATGGTTTATTTGGTCTTAAACGGTCAGAGTTGTGTAGTGGGCTTCCTCTTGCTGGTCATCCTCCCACTTTGCTGGAAGAAAAAACTCTTGTAAGCAGCAGGGACATTATGAGAGGTTGAGCAGCGATGCCCTTGATGTCCCAGTTAGAGATAACACACGTCTGCATAACTGGGGGTAAAGAGCATGTGTGTTTGTATGTATTTGGTCAAAAAAGATAGATGTGCAACCTGTAAGGCTGCGAGGAGTTACGGCCCTCATAATCCCATCTTCCAGTATAGAAGCTGAGCCTGCAGCAATCAGTAAGAAGATGGTTGGAATTCCTGATCACAAGTTAGGTAAGTACATGATGGAGCAGCAAGTTGTTCTCTCCTTCTGTGCTGGGCTCGCTGGCTAGTGCTTTCTCCAGCTGATGTTTCCTGTTCGGTACTACAAGCTGCACAGGCTGGATGGAGTCAAAAAGACTCTCCTGTTACCTTTGTGATGGGTAAATTTTATTTTCGCATCCTTCAGCACTGAAAATTAATCTTGCCAGTAACGCACACCAAAAGGAAAAATTAGTTTAAAACTGAACAAAACCAAAGCAAACATCTCTGCCCTGTTTTCACGCAGAGAGTGTATTACAATTTTTATGTATAAGATGTATATCTCATCTCTCTTTAGTCATCTGTGTCTTAAAAGATTTTTATCGCACTCTAACTGTATCAGTGTTGTGAGTCTTTCTTTTACCAGTTAATGATATTAATCTTTACTACTAAGATGAAAAGGTAGGATGATATGGTTTGGTTTCAAACAGCTTTCCAAATGATAGATGAACCTCTTTGAGTTTGGGCATGTGGAAGACCTTCTGTAATGCATTCTCCTACCTTTCTTTTTATTAAAGCTAATATTTCAAACAAGAATACATACTGTAACTGCTTGTTTATACAGTTATTCAGCTGATAAAATGGTATTGTTAGAGAATGGAAATTGTATGTGTAGCTTCATGATGATACAAATTTAACAAAATAGAGGAGCAGGAAGAAGGTTTCTGTTACAAATACTCTGTATTTTTGAAAATGAGACCTCTCAGAATAATTTGTGCCGTACCTTCCTTGGCAGTGCCTGAAATAAACTTTAAAAACGGAAAAAATTATTGGTTCGTTCAGACCCGTTGCTTTCTTCTGTGTCTCATACTAGATCGTTCCAAAGGAGTGGGAGAACCACTGTGACTCCAGACCAATTTCGTATTGCTAGTGAAATTGCTTCCTCCTGGCCTCTATTACATAGCTTCCAGAATTCTCTTTCTTGGTCTTTCATGCACTGTTGTTGAGGTATGAATATAACTTCTTGTTTCTTCCCAAGATCTTGGTTCTGAATCCTATTGGTTTGCGCTTCCACAAGTCTCCTGTTTATTTTAAGAGCTCTACTCAACCTTATTTAAATATTTCAGAAGTGGACTCAGTGGCATCCTACACCAAGGAGTTTGACAGAGTTACTGTACTTACAGTTCTTTTCAGGTATTTCTTTCTATCTTGCTCATTGCAGTTTGATTTTCACAGCTATGTTCTTGTTCTGTCATCAGGCAAAATAAATTAAAAATGGGGAGGGGAGGGGGAAGCCTTCACTCTATTATTTATTCTCCATGTCTTTGACCTAACCTGGCTCATACCACAGTTAACCATCACGATATGGGAAGGAAAAACAGACAAGTTAAATAGGGGCAAGCTGCTGTTTGCTCCATTGCGGTTTAATAAGCCCGAAGGTAAAAGGTGGATGACAGTGTGGCTTTTGAAACATTTTCCTGCTGTTGAAAATTGGAAATACCAAAGAATCAAATAACAAAAAATGTATAGGAATGGGCTGTGCTAGGAACTGAGGCAGGGATTGAAAAGACTGATCTTGTAGAAAAGGAATAAACTGGACTTCTGAGAACCGTGGCAGTAAGTTTTATACATTCCAGCTGGGACAGAGCCTTTGAATGGAAAAAAGCAGCGCAGGATGCTGAGGCAGAAGTAGAAGGGGCTAAAAACTACCGTAGTGAACGGTGAAGTGAAATTCTTTACAAAAATAGTTCTATTTTAGAATCAGTAACTTTAAATTAAAAGAAGATCTTATAAATTCCTTCCTGATGAGATAACATGGCAATGGTTGTAGTGTACAGATGGTGCAGTTTATTTACTAACTATATTTTTTACGTCAGTTGGCAGTAACGTTTTAGTACTACCTAAATATGCATCTTAAGAGCCTCTCTCTAGGCATCTGTGCTGGAAAATTCAGGCCGTGGTTGCTTTGAAGTGCTTCAACTGCTATTTTCTTTAAAACCTTATAGTATGGCTGTAAAATAAATATCCTCTAGCAAAATCAAGAGGGACTGTGTTATCCTAATTTTTATTACGATTTAGTTGGAAGGGAGTGGATTTGAAGCATTCAGTGAGATCAGATCAAAGTTTGAAATAAAAATATCAAAATAGTATGAATGATTATTAAACACTTCCTCGGTGGGATTAACTCACATCAGAGATCACAACGTAATAAAAGGACAGCTGTCACATCCGGCTTTCTCAGGTACCTGTTTGTTTTTAATTACTTTTTGTCAATTCTAGAATAAGCAGTCTGCTACTGGAGGGTTATCCTCTGTGTTGCTAAATGTTTGTATGTAATCTCATGCCAAAATATTTATGTCTGCTGTTTCACCACTTCACATGCCTGTGCAGGACAGATTCTCATCCATGCAGGTTAATGTGCAGAGTGACGTGTGGCTCGAAGCACGTCTTGACAATATGCACTAGATCATCATTCCGCGGAGTGATAAATTGTAGGGTAGTTCCTCAGTGGAAGAACGAGATGCTCTTTACCAATTTGGTGTTCACTTCTGAACACTTTGCTGGATAAGGGCTTGAATCCAAAATGCAGTGAACAGCCCTGCCGTGAGGTTTGTGACTTACCCTTCGTTGGTATCGCCTTCATCAAAAAGTTGTGTCTTTGAAAGCAATGCTGGCAGAAAGCACAGTAGGCTCCCACTGCGAGGGGCGGTGCTGCCGCTGTGGTGGAGTTCCTGCCCCATGTTGGCTTTGAACTGTGTTGGGATGTACACCTTCATGCCTGATGAGTTCGTGTTAAGTCCCCAAGGTTTCTGATACCCTGTGTAGGCAGGCCACTTGGATGAGGAACCAAGCACTGAAACCTCAGATTGTAGCATGGAGCACTGAGTGTATAGACAGCAGTTGTCTGGTAGAGCACGCTGTGCCTGCTGGCAATTTTTGTCACTATTTTTTGGTCACACTCTGATGTTGCCTGTCCGAGATTTTGACGTGTTCTTCCTTCTTGGTACGACGCCCACAATCCTTCCTTTTCTTTGTTGTTTCTTACTTTCTCCTTTCACTAACAAAAAATGAGCATACAGTTTGTGTATGCAGTCAATTCACCACTTCAATTAGCAAAAAGAAACCAGAATGCATTCATTTAAATACTTAATTTTCTAAACTCCGAAACTTCGTATGTAGTTATTTTTAACCTGGTTTCCTAGGGAAGGATGTTCCTGCAATCATTTTTCACTAACCACCCACTGTTAATAACTTCAGGAGCCCTTGTGTTGATCACAGCCTTCAGGCAGGGCAGAGATGTCAGGTAGGAAATCCACAGCTTCACGAGCACGGACAGGTGAGTGGAAGGGAAAGGACCCAGCTCCCAGGCTGGTCGGGCTACCACACGAGGTCAACCCTTACTGCTGGAAGTGAGAGGATCCGCATGGAAGAGACTTCACAAGGACGCCAGCTGTGGGGAAAGGGCCATCAGCGCGGGGTCCCCGGTGGGTGCCAGGAGTCTTAAGCAGGAAATGCCAGTCCAGGCAAAGACACCCGTCATTCGCCTGCCCTCAGTGCTGCTCCTCGTGACTATTCTTGGCTCTTCTTCTTGACGTCCTTCTCAGGAGGACACCTCCAAGTAGTGAGTGTAGTTGCTGCGCAGGAACGAACTGACCTTTCAGTTTGACCTCGGACATTGCTTCTGCACCTCTTTGTGTGGTCTCTGACTGCTGGCCCGCGACCCTCGTCTTCTTTGTGCACCCAATCCCTCCTTTTTTCTTTTCTCTCTGCAGAAGGACAACCCAAAGCACCCTGCGTGCATGTGTCCAAGCCCTCTTGCCTCTACGAAGGCATTATGGAATAGCTGTCTGGTTTCTTCAAGAATATACCAGTAGAAACAAAGCTGGACACCATAGCAGGTGTGGACGGGCTTGAGTCATGGTTGTGCTTCGGAAACAGCTGCTGTGGATGCAGTCATGTGTTGTAAACAGCTCGTGTTAGCGTCGTGAAGTCTTGCAGAAACATAGTACCATTAGTGGTCCGAAGGCGAAGCATACCCCTTTCAGGATGAACTGGTTGCATCAATTTTATCTCAAGCACAGAGTTTGTTACACAAACAAAACCTAAAGGCAGCAGAGAATGGGTTTTTTTCTGGTTGTGTCCTTTTATTCTTTCAACAGTGAAATTAACATTATGCCTCAGTGTTGCCCAGTGGTGGGACCTTACTTTAAAACACGAAAGCAAAATTTAGGAGTGGCCCATAAACAAATGCTGCTGTTGGCTTGATGAATTAAGATGCAGTAAAATCAGCTTCTAACAATCTTCCGATCTTACGGGCAGAGGTGGAAGAATTCTGGTTTGGTGTGGCTTTATTTCTCAGGTTTCTTTGGTTTTTGTCTTGCTTTTTAACGTTAGATAGATTAGCCCTCTTCAGTTTGGCTGCAGGGAAACTCCATGTGTGTGTGGGCTGGGCAGTACCTGGACCCAGGCGCGCACCACGGCACGTGTTCGGGAGTGAAGCTGCTTGGAAATGGCGCTTCCAGCGCAGATGCTTGCAGCAGGAATACTGCTGTTGATGTACCTTCAGACCTGAAGAAAGACATAAGTTGGTAAAGCTGCTTTTCTCAGTAGTCTGCTGGTGACTTTTGGAAAAGCATGTGCTGACCTCTCCAGACAGACACCTGCTTTCCAGAACATGGGCACCTTTTAGATTAATTTTGTCTGCTGCTGCTTCAGCTTTAGTTCTACACCTGCGGCACTGTTGCTCTGTTTACTGTTTCAGCAATTAAATAAGAGAATAGCCATTAGAAATGTGTTTCCAGTTACTGACAGAAAAGTAGTACATACTTAAACTAATAAAAAAATGCCCCCTTTCTTTTTTGTAATCAGTCCAGTGAATTTCTATTTTGCTTAAGCAGATACTGAAATCCTCTCTATGTCATTTGTATTGTTAATAAATTGCAGGACTTTATACCACATCACGGTACTGGAAGTAGGTTTGAAAGGTACAATATACATATATTTTTAACAGTGAAAAGTAATTTTCTGACATAATAGCCAAAATAAAGTACCATGAAGCTATTAGCAGTAAATTGAATTTTTTGGTATGTAATTTAGTATAAATACTGACAAGCTGACAAAAAAAAAGAAGAAAACCCAAACAACACACGCATACTCATTAGTCATTCCGTTTAGCAGCACGGAGGCAGCAGTCGGTCAGGGTGTGCGTTTTTATGTCTGCTTCAATTGCACACTTCATTTATTTGGACATGGCATAGGCGGCTTTCTCTGTCACACGGCATCACTGCACGATTAGCAAGTTGCGCCCCAGGGCAGCTGGGACGCTTTGCTGGGGCAGATGTTCTTTTCAGCTTATTCAGTGGCCGTTCTGGGGTTGTTTACTGTTGTCATAGCTACCTACATTTCCATAGCAGCCGAGCTGCTGTGTGTGAAGCAAGTGAATTTAGTTATAAAAGGATCATATTTTGTTCTGTCTCTGTAAGTTACCATCTGTCAACTGACTGTTCGTGATGGATTCAGAAACCAATTTAAGAGTAACAGCAGCCGGCCGATGATTTTTGCTTATATTAAAGTGACAATGGATGAGGATGCAAATAAGCTGGTGCTTCAATGAAATGCTAGCTTCTTCCCCCGCCCCCCAATTGTAGCGGTTTGGCTTTCTCAGACATCGCTGAAATCCATATCGACAAATCGAAATGACCGAGTGTCATCTTCTGTACTTGCTCAGGTGTAGGTGTTCCTTACGCTTTCCCACTCTGCTGTCAGCTCATCCCTGTGTGTTGCTTCCAAATTGTGATGTCTCACCTGCTCTCACAGATCTTTGTAATGAAATCTAAGTACTCTCCACTCTCTAAATAGCGAGTTCGTGAGGCTGACAGCGAAGGTATTATGCACACACGAGTCTGGTTTGGTGACATTCATCTCTGCGCTGTACTTAATACTAGCAATGGGATCACATGCAAGTTTGGGGGTAAATTCAATGTCTGATCAACGAGCCCTCTGAATAATGAACTCTTATACCTTTTCACTGCAGAGATTTGGTTGAACCTATAGTTTAGCAACGGGGGCAAGAAGATTAGCCCAGTTGTAAATAATGTATTTATTGGTTGATTTTTCCAGATCCTGACATTGATGCTGCCACTGCCATGATGCTTTTGAATACTCCCCCTGAGATACAAGCAGGTTGTGAGTAGATATTTCTATAGCATATAGCAACATAGACGTGTAAAGTTAATATTCTCTTTTATAAGTATACAGCGTACCAGATGAAAAGGAGGATTTAATGAAGAACTATAACTTCCCTTGTAGACCCTTACACTTCTTTGACCCTTAAATGAGTATAATTTTGTGGTTCATATTACATTCTTTGTTACATGAATAATAGTAATCCATGATCTCTAATGTAAAAGAGGGGTTATTGTTATTCATGACATACACGTAATTGAGTAACATACTATGATCCGTACTGATAGAAGGACCTGGGGCAACAGCCAGGAGAAAGGCAGAGAGAGACAGAGAGCACGAGCGCGAAGGGTACATGGCATATGGTTTTGTTTTCATTTTGTTTTGATTTGACTCCCATCGTGTGACTTACCACAGCCATCTGGATACTTTCCATTCACTTGGGCACTCTGTCAACTCCTTCCTTGCACACATCCTGCCCCTTTTGCCTTTTTGCTCTGTCTGATGCAAGGCAGTAGTCAGGCTCCGGGGAGCAAGGAAGGGTCTCATTTCCTGCCAACACCGTCCTTGGCTGTGACCAGACCCCAGGTTTCAATGCTGTGGTACTAGCAGAGCACTAAGGGGCCTTGGCCCCCACTGCACTGGGCTTTGCAAACAGAGCAGGAATCATCCTGCCCCACAGAGCTTGCAGTGAAGGTATTAGAGGAATCCGTAGAGGAGTACCGCTGCACAAAAGCAGGGAGTACAAGAAAACAAACATATCACTGGTCAGCAAGCACGGTAGTAATGCCAAGTGACAGGCAGCTCTAAAAAAATAAAGGCAGAAGTTAAAATAGAAGGCATTATCAAGCCTGTCTAGCATCACCGCTATTGTTCTAGCTCGGGCAACCAAATCCAAATTCCAAGGGAAGCCTTGATTCGCACTTTGATACTCTGCCTGGGGAAGAGAGTCAATTACCATCAAAGCGTTTCCTGTGCAGCCTCGGAGAGCTATTGTCAGGCTGCTTTGTGACCCTGCCAGAGAAATGCCTCTTGAGAAGCTCCTCTCCAGGGAGAATGCAATTCACCAAGAAACTGCCTGTTCTGGAAGGAGAGAAGAGTGGTCCTTGTCCTCCCCTCCTGAACAGCCTTCAGGGACTGCACGTGGTAAAAGCAATCCCAGCTATATGTAGGTAGGAAAAAGGAAAGATTTTTTTTGGGGAGAGGAGGTTATCATTGGGCTTCGTGGGAAGAATAAAATGAGAGTATCAGAAATCTAAGGAAGCCAGCTTTGTGAGGCAGAGAAAAGGGGAAAAGAAGCTGGGGTAGAATGAGAGTGCAGGGGTAAAAAGGTATGTGAGAGAGGGAAGAAGACAGAAAGCACAGAAAAAGTTGGGGAAAATGCAGAATAATCTGAACTCCAGGAGGAACTGGAGAGCAGAAGGCTGCAGACAAGAAAGGGAGGAGATCCATAGTAACCTGCATCTACTAAACATGCTGCAGATTTTTATCACGTGCACGTTTGCCAGCACTGCAGGTGTTTGTGTGGAAGTGATTTGGAGACTCGGGCACTGTCATTTCATAGAGATCATAGCTTGGAGGTTGGCAAATGCCTTATTGCTATTTTAGTTTGTAGCAGTCGCTCTGAGGAAGGGAACTCTAGCCTTCTACAAGTTTGGCATATCTCTCCCCCCCATGTCACCTTCCCAGTGGGCTGTTGTGTCAGGACATCAGAAGTGAGAGGGAGGCGAAAGCAGAAAGATGGCTCCTCATTCACATTGCTCCTTCCTTGATGTCTGCAAGTGCCGAGGCCTTCCTCTGCGCCTTTAAAGTGGAACGCAGGGTCTGCTCAGCAGGTCATGAATCCTTCCCAACATTGAGCAGAATCGGCTGGTGCCGGGATGAAAGAGCAGAAGTTTTTATTGTAACTCCTCTAAATTACAACGGAGAGATGTTTGTGTGTGCGTGTGAATGGATACCTGAGGAAGTAAATCAGCCTGTCCTATGAATTGCTCTGGGGTCTCACTTATCTACCATGTTAGGAAAATCTCAGACAACTTAAAGCAAATCAATTACTACCGCACATTAAGAAACAATTGCATGAAAAATGACATTTAAAATTAGTTTTCAAATAAAAGGCAGTTGGGCTATAAAAACTTCATCGTGATGCTGAGCATCATCTAGAAGCTCAGAGTTCATTCTCTGCGCTGCCAGCGACTGCAGCAGTCCGTGAATCAAGCTGTGAATGATCGGGGCAGTAAGCACACTGCTACTGTTTGATCCCTTGAAGATTTGGAGTTCTGTTCCTTGTATCAGACTCTGGTGTCAGGCATGCGTTCAAGCCGTCAGGGCTGCAAAATGCCCCATCTTCTGAAGTCAAGATTTGGAGAGGGAGGGACATAGTTTAGAATTTGGCCACAGGTGTTAATACCTGACTGAAAACACCCGTTTGGTCCAAGAGTCTGACTCCAAGTGTGCCAGTTACTTCCACAACAAAGACAGTCAGATAGAGGCAGAGCCTGAGCGTGGTTTCGCAGTGCAACAAATTGGCAGGTCAGAAAGTTTAAAAGTCTGGTCCATTAAGGCCTTTGCCTGTCCTACGGACGTTTAACCCTCCTTGTGAAACGTGGATACCTCCAGATTGTGACAGAGTCTGGATTCAGGTTGGTGTAGATGGTTACAGGTGTTGGCTTTTGACTTTGAAGGTATCCTCTTGGATTAAAAGCTACCTTTCAAGCAGGGTGAAAATCTGTGCTCATCTAGGCCATGTGGGTGCTAAAAGCATCTTTAGGATGAAGTTAGCCACAGCCATCATTCTAAGTATTATTAAAATTTTTTATTTTAATATAGTCTGTCAGAAAGGAATCCCATCTCAGTGGCATTAGAAAACCCAGAGTAAGCTATTCCTGCTTTGTAACAGATTGATTAATTAGCTTTATGGTTTTAAATGACCATTTAAAATTCCATACCCATGTGTGAAACACTGCTAAGAACCACAAATGAATTCTAAAATCACCTTTTGCTTTTATATGAAATGTAGAAATGGTGTCTGAGCTGACAGAAACATTGCTTACCCTTTATCCCAGTCACACTGTGCTGTAGTTTTCATGCAAAAAAAAGGCATAATAAAAGAGTAAAATACTGTTACTAAGATTATTTTGTGTTTGTGGGGGTTTTACTTTGTAGACTCATAAAACTGGTTGTTCACATTATCACTGAAGGTTGGAAATAATGCAATTATAGTTGGGGTGTTGACATCAGTTTCTAAAATATTAACACTTTGCAGTATTTTCACAGACCAAATATTTGTAGATTGTAACTAAAGGCAGAAGTTCAAAGTCACCGGCTCTGTTGCAAGACTCTACTGAAACATACAATCCAGCTGGCACCAACAGTAAAGTATGAAAGACACTGTGATATGCTAAGAAAGGACATGTAGGAACATAGTTTTAATACTTTATTTGCTTCAGTTTATGGAATTCCTTGTATTTCATCAAGTGTTGTATGGTTTGATTGTGTTTAAAAAGAAACAGCAACTGAAACACCCATTTTCTTCCGTAGCAGCTATCACAAGTCACAAATACTTTGGATTCTGTTAGTAGCCAGTACATAAATATTAATTCCAAAATGACATGCATTGAAAGCTGTGTTTGAACCTGCAGGGGACCGGGTACTGGCTGGGCCACCTTGGGCAAGTTGTGTCAAATTTTTGGGCCTGGTTTCCCTGTTGGGAATCTAATTCACAGAGAGGCCAGAGGAAAAGGAGATGGTGAACAAAGGGTAAAGCTCAATTTAGAAGTCATGGCTACTAACTCAGTGAAGCCCGTGGGTTAGATTTGTACAACTGTTAAAATTTTCAATACTTTGATTCTTACCAGTTTCTTGAAAGTAAATGTTACCTGCCGTCACTCCCACGTAGCATTCCCAGCTCTTAAGAGTGTAGCATCCCGGGCATGTCATTTAGTCTTGCCAAACCATCGTGCTTTGTCACCAATAAAATGGAGATTGGGTTTGGTGGTTTTACAGTGTGTTTGGACTTCTGAGATTCAGGTCACTGTAAGCATTTTAAGTAGCAATACCTTCTTAATCGGGGAGGTCATTCTGAACTCGGACCACTGTTTGCTCTTCAGGAGGGATCAGTGAGGAGGGGGTGTGTGTGGTGTACTGCTGCCGCTGCTAGTGAAACAAGGCTGCAGGCAAAGTGATTATACTGGAAATCTTGATTTAATTCAAGAAGTTCCTGACTCAGCAATATTACACATAGCTTCGAATTTATGAGTAGTCCTTTGCCTTTTGCTGCATAATTTGGGAATTGCCTGCAAATATAAGTACAGTGCTCAAGCTGAAGTTTAATACTGCAAACAGCTGTCAACAGTGCTTGCAGAAACAGTTTGGTAGAAACCACAAAACTGAGTTCTCAGCTCTGAAAATCCATCTTCTGGTTTTAATACTGCTCACCACCACTCACCCAGGTTAGCTGGAAAGCAGTGGCCTTCAGGAGACTTTGCAACACTGGTTTTGTGGATGGTTCCTTACAGGAGCCTGAAGCACTGCGGTAAAGACCTTTGGAGCGTGGAGTTTTGCTGGGTGCTTCTTAAAAAGCAGGCTTTCTAAGGGTGAGATCAACATCTCTCTGGTTTGGAAATCTTTATTAATCTTTGTCTCAAAGCATATAAAACCCAAAAGAGATACATATATTTTAAATTTGGTGGGAGGAGAAGTAATTCCCTGAAGAGGTCTACTGATACTGTACCACTATACTTCTAAACTTGTACCCAATGAAATTTGCTCTTTAAGGTAATGCAAGTGGATTGTATATGTGGAAGATACACATACAGGAATCAAGACAAAAAATGATACAAAATTACTTTAATAACAGACAGCAATCCTCCAAATAAGATCAAATAGAACATGCTGTTTTCTTGGGACATTTTTATTGTATGTGAAACTTGATAACTGTAATGCTCTGTTTGTACTGCTCGTGGACAAGTTGCTTATTATAACTTCTTAGACAGCTTCCAGCCTAACTTTATATCAGAAAATGGTAAATCATTCACAGTAAAATATCTCATAAAGCTATTTTTGTGACAATTCTATATCAGAGTGAAAATTGGGAAAAGGCATTTTCATAGGGTTGAAACTTTCCATTCAAGTTGCTGGGATTTTTTTGGGGAATAGCATCCTCAACTTCCATTAAAGAGGATTTATTTTTTTTACTTTAGTGTTTCAGTATTAAGTCATTAAAGTGAGGAAATAAAATTGGAAAGGAAACTTACTTTTATGAAATACTTTCTACTTCTTTCTCCCTTCTCCTCATGTTTTGATTTAGCAGCATGGTTTAGTTTGTTGTTGAACAGTCCAGCATCAGCAAAATGAAGAATCGCTAGCCATGGTTTTCTACTTATACAAAAAATAACTCAGAAGTTTGAATTATTTTTATTAAATGTCCATAGTCAAGGTCTGAGTGTGATAGGATTATTGGGATAGACTTCTCTCCTCCCACCTCAAGTTTTTTGTTTAGAGTAAATGTCTTGTTGGGTTCATCCTTGATTTGCAGTTTGTTAGGACTACAGACTGTGGGATTTAAGAACTGTAAAATTGCCCTTGAGCAATAAAATAGAAGGAGTTAGGCAGATGGCATCAAATTTATGCCTGGGATAAGAGAGTTGAAGTGAATAAAGTTACACATTTGGCAGATAACATTTGCTTTTGGCGATTTCTGATGTCCCATCAATTATGCATCATTAGCAATTTACAATTTTCAGTTCCTGTAGCCTGAGATAAAGTATTCTGCAAAGCACTGTCCTGCAGGAGAGATTGGCAGAAAAAAGCTGAAGCTATACCTCGTGTCTATAATGATTTCTTCTGTGCTACAAGAGATGGGTCAGGGAAGAGAGCCCTGAGATAAATGCGTGTGCCACATGGTAACAGAAGAGGCAGAGAACCAGCCTGTCCCTACAGGATACCTTCACACTCCAATATTCCACTTTTTTAAAGTTTGTTTTCAATAAATACTATTCAGTCTTCCTCATTAGTCTAAATATTGTCTACATGGAGCTAAACAGTTTGGTGAAGTGTATGCTTGTCTCCCAAGTGACAAAAAGAACGTTTGTTACCCCATTGTTTTTAATTTCCTTGATTTACAAATCACTCTCAGTGCTGATAATTCATTTAACTTCCACATGCCAGCATTTAACCAGGAAGTTTGTTTCCTTCTTTAGTAAGTTGTTGGGGTGTCAATGTGTCTGATGACTCTATCCATTGAGTATTTCCTCCTTCTTTTCCATTTCAGTTTTACCAAATTGCTGTAGTGTGTGTTGACAATCACGTCTTCAGGGAAGGACCCAGTCTGACGTGGGTTTGAGTGTTGTGAACGTCTTGGATGCGGTTGTTAGCCCAGGTGGATGGGGCAAGTTTGCTTCACTTGCAAGTAGTAGATTATGGATGCGATCTGTCAAGGGGTGTGATGAAAGAAATCCACAGTTTGGGATGTTCTACTCAGCTGATGTGCACACAAGACCATGGTCTGAATTAAAACAGTCCTGCACTGGCTGTGGAGTGATCATGAAGCCTTCTACTTATTTCCCACCTTCAGGGGCCGGGTACGAGCTACGAAACAACACTGGATTTTTTAGTTGGATCTTTTGAATCTGTTGGATCTTTTTAACACTACCTGAACGTAGTGCTCTGATGGATTCAGATTATGGTATGTTCTCCTAGATGGCATTCTCTTGATTGTCTGTTAAAGTGATGTGAAAGTTTGCTACAAAAGACACGTTATTTTCCCCCTTGGAGAATTTCAGAGATGCAGGCTTTATTTTTGACGCTGGATGCATTGCTTCTCTCTGCAGTTAGCTCACGGAGACTTGAAATGCTGGCAGAGCCTGCTCAGGTTGTGGAATTCCACCATAAGGTACAAAACTCATTTCCAAGTTCACGCAGCAGATTAGGGGCAAATTTAAAACCAGCACATGGTTTAACTCTACTCCAGTGGAAGTATTTCCTGGGTTTAAGCTTCCTGAGAGCAGACTGAGATCCAGTGCCTCCTTGAAAACATAACAGTGATGAAAGCTGAAAGGTGAATGATGATTTTGTTGTCTTAGACACTTTGTGTTTCACTAGGAACATTTTGTGAAAGAGGAAACCTTTATCAAAGAGATGCACGGATCTTTTCGCATTGTTTTCTTGAGCTGAGTTTCTCAGACATAAATGTCTCTCAGCACTTGCATAGAAAAGGTGTAAATTACATTTCACACTTCTGCCTAGGAATTGGGAACCATGTAACCTGCCTGTACTGTCGGTTAAAGAAGCATTAGAAAAGAGGAGTCTGGACTGTAAGGTGTTAGTCCAGACTGGCACTGATTGATGATACGGCTTAGAGCAAATTATCTTACCTCCACACCTTGAATTTTCAGTCTAAATATAAATACGTCACCTCAAAGTACAGTTTTGAACCATAATTAAAGCTTGTAAGGCATAAATGTGTCTTTGGAATAAAAGCACCACATATTTTCCAGTAAATAATCCACAACCTTTCAAAAGTACCAACATATGAAAATAATTCCTTGGATAACGAGTAACCAGCCTGCACAAAGGCAGGGGAAGCATCTGGGTACCGGGGACGGTGTATTAGCAGTTTACAGACAGATTTTCTTTAAAAATAAAGTCATTACTGTCAGTTTGGGAAGGATGGGTATTGATGCTTTAACTGCTGTAAATACAGATGTGTGAGCAGTAGAGATCAGTCTTAGGGTGGCACATTGGTTATGTGGATAATGAGAAATTAATGCCTTCTGCCGTTGATTTGTTCCTGCTTTTCATTGTAGGTTTAGAACGCTGCACAAGCTCATTTACCAGCAAGTTGTGGTGTTTGGCTTATTTTCCACTATGGTTCCAGATGTTTACTGAAAGGATACACTGCATCGTCCAGTGTCCTTCAGCTGATCCCTTGCGTACAACCCATCTGTTTGTCTGTCTGTGTAACTCAACTAGCGATGTGGTGGTATTGCTGCATCGTAATTCAGAGACTTTGGGGAAAAAAAGATGAGTAGCAATAATACTGCCATTGCAAGCTGAAGTAGTTACTGAATTCTGAGCGGTGACTGCAATATACAGAGCTGTGGTGTACTTCAGAGAAAAGTTAGGATCAGAGAATCATAGTTAAGGCCTCTTCTGGCACAAGTAGTCCTGTTGTAGCCTTGCAATGAGTGGTGGCATGCGGAACAGACCAGGCATAGCAGAAGTGAGTTTCATAGACAGGAGTAGGTACGAAGTTGTGTCTTTGGGGATATTTTCAATCTTTTCAGAGGACAGCAAGCTTCTACTTTCTTCTTTTTTTTTTTTTAACAGTTGTCATTTCCTGAAGGGAAGATGAAGTGGGAGAGTGTGTGTCTGTGTGTGTATGTCTCTAAGCTATGAGACTTGGCAGTGTATTTTATATAGACAGGAGTGCTGGAAAAAAGAGAAGTCGGAAGAACGTAAAGATGGAAGGACTTGGGAAAATATTTTTAGAGAAGTGATGGGAAAGTTAACAGGATTTTTTAAAGAGCAGTGGGAGTTGTCAGGTGGAAAGAGAGGCTAGGAGAGGAGAAAGAATAAGATAAGCATCTGCTAACTCAGCCAATGGAGCAGGATAAGTAGGTGACCATGGAAAGAAGAGTTTGGGCATCAAGGAGCCTGTTACTCTCTTTCTGCAGTGAAACTTTTAGTGTGTTTGCTTTGAAGTTTTACATGTATATATATTTCGGCAGGATCCAAAGCCAACTGACCCATGGCTCTGTGTGTAAGCATAAATGTTTCCTTTCGATATAAAACTCTATGGTTTGTATCAGAGTAAAGAGAAAATTCCCATATCTTTCTTGGTCAAAACTCCTGCTTCGTTTTTGTTTGTTTTAATGGGACTTAGTAAATGTAGAGAAACTGCACTGTGTAGTGCAGTACAAAATCTGTCCCTCTTGAAATCCTGTTGGAGAAAACCATGGCCATTGGAAATGATGTCTTTTTATTGATCTTTTGATATTTAGCAGGTTTATCTGTTGCTTTGAATTTACCTGTTGTCTATGCATTTTAGGTGAGCCATATCCTGGAGCAGACTGCTTTTCTTTCATGACAGTGTTATTTTGGCCATATTAAGGTCATGCTGTTGAAACAACTACAGTAAGAAATTCAGATTTTGGAGTTTTTAGTGACATAACATCCCTCTACAGTATCTACAAACCCAAACATCAGAGCACTGAAAGCCTGATAGTGTCCCCTGAGTAAAACAGATTGGATCGATTTCTCATAATCTAGTGCTGGAGGGAAAAGTGCACAAAGTAGTGAAGTATAAATAGCAAAAAGCAATTCTTAAATTATTTTGGTCATTGAAAGCTGACCCTAGTTGTTATAAAGTAGGTTCTGTAATTTTAGCCATTTGAGGCTGTACTTAAGCACCTAAATATAAATGACCTCTTCTTCAGAGGTGCTCAAGAGCAAGGGTGGGTATAACGCAGTGACAGGATTTGATTAGGTGGGTGATGTGCTCTCACCAGCAGGAGAAAGAAGATTATTTTCCCAGAACTAATCTGTGTGGTCTGAAGTTAAGCAAGGTGAGCATCGGGATAGCAGGAAAGGAGGTGTGGATCTGACTTGGTGTTGATAGCGAGTTGAAATGTACCTCAGCAGCTTAGAAATAATGTACTTCTGAGCCTACATTTCTCTGCCTTGGAATACACAAATATTTTCGGGTGTGAGTGTTTGAAGTTCAGTGTGTAAAGTGTAAGTGTTGATTCGTAGGCCGAATGATTTTTCTAGTGTCCCGGTGATTTGTTTAAAAATAAAATTCTGCAGGTGTATGTAAAGTGATATGGTTTACATTTATCTTAAAAGTATTTATATAATATCCATATATTTCAAAACGATACATCCAGAGTAGTGATTATCATTCTCTTTTCGGCCGTTCCCCATCAGGGGAAGTTACGGTATGAACGATGACTTGTAGTAAAGAAAAAGCGAGCGAACTGGCGAGCTGTGGACGTTAAAGGAGGAAGCTGGGGTGCAGGCTGTTACTGTTCCAACCTGAAGGGACATAACAGCTCTGCAAACAAAAGGCGTTACGTGTTAGTCCCTGGTAAGTGCCTGGGATAAGCTGTGCTCAGCAGTCCTGCATCCCACCACGAAGGAGGAAAATGCCGAGGACCTGTTAACAGATTCTTCCTTTGGTGGTGCTTGGTAGTGCTTCCTCTGCTGTTCCTTCAGCTAGGGGCTTGGCTGCCGAGGCTCAGCAGCGCACAGAATAGAATCACAGAATCATAGAATCATTAGGGTTGGAAGAGACCTCAAGGATCATCTAGTCCAGCCGAAACCTGCCTGGATAGAAAAGATGTACTCGGTTGTAGGTTAAAATCTTGCTGGACAGAGCTGTGGTTTTTTGATATGCAACCAAGTTAAAAGGCCCCAGTGAAGTCTGTCACCTGTAGCAGCCAGTACGTACGCAGTCAGCGTCAGTGGCAGCCGTGTGCGGCGTTGGGTGGGGGGTGCTCGGCTGCGTGCTGGGGGCGCGTGGCTGCTGTCAGGCCGGGTGACAGAGGTCATTGGTGGCAAGGGAGGGGAGCTAGTTAGTGGTATGGAGCTAATGCCTTTTTAGACTCTTCCTTGCTTTCCTGGTAAATCCACATTGGTAGTGAGTGTTTTATTTTGCAGGAAACAGAGGCCAAGAGATTGCTGCTCAGAAAGTAAGCTAGGATAATAAAAGGCTGTGTTCTTACAGTGAAGTGCTTATATTCTGTTTATCTGTAAAGGGTCATCGTTTCTTATTGTAGACAAAATAGTTACATCTGTACTTGTAGCTGGTTCTGACTCTAAGCACATGCATTCCCAGCCAAACGGGGATTACGAAACAAAAGTGATTCGGCTGTAGAAGGAATGATCTGCAGCGGCTGGGTCAGGCAGTGGCTTCCACAAGCCGTGTTGTCATTGGATGCTGTTAATTTTTTTGCCATGAAAATAGCATGGGAAATAGCATGGGAATCACAAGAGTTGAGGCCGAGATGTTCAAGGTAAGCAGTGTGCTACACGAGCCTCTCTCATGCTGTCTCAATTCATTGAAAAGCTTAAGTACCACGTTTTGCTCCTACATTTTGCTAACTTTTCCTTTAAAAGAAAAAATGTTCTTTTTTTGTTTTATTTTAGTTCCTCCGGGAGTGATACAAAATGGAGCTCGAGTTCTGAGTAGAGGAATATTTCCTGGAGCCAGGCCATTGCCAATCAACCCTATAGGAAGCATGGCTGTTGCAGTAAGGTAAGAGTGGCTCATTGCGGGACCTTTAGGAAATAAATCAGTATTTTGCAGAGAATGTAAAAGTATATGTAAGGTGTGCTCAACAGATACTTTGCTGCTTGCTAATACTTCTGAGGTTCTAAATGAAATAAAACCTGCCACCTAAAATTCTTTGCATATGTCATGCATGGCATAGCTGTCCGTTGCACACTGGTATCCTGGTTTCGGCTGGGATAGAGCTAATTTTCTTGCTAGCGGCTGGTATAGTGCTGTGTTTTGGATTTAGGAGAAGAATAATGGTGATAACACACTGACATTTTAGTTGTTCCCAAGCAGTCAAGGACTTTTCAGTTTCTCATACTGGCCTGCCAACAAGAAGGCGGGGGGTTGCCCAACGCACTGGAAGGGGACAGCCAGGACAGCTGACCCAAACTGATCAAAGCGATATTCCATACCATGTGGTGTCATGCTCTGTATGTAACTGGGGGGTGGGCCAGGAGGTGGTGCGGCTCAGGAACTAGCTGAACATCGGCTCTAGGTGGTGAGCAGTTGTGCTGTCATCACTTGTTTGGTACGTTCTTTTATCGTTGTTGTTGTTATCTTCCTTTTCTGTCCTATGAAACTGTGTTTATCTCAAGCTACAAGTTTTTCCTTGTTCTTTCAAATTCTTTCCCTCATCCCACTCCAGGACAGGGAGTGACCGTACGGCTGTGTGGTTGTTTTAGCTGCCGGCAGGGTTAAACCACAACACTAGTTTGTAAAAAGGGGTTTTATTTTCACTAGCAAATTGCAGGCAGTTTATGCTGAGAACCTCCCACAGTGACCTGTTTTTCTAAGCACAAATGCTATTTCCTGCTCTACCCTCTCCCCCCCCAACCCCTTCTCCTAAAGACCTTTTCCTGGATTAAATACCAGCAAGAAGAATATCAATAATATTAAAGCACATTCTGAAAGATATCTAAACATATGGCTGTCATTTTCTTATTAACTTAGATCTTTGTGAGGCAGTTTCTTTCACTACAGTTTCTATTTCAAGGTTATACCAAAACATTCAAGGGTAAAATGTTTGAAGATAGTGAACTTTTTCAGAGAGCAGGGCAGCAAGAGACACCTAGTGATGGCAGTAAGAACTGTGGTTCAGTGCTTTGCTTTACGTAAGGCAGTGCTGCTTTATTGGTGGAAGAGCACTTTGCCTCAGGTGTAGCTCCATTTTCAGTCAGTCACAACAGATATTAATTTGGTTAAGTGTGCTGCCAGTGCCCTTCTCTTTCAGGACTCTCAGTATCTGCAAAAGCTGTTCCAGCTCAGGCAGTTGGGTGTTGCGGGTGGGGTTTCATAATTAGCGCTGACCCTGCTTTGCTGGGCTGTTCCAATTACACCCTCTGATCTCAGTAAATGGCTGCAAGGCAGTGAAATAATAAAGTGTCTTGATAGCTACTTATTCTGTTACTATTTACTTGGGATTTTTATTTCCATTTGCTCTTTCTTTTTTTAATCCCTTTTCAGAATCAGTGTCCAGGCCTTTGGGTGCAGTATTTCCATCCAATAACTGGGGAGAGAGACAACCTATGACATTCATACACTCGTGATGCTTAAAACGCACAGAGGGGAAGACACTAATTGGAATAAAATCCATATTTTTTGATGGGCAACTGTTTTGGCTGGTTTTCAAATTTGTTACGCTGAAGGGATGTCACACTGAGGGTCATCCTCCAGAAGCGTTCAGAGTTCCTCTCCATCTCGCTTTACCACAGTCTGGCCTCGCTAGCAGTGGAGGTCAACTGCGCTCAGTAGCTTTGCCGCTGAATTTAGCCAGGACTTGTATTCTGCTCCAGCGGGGATTGCGGAGCTGTGGGACTACTGGATCATTAATTATGTATCATTTTTATGAGGTGTCCAAGCTAAACAGAGGACATTGTGGTCTGAATAGTCTCTCAGGAGTTTATCTACATTTCCTGCTTAGATCCTGTTTCATAATCAGGGTTGACTCAAGGAGGAGACAGAACTGTTTTTCCTTCTAGGCCACTTGAAAACTCACTTCCATGTAGACATCCTCAAATTGCTTTGCCATAAGGCTCTATATAGTTAAATTTTATGCATTTTCTGAGGACTGCTTCTCATGTTTTTTCCCAGCAGGTGGAACAGGATCTTTACCAGCTACCTGCTAATGTAGATTTGAAAAATTAGAGATTTTACCCCTCCCTTGCTTATGTTCTTTTTGCTCTGTCTCAGAGAAAAGCCTTTATAATTAGTTAATGCAGACATTTCTAATTCTTTTTGTTCTCTTCTCCAGCCTTAGGCAGTATTAGAAATAGCTTGCTATGAATATATTCCTGGTCTGCATGATGTCTGCTCATATTTAAGGGCTCCTGCAATATCCCCTCTTCTAATTTTTAAAAAAGGGGGCAGGAGGTGGGGGGAGGAGGCTTTGAGAGAGTTTGAGAAGTTAGGGGACTCTGCAATAGAGCAAGTTGAGCAGGCAGTTTTGTCTTGTTTTTCTCGGGGATGTTGGGATTCAGAATTTCTTTAGGAAGGTCAGTCTGGATGCACGATGCCTCTTAGAACATCATCTGGTCCTCTCAAAACTGGATATTTCTGTTATTAGTTACTGTAAAAATGCCAGCCCTGTTTCTTGGTACTTACCCCTCTCCTCAGATTCACGGGGCTACATAGGACCTGTTGTGTTGAGCTTGCGTGGCATCTCATGAGAGTACCTCTTGCTTATCGTGTGCAGCAGGGGGAATTTACCCCAGCATCCGTGCAGCCGCCTTCGGTTGCAGTTAAGAGTAGGGGTGCTGCTCACACTGCTGTCATTCCTGCATAGAGGGAGATGCTCCAGTCAGGCTGGCAGGGGAGGTTTTTAGACCTGTTCAAGTGCAAGAAGGTTGATTTGCCCTTCAAGCTTTCACCAGGAGGGGGATTTGCTGGGCAGCCACGGGAGGTGGTGCAGTCTCTTGTTATCTGCAGAAATTTGTGCCTCTACCTATGTATTGGGAAGCCAGATAGCTTCTTGCCAGGGAGAAAGAATATACACAAATGTATGTTTTCTTGAGAAGAGTTCCTTTGGTGCTCTCAGTGAAAGGCCTAAAACGACCTAAAAAAGGTGGTTTTCATCACTCATATAGAGGACCTCTAATATTTTCTTGGTAGTGGCTCCTTGCATTGTAAATGAAACTTCTTAAGTGATTTTTCTTAGTTACCATATGTAGGAGTTACAGGTTCTTCTGTAAGGCATTGGGGCTCTGTTGGCACATTCTTGCTCTCTGAGCTGTTTAGTTTATTTTGTGTTTATTCCCTCAGTATCTTAATGGTCTTTAGCTTTTGTTGTCCTCCAAACTGCATGGGAATAACTTGCAGTATGTTGTCCTGTTGTAGAGGCTGCCATTAGTGTCAGAACAGTTTGGTCTGGGGTTAAATTTGCAGTTGTAACTAGGTTTTGACTAATCTGTTATTCAGAAAGGAGGCCAAAACCACAGCATTGGACTAAGATGCTGAAATCTGCGATTTCTGATGTGTTAGCTCCCATCAGTTGTAAAGTTTACTGTGCTATTCTTCTTCAACAGTGTAACTGAACGTATTAACGTATTTTGTTCCTGCACAAGGCATTGATGTGTTGCTGTTCCCATGTAATTACATTTAATTATTTTTGATACATAAAATAAAGTAGAATTGAACTAAAAGTACGATTGGATTAAAAAACCCTACTGAAAAGTATTTAAGAAACACAACAAATCCACCATTTGCCACGAATAAAGAACAGCAATTGAGGAGAGCGTCGTTACGTTGTAGTGCATTTGGCTTAAATTGCACAAATAGGCCTTTCGTTCCAAACTAATCTACAAATGGAAAAAGCATCCCACACTATTTTTACTTTGAGAATCATCCTCTGGTGTTAGATCTCCACAGCAGAGCATAATTGGATGTGTTTTGACAGTAGCTTTTTATTTACTTTATTCACACCACTTTTAGCTTGTTTACCATCCGTATTTTCCATGTTGTGGCTGACAAGTCTAAGACCCACCCGAAGACAGCAGGGGAAAATAACGCTTCAAAGCTGCACAGCGTGTAGCATGTCTCTAACATGAGATCCATCATATGTATTTTTGGCAGACCATATTCCCATACAGTTCCCTGAGAGAATCTAAAAGCAAATGCAATGATAGTCTGGATATGTAGAAGAGAAAATACTGACTTACAAAGGTATTAAATGAAAGCAAGCAAAGCCGGCAGTGCGTGACATGCAGCGAGGGGTTGGTTGTGCTTTGAAGGTGAGCTCCTGCTCTTACTATGTACATCTATTGGAAAATACCTTTTACATGTTTACTTTGGAGGAGTTCTGCGTCCACTTTAATAGGCATAGTCTTTATCAAAGTGGCCGATGCATCTTCCAGCACGCATCTTGGCAAGCTGCAAGGAGCTTTATCATGTATGATTGCCTTCCGCCTGAGTAAGGTGTTACCTGTTACACCAACCCTTTGGAAGAACACAAGCTTGGAAGCTACGATAATATTAGAGCTGTTTGAACTACAGTTTCAGTACATTCAGCGGACAGCCTCCACAACGATGTTTGCAATTTTCCTCGGTTATCTGTAGTGCGTGAGTGGTTTGTGTCTGCGTCCACGTCCTGCCGCAGTGCAGTAGACCTACTGAGCCTCAGCCTCTTCTGCCTGGTGTGGGCAAATCCAGCAAGGTGAGGTTGATAGAATTCCACTCTGCAGAGAATCTCACCAGCTGTGTGCCACAGGTCTTGGAATTTGGTCCAGGTTATTCTGCTAAAGATGTTTTACAAAATATCTGTGGTAATTTTTTTGTATTAGGTCTTTTTTTCTTATTCTCTGCCCCAAATGTTCACTGCTACAGAGGCTGCTGGACAGCGTTCACATGGACTCCCAGGGAAACTCTGGTCCTCATTGCATGTTGTACTGTGTTGGCTTCCCCATTTTTTTTTGGCCAGATTAAGGTGCTGCTAGTCCTGGCCAACAGGCTTAATGGTCTGTTCAGGGGTCTGTTCTGATGGGCAGGCCAAATGGAAACCCCATCCCGTAACAGTCACCAGCACATGCGCCTGAGAAGGAAGTCAAAAGGGGGGAAGAAGAGTTTGCAGCCACCTTGGTGCAAAACTTTCAATCTGTCAGGATTAGGGAAGAGCTAAGCAGAGCCATTCCTTGTAAGGATGCGTTGGCTGGATTTGCCATTCTCTGTCTTTGCTGATGTGTCAGAAGTATCAGGGTGGAGGACAGCACAGACTTCATTGCTTAACTGCCTTTTTAGCTCATACTTCCCCAGACTGAATCCAAGCTGTTGTTTCAGGCTAGGGCAAAACTTCTTTAAATGCCACTTCTAGGTAATGGGTTAAATTACTTTTGGTAGTGTTTGTTAGAAATACTTTGACTTCTTTAAATTATTGCACATTAAAAATAAAAATTAATGGGAAATTACTTGGGGTTTTCCCCTTTTTTTCAATTCTCCTTTCTCACCAAACATTTGTAGCTTCTCAAGGAATTTCACAATTCTCTGTAAACTGCAAACACGAGCTTCCCAGGGAATTTCCCTAAGTGAAAAAATTTTCCATTCAAGTTTCCAAGACAAAATATTTCCTCTTCCTGAGGAAAGCAAGTGCATCCGCACTCACAGAGCTACTGTTCTTCCCCACCCCAGAATGCAACACAAACAAACCTTACCTACTTCATCATGAGTCGATTTTAAAGTATCTGTTCTTCTGCTATTAATGCCACAGATCCTTGTGCAGCTCCTGATCACTGGGGTGTGACAAGAAAGAGTTTTGTGCCTAACTTTATTCGAAGATAGAAGATTGTTATCTATGATTATTTTCACTTCAAATTTATAACACAATTACTAGATTATTCCTCAGGCCTAGCTTTCATTATGGTGACTATATTTCTCATGCTGGCTTTATTTTTGCTTATTTTTTCCTCCCTTGATGCAGCCATTCAAGCAGTGATTAAATAAACCAAACAAGTAACATGTGCAGCGTAGATGCCAAAGCAAAAGTAAAAGTACATACTGACATCATCTGTGAACGATTTTTTTTGCTTAGGTAAAAGAACTGGTAGCTACTTCCTTCTACAAATTCTTAATTGTATATTCTTAATGTTCTTGCTTATTACTGGCAGCTTAACAACCTTGTTGCATTGCATTCCCCTTGCCCCCTGTAGCAGGCAGGATGAGTTATCCTTGGGAGCTGAAGGAATCCTTTAGTAACTAAAGGACAGAAATAGTGTCTGGCTTGATTATTCTTTTTTGCAAAATGCAGAGGGATGTGTTTGTCGTTAACTTTCAGATCTGCTGTTGGTGCTGACAAAGAGCTCTTTCTGCTGGCAGTTCATGCCTCTCGTTTACTGTGGTCCTTTGCGTACAATTAGGCTGTGAAATACCTATGTAAGAGCTTCTGTCAGTAGTGTGCCCAGCTTTGTTGACTTTTAACTCAATAAACCCTGATGGAATCTCATCATACAGCAAGTGAGCATTGCTTACTTCTCCCACGCTTGCTCATCCTCCTCTCTGCCGGTACATAGCGGGTTTACGTAACTGTTAACTACTTGTAGCTAAAAGTTCTGACTGTCCTGAATTTCCCTTTGAAATTATGTTACTTGTACAGTAAAAAAGAGTGTTCAAACCTGGAACCTGTCAAAATCCACAAACCCAATTTACCTGTACTGCTTTCTTTGTATCTTTTAACTGGGTGTTTCCGATTACATATCAAAAATGTCACCTATGGATTTGCAATCTCTCTCATCCAGAAGGATCAGAGATAGGTAAGGTGATACTTAAACTCTACATAGGTTTGATTTGTTGATCAAAGGAATATACCTGTCTGTGGTGTGGATACAGTAAGTATTTTTCAGCAAAACTTGTTGCCATTTCGCAAACAGAATGTGATTACCTATCTTTTTCTTAAAGGTAGTAGGGAAATTTAAGGAAGATGTACCTGCCCTTGGTAAAATGCCCGAAACTTACTTCCATCTCATCCTGGGGAAGACCCCTTTGAAAGGCAGAGGCACTAACACTGTGCAGAGGACATTAGTTCTTACAGAGCTGAGATGCAGCTGCTGTGAGTCCTGTCTGGCTCCTGATGATGTTGGTAGCAGAACTCCTATCCATTAACAAAGGGAATGGAGTCAGGCTTTCAGAAGTCCAAACTACCTCTGCAGTGCTTGAGGGTCTTGTTGTTGTGCTGCAGCCAAATTGAAATATTTTAAGAAGAATCTGTGCATGGTACTTCTATCTATATAACTATGGTAAAGATCCCTCAAGCAAATAAAATAGTCCATGTCAGTAGGTTAAAAACTCTAGAGACTGTCTTGTGAACTTTCCTGAAAGGGCAGGCCGCTGCTTTAAAACATGAAAATACATCAGTTTCTGGCAATCTTGAAAGAAGTTCTGAACAAAAAAATGGGGGAAAAATAAGGTATTACTTTAAATAAATTTCCCCTCACTGTTATAGTAAGCACAGAATTCTTAAATACCATTTCTTCCCCTCTGTAATTTAAAAATAATCCAAACATCAGAGCAAGTGTTTGTTTTAAAAGTCTATTATTGTTTCAGTAACAAAGTTAAGAGTTACAACCAGAACTGTGAGCAAAAATAGATTCAGCTGGCCAAAATCTGTCCCCTGAAACTCAGGGGATTTCTGCCCACTGATGTTCTAAATTGAACTAGGTAGATCACAGATTCATTTCTTAGGGAGTATGTGACTTTGTAAAAGCAATATAAAGCTTTAGAATATCTCAGAAGCGCGTCCGGAATATTAATGGTTTAGATATTAGTTTATTCAACTTATTAATCTACTAATATTGATTATAAGTAACTCTTTGTATCATATGTTTGAGCTATTCCGTATCATGTTACACATCAGATTCATTTACTTTCAGGATGTATGATTTTGATCTTGTGAATATCCTAAAACACTCTGCCTGTATAACTCATTTTCATTTCTGTGGATATCCTTTGCTAATTCTCTCCTTGACCTGCTTTCTCTTCCTTTTTTATTTCCCCAAGCAGAACTGGTTGGAAATCTTTCAAAATGTAAGTGAAACCCAAAGATTTTTCTGAGATACAAATGCTATCCATTTCCTGACCAGTTCTTCCATAGATGCCTTTCTTCTCAAGTGTATTGGTATTTCCTTTCCTCCCTTTTTTTTTTAAAGTGATTACTTTTTTCACCTTTCTGTGGTCTTCTGGTTTTCTTTGTCATCATCCCTATTTGCAGTCACTCGCTGTGGGGTGCTAACCCCATAGTAGTCCGCCTTCCCCCAGGACATTGCTTCTGTAATCCCCGGGCCTTTCGTTCTATTTTTATGCTGGTTGTGAAAGGATTGGGAGCTGGAGTTAAGTCCCGAGGGCACAGCTTTTGAATCCAAATTATAGCCCCTGTATGGAAAAGCAAACAGTAGAGATTCAAGAGTGGGGCAAATCAGGGATGGCTTTTTGGTACGTGGTTGCTCTGCTCCGTGGAACTGTAGCTTTCCTTTTGTTGAGAGTCTCTCAGTACAAGCTAACAGATAGGAGAAGATCTAATAACAGGAAAATGGGCATCTTGATTTAAGTCCCGTCTGCTAGAAGCCTGGTTCACTAACAGCCTAGTCCGTAGGAATCCCGTTTGATTCCCGCCTATTCTGTCCTGTGTTTGTTTCCTTGGAGAAGGAATTTATTGCTATTTTTTAATGGAAAATTAGTAGCATGTGATTTTTATTGAGCCACATTGCTCTGACTATTAGCTGCCTAGTAAAATCAAGTAACTTTAATTTTATGCTAATTTATGATAATTTTTAACATCTTTAAATGTAAATTTACCCTAAAAATGAAGAATCTGTCACTTGAAATGCATCACATGCTTCCTCATAATGACTGATCTTAAGGAGTTGGTTATAAATTCACCTTACAACCAGTTTAGTATGGATGATTTCTTCTTTTAAGCATTTGGCATCCTCTAATGACAACCCCTGCAGTGGCAAACCATCACAGAGTAAATGCAGCTGGCTTGCTGCACAATCATGAATGACATTGCATTTAGTTATTAATAATTGAAGGAGCTTTGTGTATTCCTTCTGGGTTCTGTATATAATTTATGGATCATAAAGTTACTCAGAAATCTAGGGGAAAATAATTTTGTTGTGCAAAAGAGGTTGGCAAGAGACTTTCTTTGCTAATAACTGGGCCTTATATACATATCTTTGAAAAAACTGTAAATAAGAATATTTGGAATGACTGATTAATTTGCTCCCTTCTAGCATTGTCCTGTCACTGATTCTCAGAAGCCTGTTTAGTATTTCAGCAAGCTCTACAGGCAAGAGCATTTAGATGAATAGGAGCTGTGGAATTACGTATCACTCACATTTTCCACCTTTCAGCCTTACCTTTCAGAAATGGATAATACTCTGCTGTTTATTTTATAAAGAAACCAGACATGAGGTCCATTCCCTTAAACCTAAAGCACTTTCCCATTTTTTAAGAAGAGCAGCAATACTCTGGACTTGCCACTGTGCCATTGCTCTTGAGAAATATCTATGTTCAGTGCCTGCATTTAAGAAAAGGTTTTAATCTAGCACTGCTGCGAGTGTGCAAAGCACTGTAGTGATAGCATGAAGATGGCAAGAGCAGATTTTAAAGCAGTTTACATGTGTTAGTTTAAACAGTCGTGCTTGCTTCTTGTTTCATTTTTTTCAACTGACAGAGGGGTTCAGGGCTGGTGGCCTGGCGGGTGACAATGATGATGCCTTTGCTCAATGATGAGCATCCTCCTCTCCATTTTTTTCAGCAGGGATTAAGCACAGTACAGGGTCAGTCGCTTCCTTAACAGACTTGGAGGCACTGTATTCTGTATTGTAACAACAGCAGCAATGCTCTAATACTTCCCAGTGTAGATATTTAATATATAGTTTATTATTATATTGTGCTGCAGTAGTTTCCACAGCACTGAGTGCCATAAAACCAAAGGGGAAAATTACAACTTCTAAAGCGAAACCAGATTTATTTTTTTTTCTACTGTTTGTTTTTAACCACATTTTAATATTGTGTTGGCAGCTAGTGGTTTAAGATTGTATTGCTCTTAAGATTATTCATAATGTGATCACAGTCAGAAGTGTGACTGGACCTGGGTTTTATATACTTACTTACTCACTCCTTCTGTTGGAAAGAGTCCTAAATGGAAGCTGTGCTACTTCCAGGTGAAACATCTCCTATCTTTGGAGCGCTAAAGCTGGAAAAGAGTCTTTGAGAGGAGGCAAAGAAGTACTCCACAAAGCTAGTGTCTCTTCCCATGTGTTTGCTTGTATCATTTTATATGAAAAAGGGGAGAGGATATTTATGCAACTCTTCAGATTTTATTTAATATCCAGTAGATAAAATAATGTGGTTTTTTCTTTTTTTTTTTTTTAGAAGTGTAAACCATTAGTTGAAATGTAAATCAGGACTGTTCAGACATCATTCATTTGTAACCATCCCCTGTTTGCTCCTGCCTCTTGTGCTGTATCATGTCTTTTGGCTTGTTGTACGCGTGGAGTCCAATCCACCAGCAATTTGAGTCAGGCTTTGA
Source organism: Psophia crepitans (assembly GCA_013399095.1). Lineage (NCBI taxonomy): Eukaryota > Metazoa > Chordata > Aves > Gruiformes > Psophiidae > Psophia > Psophia crepitans. The sequence continues at coordinate 47,155 of VWZZ01002136.1, read as the reverse complement.
AACCACCTTGCATGGACGTTACTTTGATAGTCATAATTTTAGATTATCTCTCAGTTAGCTTTATCATCTTTTGCACCGAAGCAAGATCACGTATTCGTGGCTTCTAAGACTGCTTCGATTTGTTTTTACAGGAATGGAATAACAAACTGCCGGATGCGGACAGAAAGCGAACAGTCCTGTGGCTCTCCAGTTGTTAGCGGTGACCCCAAGGAGGATCACAACTACAGCAGTGCCAAATCTTCCAACCACAGGAGCACATCACCTGCTAGTGACTCCATTTCCTCTTCCTCTGCTGACGACCAGTACGAATTTGCAACTAAAGGTAGCCAAGACAGCAGTGAAGGAAGTGAAGTTAGCTTCCAGAGCCACGAGAGCCATAGTGAAACAGAAGAGGAGGACAAAAAGCAAAATCGGAAGGAGACCAAGGATTCTTTAGCTGACAGTGGGTATGCATCCCAGCACAAGAAAAGGCAACATTTAATGAAGGCGAAAAAAGTACCAAGTGACACACTGCCTCTTAAAAAGAGACGTACAGAAAAGCCCCCTGAGAGTGACGATGAGGAGATGAAAGAAGCAGCAGGATCGCTCCTGCATTTAGCAGGAATTCGATCCTGTTTGAACAACATCACGAATCGGACGGCAAAGGGGCAGAAAGAGCAAAAGGAAACCACAAAAAATTAGAACAAATCAATGATTTGTTTGAACTTACAAAGTTTTGTTTCAGCACGTCAGGTGAATTCTAATGATTTGTGGCAATATCAGCAATTTTTTCCTTTTTTGTTTTTTCTTTCTATTTGGTTTTGTTTTGTTTTTTTCTTTTTTTTTCCTTTTTTTTTTCTTTTGGACCCTTAAGATTTTTATTTTTAAAGGAGAATGAAGCCATAGAACTCATACTGACACTCAGCTAATTTACAAAAGCTTTTCATTACCTGAAGACAAAAAGTTAACACAAAAAAAAAAAAAAGAGCCAAAATCGCCATTGCTTTCTCCGGCTTGTCAAAAATGCATGGTTGAATACGCAGTGACATCAGCATTAATGTGATGGGAGTAAAATTAGGCACTTGGAAATCCCTCTTATACTAGAAGAGCTGTGCGTAATTTAGTAATCATTCAGGCCTGGCCCTTAAGAATTTCTTTTAATGGCCTTATGATTGGGTTAGAAGTGAATGTGAATAAAGAGGTTTGGGGGGAAGAGGAGGCACGTGCTTCTCAACACCAAACCAAGAACCATCTAGTGGCACTTGGATACGCTGTGCCATAGGAGTCTTTGGACAGCCACTGGTGGCAACCGCGCAAACCGTAACGCACTTTTAGTGCTTCACGTACTACATGTGGCTTACAATGTGAAGACTGATAACTTTAAGTTTGGGGAAATTTGAACTATGTATGCAACGGGTTTCAGTGAAATAACGAGAAGAAATGGGGGGGGGGCACTGTTAGTAGCATCGTTAATCATTGAATTCTGTCTTCTATATTAAATTAAAAGAATGTTCAAAAAGCCATAAGCCTGAAGATTGGCACTGCGTGCAGAAAATAATAATAATAGGGAAAAACAAGCTATGTCTTCTAAACTGCCTGAGTGAAAAGCAATCAAGTCTAAGAAATTACAGTAGATATTAAGGAAGGAAATACATCAGAATCTTTTTCTGTGGATCAAATCCTTGATCTAAATGGGGAAACAAAGCTACAAAACCTGCCATTAGTAGTATTCTGTATTTAAAAAAAAAAGGAAAGCATATTGGTGAACAGCAAAATTCGGAAGTTCAACAAAAGAGCTCCTACACTGCCCTCAGAAATGAGTGTGCAGTTACCGTCAGTCAGCATTCATCTGTGCAAAAACGACCACAGATTTCCAGATTCAACCAGTGTAGCCAGCAGAAGAAATTTGATCCACATTGCATGGATTCCTTTGGGGGGGGGGGGGTACAAAAAGCAAACAATTTTTTTTATTCAAAGATTACAAAGTTCTTGTAAGGTAAATAATGTATTTAGCATGAAGCATGAATTATTTTCATATAAATATAGAAAATAGAGGAAAAGGCTATGCCTCTAATTTTTAAGCCCTTAGGCTTAGAGTTTGTTTTTTTGGGTTTTATTTTTTTGTTTGTTTTGTTTTTGTTTTTGTTTTGGTTCTTTTTTGTTGTTGTTGGGGTTTTTTTGAAGCAGGTGTTTAAGGTTTAACCTTCTTCAGGGACAAACACTGACTGTTGGGGAACTTACTCTGCAATATTAAAAAATAAAATCTTCATGCTCTGGTAGGGCTTGGATGGTTGAATTATACTGCCTTGTCTGCACATTCAGCCCCCCTCTCCCTACTTCTGTTTAAAAAAAAGAAAAAAAAAAAGAAAAAAATTTAAAGTGTGTCCTTTCCTCGTCTGTACATGTGTAACATGACGCAATAATCTGAGGGCAAATTTAGTAGTGAGTGTGTATGACAGAATCAAGAGAATAATGGGAGGTTAATTGAGGAAAACTCTCTGATTTGATTCAGGAATAAGTAGACAAGAAAATAGCTTTGCTAATTTGCCATGAGAAAATGAAGTTAGTAAAGAGCCTTACTCTGAGGTGTCCAGAGCAAAACCAGTGTTACAGAGTGTGATTCAGGTATAGTGCTACTCTCCTGGTAATGATGACTATAAGATTGGAGATCCCTACAGCAGAGGGAAGCTGTGAAATAAATAAGGCAGTCTCTCTCACTGGGATTCGTGAATTTGGCATGAAAAGTTCTACACTCTAGAATATCCTAAAGGCAAGAAGGAAATCCCAGGAACCAACTCCTTAAGAGAACAAAATGGTCTGTTTCTTAAAAAGAATATAGGTTTGTACTTATCCCTAACAACTGTTTCAGGCAGCAGTTTCACCAAGATGGATCTAGTTTATGAAGAGTGAGTTAGAGAAAGGTTTGACTTCCCACTCAGTGGAGTGCACTAAAAATTGCACTTGGACATGCCCGTGGTGCTGTTCAGTTAGGAGGTGGAAGGACTGAAAGGCGGGCTGGGCCGGACCTGTTGTGTGCTCCGCAAGCATTTTGTCGTGTAAAGAACAGGGACACACTGGGGGCGGCACAGCAAAACCATGCTCCTCTTTCCGTCTCACCCAGTGTGTCCTGGGATCCGGGAGCTGCGACAGCTGCCGGAGCCCAGCACAACGGCCAGCTATGCAGATACGGAAGGAGAGAGCCAAGGATGGTGCAAGGAATGGTCTGTGCTCCCCTCAGTTTGCTGGGGCCGATGCATGCAGCGTTGGTTCCCAGCGTGAGTCAGGAGTACGTGGATACTAACTTTTGTTGGCTGCCTGCAGCCCTTAAGATGAAGTTGTGGAAAACAGGGAAGACCGCTCCCTTGGCCAGGTAGCACAGAGATGAATGAGCCATAGCTTTCCCCTGTGTGACTGGACTGGGATAATCGGCTTCTTCCCAGATCTGCACTTCTACAGCCAGAGTCTGCAGGCAGTGAACCACACAACCCCTGCATCTAAAAACCTGGTGCTTCATCTTTTTATGGACTTCGGGGAGAGTCATTTGAAATACAAACTACTACCGTATCAGTTTGCCACCACCTTTGTTCATTAATGCATAGTTGTACCAGCTTGGGAGTGGTTTGATATGTATCAAAAAGCAACACTGAAAAGTCAAATTTAGTGGCAGAAAATACACTCAAACCATGGCTCAGCCATCTCTGTCCTCCAGAGAAAGTGATGTTGGTTGTGTGCCAGTGGCCAGATTCTGTCCACAGTCATGACACCAGTTCTAGAGCAGCTTCACTGATTGCAGTGTGTCAGTACAAAGAGACCAGTATCTGCTGAACAACAAGTACCATTCATTAATGTGGACTCTTGGTGGCTAAATATATAATTACCACTAGTATTAATCACTTTAGAAAACAGTCATTTTGCGTAAATATCTAATTAGGCAGGTTATCTTTATATATAGATATATATATAATCTATCTAAGACTTCAACAACTCCTTTATATACTTGCTGGTAAACCTAAAATGTTGGCAAGCATCTGTTTTCGTGTAAAATTTGTTGCTCCTAATGTGATCTGCTAAGGAGGTATTATTCGGTCAGAGTTTACAAAGTTATGTTCAGGAACCAGCAGTTTGGCTGAGGGCTAATGCCATCCACAGGTTATTTCTGGAGTTTAAAAACAGCTTGTCCTTATTGACCCTTACTCTCACTGTTGATAAGAAGTAGATGATTTGGATTTGTATCAAATATTTCGGAGTCACCTTTTTAACAGTTTTTGTGCCTGGCTGACAACAGCAGCTTTGTCAGAACTGGTTCTACTCCATCAGAGAAGTTCTCTTTTTTTATAAGAATCAAGACCGATTTGTTTTCCAAAAAAATATGTCAGCTTTTCAATCCAGCTGTCTCGACTTTGGCTGAATCATGCCAAAACGGAGTGGTAGTTGCACTGTATTACGAACTCTCACTTGCCAGACGTGAGGCGGTTTGGTTTTGCTTGTTTGCTTTCCTTACTAAGCCATTTTGGGGTGAGAAGTCGCCGAATCTCTTAACTTTCCATTTTCCTCACTCTATCAGTATTGCCAAATCAGCGTTTCTCCAAGACTGGTGGGGGGTAGGGGAATCCCAGTAGGTCAGCCAGCGTTCAGTGGCGAGTTTTACACAAGCGTGAATTGTAAGGGTCGCTGGACTTCATGACGGGTTCCTTTGGAATATGCCTTTTGCAGCAAGAAGCTCTTGCAGGCCAGAGCTAATGCCACAAGCAGATTTCACCGGTGTCTGCAAGGAGGTGAAATCTGTGGGTCGTGCTTGCGTTCTGCAAGCAGGTGGATGTCCTACTGCATTTTGATGCAGATTTTTGCCTGCATTTAAAAATTCAAGCGCAGGTTTTGAACAGCTTTAACGTATCACCCCATAGCTGTTTCCGAAAGCAGTCTGATTCTGATCTTCTCCTGGCAAAACCAGCAGTCGTTCTATCGAGATCACAGGGGTTTACAGCTGAAAAGCCTGATGGGGGAGCGAGGAGGCGTGCTGCGTAGGACTAGAGAGCTGTCCTGGGACTGTATTCTCTTCTCACTGGCAATTCAATTGAGGTCTGTATTCTGGCTCCTCTCTTACCTTAACGGGAGAAGGGAGTCCCAAAGGAGGTGCATCGGCTCACGGTGTTTGACTGAATTACTGTCTGCCTTTGGAAAAGATGCAGAGAAACTCGGGGGGCTGCATTCTTCACTGGAGTGAGGTAGAGTTACATCGACGTGCTGTAGCAGAGAATGAAATCTGAAATTGTACACCAAATGGCACCAGGGATAAAATGACCAAAACAACACTTTGTCCCATTTTCTTGGTAGCCATGATTGATTTTCACTGAGATTTTGGCTCCCAGATCACCTAAAGATGTAGATAGGTGCAGGCTGAGGTTTTCTAGAATCTGAAAGGTGTCTGATCTCCTTTGCAGTCAGTGGAGCTGCAGACACCCAAGTGCTCCTGGAAATCTTTACTGTTTCACTATTATTGTTACCATTTTTCCTCGAATCTGGCCCTAGGCATTTTTGAAAACATTACTCTCCCATGCTCCAGGATCAGAATAAAACTGTCGGGAGAATGCATTTCCAATTTCAGATGCAGTGCAGTTTACTTCACTTCATGGAGAATGCGAACCCAGCTCCTTCAGGTATGTCACTACTGCCTGAATGGCTCATTGGCATATTTTATAGGGAATATTTTGAAACGTTTTCTTGACTTTACCACCAAAACAGCATTTGACCATACATCCTCCTGATTGTGACAGAATATGTGTTGACTGTCTGACCAGTTAAGTTTTAGTAGTGTTCTTCACAGCCCTCCAGTAATATATCAAACACTGTTATGCACATAATGCAGCACTGTGATCTAATTTAAATAATACTTTTTTATTATTTATACTACTCTATGTAATATACATCAACACTTTGCTATATAACCTAAGTGATAACCCTCTTAGTTATCTGCCAAACTTTGAACTTCTGTTTGGTTTATATTGCAGTTAGCACAGTTACCAAGTTGTAATGATGTCTCTTTTCCTTTGAAATGGGATGTGTAAGTCAAACTATACATTTTGTGTGTTTCTGTTTTGAGCTGGAGTTTTTAAGGATTTACACACAACATTCGGTGTTCTGTATAAATCTGCATACATTTGTGAATTCATCTGTTAATCCCCTTTTATTTAGAAAGTATTAATTGATGGTGGTTTGTTAGGGGGGGTTATCTTTGCATTTTTATTTTTAGTACTGGTTATTCTTGAATTAAGCAGAGACTTGTCAGCTGGGTTGCTTTATCTTTGATCATGTACATGACCTTATAATTCTTCCACAGTTCAGCAAACAAGTACTAGCTTCACTGACCAAAAAAAAAAAAAAGTCTCAACCTAATGTGTCTATGGTGCTGTATTTTGCTGGTGTACATTTAAAACCAGAAATGACTTAAAGGTCACTTTTGAGTTGTTCTAATAAGTAGCCTTTCCTGGTTTTGGGAGTTGGGGTTTTGTTTTGTTTTAGCATTGAAACAAGGTATATTTATCTGAAGCTATATAATGGTTTTTCTACTGTATCATGTTTCCTTTTGCAAAGAGGGGAAGATCAACCTGATGTAACCTCCTTTCACAGTCGATGAAAGGGGGGTTTGTTTCGTTTTTTATTTTCAGTTGATTTCATTGGGCTTTGGATCAGGCCAGCAGTTCTGAGAGCTCATCATCTGAGGGTTTAAGGGATAAACGACAACTTGTGCTGGCCCTCAGTGCTAGAAGGGATTTTACTGGATGCTAAATTTACGTGCTGGATTCTGGGATGGCTGATCATCTAGAAATGGAAATCTTTTTTGTTTGTTTACTCTGGCCTGAAATCCCAAGACTTTCTTTTTTCGTTCAGATGACATTGAACTCGAGTACATTTTTAAGTTGCTAGAGCATTGTACATTTCCTGAGTATGTGTGGGACAACAATTGTAAGTTGTATTTGATAACCAGTTCCATGCCTGCATCATTCACACTCACTACTTAAAACTGCCATGATGTAAAATGTCGGGGGGAATGATTTGTGTGTGTATGAAAAGCATTATGGACTTGTACATTTTTTTTATACTCTGATCTGTAATTTCTGAAATATTTTGTTTTACAGAAAAAAGTGATAAAGCAATCAAAAGACCAAGAGATTTAGTATCAATGCTTAAGGGTCACAGGACCTTAACTGGCCAATAAGTTAATTTAGTACAGTGATAAGCCAATTTTTTTCCTGTACTTGGCGTCTGAAACTGCCAGTTTCATCAATATTAAAATATGAACTGTGATGGGGAATGAACAGTGATGTTAAGTTGTATTTGTGTTTACCTAAATGAGCAGTCCGAAGGCAAGTGCAATCAGCTGATCTTTAGGAAATATGAAAATGTTGATTTAGAGGCATACTTGCATTTTACATTTTCTTGATGTGTAATCATATTGCCAAAGACAAACTATTTCATCAATTATTATTGTAAATAACACTTTCCCAAAACCTACCATAAAGTTTCTGTGATGTATTGTCTTCCAGTTGCAATAAAAATTACTGAGTTGCATCAATTGAACAATTGTTGTTGTGTGAATATTGGTTTCCAAGTATTAAGGAGGAACAACAGTGATTTTATTTTTTTTTTTTACAAATTAATTCCTTCATTATTAAATAGTTGTAGCCCCCATGGGATGTTACCTGTATCTTCACTGCAGTAGATAACCACTTGATGTTAATTCACTGTCGTGCAAATGGCCAGACATCCTCAACTGTGAAATCAGGGCTTGATCTTCCTTTCTCATCAGTTTTGCAGCCTGGAAACAAAGCTGATTTCACTGGGAATTGTTTGCTTTTTTGGTGGTTTTGTTTTTTAAATTAGCAACAATCAGACAGCTTTCAGTAATAAGACATGGCTAACAGTACGTACATAACATCCTGAAAAACACTGCTTTCTAACGTTTGCACCAGTCCTCTCCAGGCTTTCTTCTGGTTTCTGCAGCACCAGGACTTTCAGTTCTTTTGCCACATCACACCTTTACCTTGCGGCAGGAAGAGACTGTTTGTGCAGGAGGAAATCCTGTAGAGCTGAGAGCTTCAAAGCCAGTTGCTTCAACTGACTCAGTCTGTAACCAGCTAGGAGGTATCCTGCTCTTCAGATACCTGGAGCCTGCCCTGGTCACCTTGGGCTGCTGCAGGAATCAGTAATGCTCTTTGTTCACTGGTGCTAAAAAACTAGCCCGGTCAGTGCCTCTCTGGATAGATCCAGCAACCCAACCTAAGTCTAGAGTTGAAGAAAACAGTGCGAAAGTCATCTCTTCAGAGAGGGAATAATAGAAGGTATGAAAAAAATTGCAGTTGCCTCATAGCTTTCTCCAATTAAACTGAATAGTAAAACCTTAAAACAATTCCCCAAACACTGTGGTTTGAAAGTGGTGTATGAACAGCCCTATGTACCTATAGATTAAACTTCTAAAAGGATTGGGAAGAAAAAATGCCTACCTGTTTTTCTGCCAAACCATTCTTTCCCACACCTGGTTTGAGATGCTGCTGAAGCAGGGGAGGATGGTTTCTGGGCTGCATAGTGGCAACGTACAGCTGCTGAAGCTGGAACCCTGGCTGACCCGGAGCTGTGAGTGTTCCCCTCGCTTGTCTCAACACCATCCTGAGTGGTTGGTATTGGAGACTACCGCAGCAGACATCTGTGGGACAAGGTGGATAGAAACAGGTCCTGGGGCAGACGAAACAAATGTCTGAGATACACGCAAAAGAGCATAAAGATGCCTAGCCCCAATATTTGACCAGGCAGTTGATACTTCAGTCTATTGCCTGGAAAAGTTTCAGTTCATAACCTATCCTCAGCATCCACCGCCGCTGCAATGGAACAGGGGAAAAGAAAAAACTCAGCCAAGGAGACCAGATGAGAGAAGACTGGTGAGAAGAAAAAAAACCACCTTCTAGACCATCTTCCTCTAATGGATCCCCTCCTCCCATCAGCTGCCAGTTAAGCAAGTCTCGCAGCATGGTCCGTGGATGGGTCTGTAGCGACGTGTAGAGGAGCAGGGAGACCCGCAGACTCCACAGAAAATGTTTTAGCCTTTATATGCCAGCCAGAAGGCCTGCCAAAAAACTGGTCTCGGGCTTGTTTCAGCATAGGACATTACATGAGGGCCTTAAACCGTTTAGATCAGGCACGCTGTTTGAGATACGTTGAATCGCAGTTGTGCTACAGGCTTTTTGTGCAACCTTGCATTTCCCTGTCATGGGCAAAACAGTCTCAAGTTGTGAGTTTTACTTCATCGCCAATTAACACAGACTTCCGATCGCTCATTTGGGTATTTAGAAAGGACACAAACTACCAACCACCTACATAAACACCTGTCCTGCCTCCTCTCCAGCCTCGACCCCCTTATTTCCACCATGGATTTAGCTGTTTGTCAAAATGCCTCTGCCAAGTTGTTTGGCAGGGTGAGCGACTGAAGTGATTGATGTACCGGCTCTTTCTGCTGCTCTTTGGCTCTTGTTGGTTGTCCTGCTGCTTTGGGCATACTTGGTTCCTCTGCTGCTCTTTCTTCAGGGGTGTCCCTGCTCCAGCATGGGTGGCCCATGGGCTGCAGTCCCTCAGGGGTGTCCCTGCTCCAGCATGGGTGGCCCAGGGGCTGCAGTCCCTCAGGGGTGTCCCTGCTCCAGCATGCATTGCTCGCAGGCTGCAGTCACTCCAAGACATTCTTGCCCTAGCATGGATGTCCATGGGCTGCAGTCCCTCTGGGACACACAGACCCCATTTGATCTCAGGTGGGTTTCCAGCAGCCCTCCATTTATTAAATAAAGCCCTTCCTTTATTAAATACACCTGAGGAGGAATACCTGCCGCTCCTCTGACTGCCTGCAGTGATGGCACCTGGGGGGTTCCTCCCTGTTGTTGAGCTCAGCCCTCAGCTGACTGGAACTGGCTGTGCGCAGCTCAGGGTGGCTCCTGGCCGGCTCCCACATGGGTGATGCTGCCACCCTCATGCCAAAATCTGCTCCCCCCTGGCCACTGCACATCCCAGTCCCTTAGCACTTCAGCCATGGTGGGGTGGTGTTTGGCCCACTCAGGGCCTGCCCCAGCCCTGAGAAAGCCAGGGGGCAGGCACCATGGCAGAGCACCAGCCCACCGTCATGGCCGAGGCACCCACCCCTGGAGCGGGCAGGCGCCATGGCAGAGCACCAGCCCACCGTCATGGCCGAGGCACCCACCCCTGGAGCGGGCAGGCGCCATGGCAGAGCACCAGCCCACCCTCACAGCCGAGGCACCCACCCCTGGAGCGGGCACCCGCCCTGAGGTGGCTTCAGTAGGCCCTGGGTAGTGTGATGGCAGGGCTCCTGCCCCTCCTCACCGGGTGGTGATTGGTGTGGTTGTGTAAGTGTGTGGCTGCACAAGTGTGTAACACTGGGCGTATATATGACTGTGAGGTTTTGCACTGCAAATTTTGGCTACAGATCCAAACAGCCCGGGTAGCACAGACAGGTTTCTTCCCACCGAGACCGCAGAGTGACCGCGCGTCCCCATCCGGACACCCCTGCAGGCTCCCCACTGAAGTTCAGCAGCCAGAGGTGCGAGGCTTTGGGGACCCAAATAAGCGAGTGAGACGGCCCTCACTGGGTCAGGGCACTGGAGGGAAACCGTGGGTGCCCAGGCTCACCCCGCGTGCTTGCAGGAGCCGTTACCTAACGGGTGTCTTGCCCAAAATGGGTATGCACAAAATGCCTACGTCTGTAGGGCCTCCATGTTAAATTCCTTTCTTTACATGACGTCATCTGTTACTGTGGGCTCCCCGGTAAAGATGTTGCGTTTGGCCCTTCTGCTCATGTATGCGCACTGTCTGGTGAAGTGGCCTAGAAAGAAAGAGGAGAACGTAAACAAGGAGAAAAGGCTTTGTTCTGTGTACTCCAGATCCTCTGTTGGGCCAGGAAATGAAGTAGCAGTGGTTTCTGTGACATCTGCTTCTTAAAGAAGCATTATAAAGGAATAAATCTTCAGCTTTAACACAGTGTGATGCTTTGACTGGGCGCGTTCGATCCACATAAGATAATTAAAGAGTTTTTAAACTTCATCATAAAATACAGATGATTAACAATGGTGAGAAACTGTGGAAAACACTCTGTGGCAAACATCTGTCAGAATTAATAACAAACATACACTCTCTTAATCTTACGCGGTTTGACATAATTTTGATTGCCTATAAATCTGCAGGTTTTGTTTATGTTTCTATTTGTGTTAGGGTTGGTTGCCACCTCCTATTTGATCGGCAGTGCTGCTGTTCACCATGGTGTAAGAAATCAAATAATGATTGTGGATATGTAGCAATCTGAGCGTTACAGTGCAGGAGGCTGTAAACACAAAATTTTAGAATCTCTGCTTATCATCATAAGCAATGTTCTCTCCAGGTCTTTAATGACAATCAATTTCTAGAGGCTTTTCCCAAATAACTGTCATTGAAAACAACAGCATCTTTTCTGGTGGCTTGGTCCTGAAATGCAGTACCTTCCTGCTGCTGAGACACAACTTCTCGTTATCTGTCTGTTTTCAATCACTTAGACAATACACAAAGATAGTGCTGGCATTTTGCTTCTCCTGCTTTTTTCAGATGAGTGTTTAGTGCATCAACAAATAGGAGGAAAGCACTTTTTCTAGATGCACCTTGGGAGCCAGATGCTGAGCATTAGGGACATCCTATAACTCAGCTGCGTATGCTGGGATGATGCAGCAGATTCCTCCTGAGCCGACATTTCCGTATGTACGCTCCCGGTCTTAAAAAACAAATGGCTTATTGGCAAAATGTAATAGAAAAAGTAGGATGAGTTAGAATGACAACAAGGAGGTTGATGATGTGGCTGCTTTGCCCTTAATTAGGAGAGGCAAACAGAGAGCCTTTTAAAGTAATACTGTCTCCTGTCATTCCTTTGCAGCTTTGTTTTCACATCTCTACAACACGATCAGTCTGTGATGCAGGGACCTGATTTTAATCATCATCTTACATAATCTCTGCAATCATAGTAAATAGCCGTGCTGTTCAGTGATTTTAAAAATAGCTTTATTCTGCTATCAGCATACTAATTAATACACCTGCTTATTCCAACCTAGTTCATTCACCCTCTCAGTTACAGAAGCCACGCTACCTGGGGTGTAATCAAATACAACCGGCTTGGCGTATTAGAGTATTGCAAGAAGCAGATCATCAATCAGGAGGAGAGACCCGACTCCTGTTCCTGGTGGCCACCGCCTGCTATCTCCTCCTGGCGCAGCACTGGGGAGGAGCCAAGGCCGCAGCGAGGTCTAGCTGGCGATCCACCATGAAAAAAAAAAAAAAAAGGGTTTGGGCAATATTGTCTAAAAGGCTGCAAATAGCATGAAGTCAGCCATTTTGAGCAGCCGAGCTTTGCAAGCAAGGTAGGGGGGAACGGGAAGGAAAGCTCCTGCTGGCTGCCGCGGAGGAAGAGGTGATAGCACAGGGGTTCCTGGTGCTGTCTGAGGCATCCAAGAGCCATAGGGAAAGGACTGGGGGAGAAGCCCTGCCAGAAGCGAGTGCTCAGCATCTGACACAGGAAGCCAACATGGCTTTGTCTCTGCTAGCCCTTTTGTTTCTGAGGGACTTCTCCCTCACCGCTTTTTAAAACATTTTGCCTTCCCCAAAGCATTGCAGCTGCCTGTCCTGTGCAACCCACTGCCACCATCTTGGCACCATGGCTGCTCCTGGTCATCTGGGGCCCAGCTGCCTTGTGTGACTTCCTCACCCAAGTACCAAAGTTAAATGATATTAAAAAACTGCCTGGAGGGCTTTCCTGACCCTCAGTTAGCAATGCCATTGCCTCCAGTGGGCTGGATGGAGACTGATGAATGCTGATGTGAGCGAGAGCAAAATCACAGTCTTGAAATTATTCCACTTGTTAAATGACTTGGAAGAGAATCATCAACTGATTCCCAGGTACCGTGTCAGGATACATCTCTGCTGCTGAAGTCACGTCTCCATCCTCCTTTACTCTTCCTCACTATCCTGTTTTGCTTCACTTCAGGCAACTGAACCATACCCTAGGTGGTGGCAGGCTGGCTGCCTCAAACACGGAATCTGAGTACTAAGTACCTTTCCCCGTTTGTTATCTCTGTTTTTACAGCTATTTGCAAAGAGACCCCTCTGGCTTAACCCCGCGTCTGACCTCTTAGGCCTCACCTTACACAAACAGTGTGTTTGCTTTAGTAAGCCGGAGTGTAAACAAATGTGAAAACAAGGGACCGCTTAAATTTGGTGAACAAGAAGCCTAATTGCTTGGGCATTTAGTGTTCCCACGCAGACGGTAGCTGTTTGCTTGCCCTGCCGCTTTACCACTCCCTCCAAATGAGGCTGCAGTCAAATTAATAGTCTGTGACAATGTATCTAACTGGAAGCAAATCAGTCACCTCCATCGCGCTGGTAATATCATCTCCATTGACAGTGGTGGTTACAGCGGCTGGAGGGATCACACGGGGACCCCAGTCTGTAGGACAAGTCACTGCTGAAGAAGTAAGGACAGGGCATGGCCAAGGAGCCACAAGTCACTGGGCTTCAAAGCCTACATTGGGTGGCCTATTTCAGGGCTAAGTAGCAGTGGCAAAAAAAAAAAAAAAGATTAATTATTTCCAAGAGTTGGGAGATTTTATATTTTTTTAAGCAATTCATCTTGAAACAGCCAAGTAATAACTTGTGCCTAGCTGTGTTTGCAAGGTAGAATTATAATCACTTCTGGTTCAGGGTTCAGGAGCAGAAGAAAAGACTGTTTGCTCAAAGGCAGGCAGAGCCTGTATCCCTTCAAGTGCCTCCAGTTGTTTATTCATGCAGATTGTAAATGCCACTAAAATACATGAGAGCTCACTATGAGGACAACTGTCTGATGCGTGTAAAACTAAAAAGACAAACATATTTCATTTTAGAAAGAAGACATGTTACTATAAAATACAGATTTTGAGACAAAATGAGAAGCTTGAAAGTGGCTGCCAAAGGAAGGGATGGGCTGCCAGAAGGATTAGCCCCTCAGAATTTTTTCGCTGGGGCATGGCCAAGGTTTGTCGGAGAAGACTTAGCCCACCCCTAATGTCAAGGTTAGGGTTAGGAGGCAGAAAATCCTGGAGGCCCAGTACGAGTGAGGCTGCCGAGGGGCTGCCAAAGGGAAGGGGTACGGCACCAAGACAGAAATATTTCATGGGAGCCAGGGCTGGGATTTTGGGGCAAAGGCTCAGCTTAGGTAGGGGGATGGACAGAGCCTGGAGCTGCGGTGCAAGATGGGATGCAGAGAGGCTGCCAAGGGAAGGGGTAATCAGCTGAGAGGGTCCTTCCCTGACAACTTGTTCATCTGGGCCAGTGTGCTTTGTTTGCACCTCCTTACCAATGAGTCTTATCAGACTGCTGGGGTTCATCTGCTCAGGCTTCTGCTGATCTATGAACTCTTGCAAAAGACCCCGGTCCCAATCCTGGTGTTATCCAAGACATCTCACTGCCTGTCTATCTTTGGGTTTGAACTTTCAAACTGCATTTTTTTGTCTTGGTTTTGGGCGGTCACAGAGGCAAACACTGTGTGGATTTATTGCCTCTAAATACACAGCACGCCCTGGCTGGGCTCCGGCAATAAGGACTTGTATTTTCTTGTGTGCTGTGGCTCACACTTACCCAGAGTCTGAAGTGCAAACCCTTTTGCAATGCTAACTGGTGAGGAAAAACTTCAGTCTGCCAGAGCTGAGCCCACTGAAGCTGCTGGGAGGATAGGAGCCTGACTGGTGGGGCCCCGGGTGCGAAGCCACAAGGCGGTTGGTGCCGAATGAACTCCTCAGCGGACAGGTCAGCACCTCCCAGCAGCGCTGTGCCCTGAGCAGCAGTGCTCAGTTACCCTGAGAACAGTACAGCAGGAGCACACTTTGAGGACCAGCCGTGACCCCTCTGTGTGGCATTGCTGCGTACACGTCAGTGGGACTGCGTACTTCGAGCATTCGCTGTCTTACACTGGCGATAGGGATGACCGGTGTCTGTCAGACACTTCAGCCACCTTCGCACTCGCTCTGCTCGGGAGACTTGCGTGCTGTGTCAGTGGGTCAGCAGGCGAGACAGCAGCCGTGCTGCTCAAGGCAGTCCTGTGAAAACGGTCAGGAAAGCTCTCGGCATAGATCCTTATCACGGCAAAGCGAGGTTGCGCTGCCTCACGTTGTCTTCTAAGCAAACACCTGCACTAAGAGAACCCACCCTACGCTATGCTCTAAGCTTTCAGTATGAACGCTCCAGAGGCTGCATCCGCCATGCTGCAGGGGGGGTGTGCCACAGCAAAATCCTTCTTAGACATGAAAGTGTCCTGGCATGCCCATTTCATTCTCTTTGTGAGCTTTTCCTGCGTGTGGAGTGTTTACTATCATGACATGAGCAAATACCAGCTCCAAACTGAGGTTCTTGCTGCAGTGAAAAAGCAAAGGTTTGTCTTGCACAGTCAGACACAGGACACTGATAGACCTTAATAGCCCTGACCAGTCCCATCTGGGGTCTCCAATCTACACCCCTGACATGGACTCAGGAGTCCCAGTTCAGCTCCACTCTGGGCTGTCAGTCTGTGCCCAAGATATGCAGTAGTAGTACCAGCCTCCAGCTCAGCCACAGCCATGCCTATGCCTGGCCATGGAGCCTGTCAGTCCAGCCCCTGACCTGCAGACTCACTTTCCAGCTTGACCCCAGACCTGCCTTGTCACTGTGGATATGCTCAGCAATCACTGGGCTGTATCCAGCCCTAGTGACCATCACTGAACCTGACTCTGACCAGCTGATTGACTTCCCTTCTTGATTTTGGAGCTGCCTTAGAATCACAAAGTTGCTGATGAGTCTTGGCTGAACCTGGCTGGTGTCTCCAGGACTGCCCTGCTCACCCTTCTCACATACTGTGGGGCTAGGCCCTGGCTGGAGGGGTCCCTGTCTCTTAGGGAGCAGCTTGCCTTAATGGCTCGCAGGCACCAAGTGGAGTCAGGCCTCATGGTGCTCCTTAAAGAGCTGCAGGACTCTTCGGAAACTGCAGATGGGGCACACTGTGCCATGAAGCTAGAACAGGGTTTGCTCGTCTAATCTATTCAGTAGGCTGGAAAATGTAACTAATTCATTTAAATTGCTACTGCAAAAAAGTTGTTTAAATGTCTAATCAAGTCCAATTAGAAATCTAAATGGATGTGTTTTCCGTTGGGATACAAACAGCCTCCTTGTTTCTAATCACCCATGCTGATATCGAAGCCATGGGTGTGCATTCCCTGCAGCCCCGATGGTGTCTCTCGCGCATGCACGGCTTCTTTCTTACATGAGCAGCTCATTGCTGGAGGTTACCTCCTGTCCACAACGTGCAGTGCTGCTGCACAGCTGAGAGGTGGCAGCCTCCGTCATCTGCTGGACCTAGGACCTCACCCACTTCTTGCCAAACTGTTCCCCGTGTAATCAAGGCTTCAGCAGCCCTTAACCGGAGGGCTGCCCACAATTCTGCCAACAGCATCGCTAACTTCACCCGTGCTCTACCGACATAAAATGATTGTGGCCTTCGCTGAGGAAAGCAAAGGATTTTTGTGGGTGTTCTTTGATTTAGCTTGGACCCCCACTTTCCCCTACCCCGATCCTTGCTTGAAGGAAATTTTGTATGTGAATAACCAAAGAGGTGTAACTAACTCCAGAGGTAAAGCAAAGAAGCCAGAGGAGCAAAACTAAACCTGTGCTCTCCCCTATTACCTGTTGTACCTGTTCCACCTATTGCGTATTCATATTCTCAGGTGAGGAAAAAACCTCATGAGATTATTGCATTTTTGGCATTTCTCAACTACGATCTAATGGTCAGGCTAAACTTCTCCTAATCTTAGCACAATAACTGGCTTTTTGTTGATGTTGACCCACAGGTACAATGTTGGCGATCCTGTCCGAGATGCTGCCACCCAGGTAACTAAACCAGCCTTCCTGGTTACCCTACGGCTGGTGGCAAAGTTGAAACTGGCTGCAGATCCGGACTGTCCCTCTGATAATGCACGTCTGTAGGTACCTCTGTTTACATTTGGTCATTTTTTACAGTTTTAAACTAATAGAAGATTCAGTTACTTCTTTTCCAAGCCTGTAATTTTCTTGTCACTTCCCTGCTCCCTTTTCCTTTACACAGGCGATTCTGTACAACGGCTGCAAGTACACTCTGCAGGCACAAAACCATGGCAGTGAGTTTGCTCCTCTCCCCCCATGAACGTTATCTCGTTCTGCTCTAAAGGACCATCTTCTGGGCGGGGTACCACAGATCCAATTAAATATGCTTCTGCATCAACACTGCTCCTAAGCAAAATATATTGATTGGTGAAGCTTTGGACCTACTTTAATCAAGTAATCTAAACAGGGCTTAAGCTTCAAAAGCCTGGTGATGCTCCCAGCTTCAAAGCTTTTACTTACACTGAATTAATTTATCCTGGATGTTCTAATGCTCCCAGCAACCCTATGGATTATAATGTTAGAGGTCGCAATCATGGCTCTGATAATATTCCCTAAGCTTAGGCTGTATTGATCATAAGGTAAAGGCAGAAAGGAGAGTAGGGAACACAAGGAGAAAACAAAAGGCTTTGATTTGGAGCAGGGGTGAATCTGTTCACCCTCTAGCAGGCTGCTGGGAAGGCATATCAGAAGGTGTTAACAGTTGTTTTTTTCTTGACTGAAGGTTTATTCCAATACAGACTGAATGTCAAACGCTCATTTCCAGACTCCTCCTTGCATAATATTGTAGATGTATTATGTCATAAATATAATTCTTTGGCAAAAGGAAGGTTTGTTTGGATTTCACGTGCAGCAGCTAGTGCAGCACTGTTGAACATCAGTACAGGTGACAGTACTAGCCTCAGCTCCAATCTGGAAAATGGGAATAACATTTTTCCCCAGCCCAAGTGAGAGCTAGAAGCCATGGTGTGTAGCCACCTGATGCTAATTTTTGTGCACTAATCACTCAGCTGGTGCATGCTCAAGAAACAGACCTGGCAGTGTTCAGTTAACAGTTGGACTTGATGATCTTAAGGGTCTTTTCCAACCTGAATGATTCTATGATGCTAAGAACACTCTTGTCTTTACAAACCAACACATTTACATTTTGTAAGAATGAGCAGGGCTCTTCCAGACACCCTAGTTGATCCATTGAACGCTTGTGCAAACACAGGAAAGTGTCCAACCTGATATGCACTGTAGTCCAACGATGCCATGAAATCTGATATGGTTTGACCTTTATTAGTGAGAAGAGAAATGTGACAGTGCTTAAACAAGCATAGCTGCACCCACTGTCCATCAGTGGAGGGTGGCAGAAACCCCTCTCCAGATAACTCCCAAAATTTCTTCAGTGGCCTTGCCGTGGGCCCTGCCTGTCTTCCAGAGATTAGAATGAAAACAGCATATTGGTGAATGATTTAAAAGATGATTTAAAGCAAAGATAACTTTCATGTTGTTATTAGGTACCCAGGTAAAAGCTCATACTCTTTTCAGTACAGACCATCTCCTGCTTTATGAAACTCTAAGCCTATGAAGCGATTTCACACAGAGAGCTCTGATTACTACAGCAATAATTTCTTCTAACAGCCTTTCAAACACTTAGTAATAGAAAAAAATATCAGTTCAAACTGTCTTCCCATCACACAGAAAATATCAATGTTCACAGTGTGAACTTTAAAATCCCATCTGATTAGTTAAAGCCAACAATTATTAGTGTACTGTCAATTTAAATTTCTGTTGTCCTCCATTGATCTCAGTCTCCACACACTGTGCAGTGCACATCACTTAAAAAGTAACTTTCCTATGCTGACTAGCCAGGGATGATTTTCTGTCCTGCTGACAACTGGCAGTGAGTACTAGAGGAAGCTTTGGCACATTTTCCTGTGATGGGCTCCCACCTTGCTTACCAGCAGTAGAACAGCATCTTTGAGGATACAGAAGGTGGCTTCAAGAAGGGAGCAGGGAAGCGATAGCAAGAAGAGTGCCACTCTTACACGCGTCTCTTATTTCATAGATCTTTGGGCACACCAGGTGGTAACTTTTCTGTTTTCATCATGGCAGAGATGATGACTGGTACCTCCCATGAGAAAAGACACAAAAAGAACCTAAAAGTTCAATCATGGTCTAGGCAAGATACTGATAGTGCTGTGCCTGGTGTTTGGAAGGCATCGGGGCTTCTAAACTAATTCTTTCTTCTAGTCTGCTAGTGTCAGGAATCTTATTTCTCCAAGGGGTGAGGTAAGGCAGCCTCTGGCATTTTGGCATTCCTTCTCTCAGCCCTATTTAATCAGAGAATCATAGAATCACAGAATGGTTTGGGTTGGAAGGAACCTTAAAGTCCATCTACTCCCAAGCCCCTGCCATGGGCAGGGACACCTTCCACTAGACCAGGTTGCTCAAGACCTGATCCAGCCTGGCCTACTTAAGCTTAAATACTATTTATAATACTATTTAAATTCTGATTGACCATATTGCGGTCAACCTAAGTTTTTCTCTTTTTGTGCTTAGGTTCCAAAACAGGTTGAATTATTCCATGGCCACTCATTTCTGAAGCAGGGTTAATACACACTGTAGCTACCAAAGCCATGAATGAGGGGATTGCACCAGCCCCTGCTTCCCTCGCAGTTCTCCCAGCCTATACGCTGAGATCTCTTGAGAGACCAAGACATTTAAACAGCTGCATCCCAGTGGAAGGGAGGGACTGACATTCAGCTCTGCAAAATCTGCCTCTCGGCTTCACAGGTGCTGGAGAAGACAGAGAAGACTCAGTCCAGCTGAATAGTTTTGCTTAAGGTCATGTAACACAACCTCAGTCCTGAATAAATGTGGACTCCTTGCACACATCTGACTTTGTGGCACAGTATGGCTTTTTTTCCTGTTTTATTTCCAAAGCCCTTGGAAACTCAATATAGAGAGTAGACATCTGGACTCCCTAATTTCTCTCTCGCTGTTCCTGCCTCCCTCTCCCCCCAGTAGTAATCCCTTTCTGTGCTGCCCGCAGGAGAAAATGAGTCCGCTTGTACCTTCTGTCTCTGCTGCCAGGCCATTTTACGTAAGCATCCTTTTCTGTTCTCCATCACAGGACAGCACGTCCTGTTGGAGCTGGTTGGTGTCTTTAATCTCCGAATGTAAACATGCAGATTACATTCCACTCTGTCACCAGTGTTCGGTGGATGACAGATGTGCTGTCATATCTGCGCTGCTTTCCCTGGGCTGTGCTGATCACTCTCCTACTGAGCGCGTGGCACCGGATCACTTGCCATCAGTGATACACAGGCCAGGCTAAGCCTTCCTTGCCCCCCTCTTCCCAAGGCTTTGGTACACCAGGCTGCTCCATTCAACCCTCTGTGAGAAGATTTAGCATCATCTTCCCACTCATTCAGGGACAGGAGGACATCACAATGGGCAGGCCGGGCTCTCTGTGACTGTGGTCACATTTGGTAGTCCCCCTTCTGTCCTTAGACTTTTCCAGTGTTTCACAGTCACGGCAGCTCCCCCAGAGTTGCCAGAGGTTGGAGTAGAGGTTTGAATTGAAATCCAGCTCTCACCAAAGTGCTCCAAACAACCTCACTACAGCACAACCAAAATGTCAGAAATACTCGTCTTGGACAGCTCCCCACCCCCAGCCTTGTCTCCTTCCACTGGTGGAGCTGCTTTTAGGACAGGAGGTGGGAATTACATGGCTTGTGATTCGTCAACAGCTGGACTCTATGCGATGTCTTCGCTGCTAGGGGTAGGTGTGGGAGGGGTATCCACAGAGCTCTAGGTGGGGGAACACAAGCTGCATCCTGCTACATTGCTACAGGCTCCACTTTCCTGTAGATACCGATGGGGTTACAGGCAAGATCTCAATACGGGGCAAGTCAAGGGACTGTGTTAACAGCAGTGGGGACTGATTAGGATGCATGATCATACCAGCCATGCATGTGACTCCTCACTCATGGAAAGCTTCAGGCAACATCTTTTTAAGTGCAACTGCTCCCTTCTACCCAAAGGCTGAGGCTTCCAACCCTCACCATGTTTGGCTGCACCACGGCTGAAAAAAGACTCACATCTTTCACAGTCATTGAAACCTTCACTGCAGGTTTCTGTACTGGGTGATTAGCAGCTGCCTACACCGTGCATCAGAGCCCGTTTTACCCGATTTGCATCATGGCATGCAGTAAGGGATTGAGAGCAGCCCCCAGAAGATCAAGCATCCTTATATTGAGGAGGGAGTGGGAGTTTACTGAAAGGTTGCAAAGTTTTCTCAGTGTCTGGCCACTCATTTGTATTCGTGTGCCACTTTCAAGCAGAAGGTGGCAAGAGGAGGGGGAAACACCATGGTTCATTCAGTCATTAGTTTAATAAATATAGGAAAAGGGTAGACAAAATTGGCTGTTTCCTTTGCTTAATGGTTTGTCATTTGACCTTTATTTATGTTAGGAGATGAAGAATGGTGATATTATATATCAACTATGCTGGCTGCTCTGAACAAACAGAACTTAGGGGCTCAAATTTGGGAATTTGGATCTCTTCTCAAACTGAGA
The DNA here is from genome assembly GCA_013399095.1 of Psophia crepitans. Classification (NCBI taxonomy): domain Eukaryota; kingdom Metazoa; phylum Chordata; class Aves; order Gruiformes; family Psophiidae; genus Psophia; species Psophia crepitans. Next base: position 25,622 of record VWZZ01002136.1, on the reverse strand, counting down.
CATAAGCAACCGAAATGGTGCTGTGAGGAGCAAGCCCACAAGTAGGAGGAGTTGGTGCCCAGCTCTCCCTCACATCAGCATTGCATGAGCCTGGAAAATGACCAAAGTTGAGAAGGTTGAAGTAAAGGATGGCTTCCAACCAGTTAACTGCATTTGTTATACAAGTTTCTACCGGATCACCAATCTACACTCCGAGCCACAGAGCAGGCTGCATTCCAGGCTGTGTAGTAAATTGCTGTTCACTTTCTTTCCAAGTCTTTGTCTTTCTCTCATTTTCTCTCTCTCATATTTCTTTTTTCCTTTCTTCGTGCAGAGAAGAGAAATGATTGCTAATGAATTGCAAGCATGGGGTATGGAAAGATCAGTTAATATGGCCCAAGTATTCAGTAATACAAATACATTAAAGTGATCAAGCAATGAATGAAAATTGACCCAAAGAGCAGGTTCCACTGAGAAAACATGTGAGAATGTAAATTAATGTGACTTGATGAAACTTGAAATGTCATAACACAGCAGGGCATACAACACATCAGAGGAAATGTGAAAATTATACTTTTTCCTGAAATCAGAGTTTTCAAAAATAAGTGCCTTTTAAATTCTTCTAAAAATATAATAAAGGAATTAGTGTCAAGAAAAAGGTTATTGTTGTTTGTCAGACTCCAGGCTCAGTCCATGATGGCTTTTCGCGAATACCCTCTTTTATTGCTCTGACTGTGCAGCGGGAAAAGGAAAAGAAAAATCCTGAAGTATTTCTACTTGTCTGGTTCCCTCTGCTTCTTAACTTTGCACAAGGGAATTTTTTAAGTTGTTTGGAGGGTAAATGGCATGGTAATCTATCGCTTTTTTTGCCTTCTGACCATCTGCTTTCATCCGAAAGTTCTAACGCTTAGAAACAAGCAAACAAAACAAGAGGAAAGGTCACTTGAAATTAGTCTGTTTTCTAATAAAACTTACTTAAAAGGGAGGGATAAAAGCATCGGGAGACAGAATTAAATAGTTATGCTGGCAAGTTTCCAAACCCAAACAGAAAATGTAACATATTCTCCCCCATCCCATGTGTCTGTATTTGTTTGGTGATGGCATGACTGGCCCACATGTTGGGAAAGTCTTTCTTCTCTTTCTGTCATGAGGGATGTCAGATATCTCTGCTGGCCTCCATACTGGAATATGGTCCTCACAGAGGTCTAAGCCATGAGCGGAAGGGAAATGATTCCTCCCCCACAGCACACCACACCGTACAACCAGCAGGTAGTGTGAGAATAGGTCCCTTTTCATCCAACGCAGAATGGATTTCTGTAGGAAGAACACCAAGAGTGCAGGTCTGCAGAGTGTAGGAGGTATTGCCATATACCCCAAAAGTGTTAGTCTGGTCCTCTGACTGCAGGGACCACATGTGGAAAAGGGACCCTCAGCCTCTTTCTCTACTACTGTGTGCTCCATGGGAAGACTGTGGGATTCTGGCTGAAGATCTTAACTGTCCCTGTGCCCTAGCCCTCTTTCTCTCAACTGAGTTAATATGCATACAGGATGGATATGTCCATGCTTATGTCCAGGTACGGAAATGAAAAGGCTTTCATTCCATAGAAGGGAGTGTCTAGTGAGCAAGATGGTCTGGGTTACTAGGGGGTACCTGAGCACAAGGTGTTCTTGATACCAACCAGCCCCATCTCTTTTCCTGTAGAACTGCATGAAGGTGGGATGGTACTGTCCAAAGAGAAAGTTGGCAGGCTCGAACGCAACAAAGCATATTCATACCCAAAAGAAATAGAAAGCAAAAATACATAAAAATTAATGCAAGTGGAAAACATAAAAAAGAGACTGGGAAGAAGAAATACAGCAGTTCAGTAAAGCTGTTAGATGGCTAATGGAATAGCACAGTACATAACGTTGTCTTCTTATTCTTATTTAATAGATAGTATTAATTTCATGAAATGTTATGATAATGACCAAAAATATAATTCCTGTTTTGTTTTGGTTTTTAAATGAATGCAGTAAGCTGGCTGTAAAAGAGAAGGGGGCAAAAAAAACAGGTTAAAGGATATTTTATCACTTGCAGCATGCTCAGAAAATTTGTGAATGCAACTTGTGTAGCTCTGCATTGGTGCAAATAAGCAGAGCATGAAGCTGGTTCGTCCATTTTCATCAGTCAACGAGAGCAGTAGAAAGAGTCAGTGAGAACGAGTTGCAAATCTTCCATGTCTCGGCCGAGGTAATTGTTCTTTTCATATTTGAATTTATATCCTGAAACATGAGCCCACTGTAAAGCAAATGACCAACACCACAGTAGTTTTGCCATCCTGAACAAAATTGCAGCCTTCCAGAAAAATTCAACACTTCAACTAAAGGAAAAGATATTACAGATTTCAATTTTTTTAATGTGACTAAGCAAGTGATAAATGAGAAATTATTGAATAGCTATTTTTTTCTGAACATTTTCTTGGCATGGCTTATGTGTAGCCTCTCCAGTTGGGTTACATTGTAAATTAAAGTTATTTTTCTTGGTAAGGTTTGTTACATATTTATAATATGTCTACAATTCACACAGGAAGTGGAGTCTGAGGAATGAGACTCTGAATACTCCTATGCCTTCTATTAATTATCAGCTAAAGCATACAGAAGAGCCTTCCACTCATATTAGAAATAAATCTTGGTATCAATGAAAAAATATGATTATTTAGCGTTGTCTGGTTAGGCTCCAATTATGGATGGTGTATTTATTTTAAACATATCAGATGCACACTAGGGATCTCCAGGACAAAAATGAGCTGAAATTGGCTGAGCACTGAATGGAAAAAATAATGACCCGTGTTATATATGTTGTGTACTGGAGACTACAGATGAAGGATTAAAAAATTAAGGTCATGGCTACTTACCCCGCACAGCACAGATCTCTCTGAGCGTTATCTGAGTGTTGGCACGCAGCAGATAGACATCCCACTTTGCCCGTGATTTCAGTACATCTTCTGCAACACAGAAGAATGGCATGAGGTACGAGTGTAAGGTAGTAACTGCCACATCAAAATCAAATGCCAGCTTTGTCCCTCAGATTGAGCTCCTATATGTGCCAAAGTGCTCTCTTGCCCTCCTTACCCTGGTGTGCTGCATGAGAAGGGCCCTGATGGACGGGGTAACTCCTCCCAATAGTTGGTACTTGTGAGAACTGGTATCCTGTGGCTGGAGGTGGAAATCTACGGCAGAGACCCTATCATTCACACAAGTACGAACACGTAGCTACGGAGGGGCCACCAAAGCTCTCTTCTGCCAAATCCAGTGACAGACACAGCTTCCCAGGGTTGCTGGTGTGAAAAAAAGCCTGGTAGTCATTTGTGTCCAGGCACTCAAGGTCATCTTTTTGCAGCCAGTACACTGACACTGCAGGATAACGTGGAAGGGTTTTGTCCATGGGCAGGTAGACACTGCAGTGTGGAGAAAGGGAAGCCCTTTTCCAAAGGAGATGGCTGCTGAAGGAGTGTTTCTAGTTCCCTAAGAACTGATAGCAGAATACGAAGCAAAACCAGAGAAGTAGAGCCCCATCCACTTACTTGGTAGAAATAAGCTAAAGAATCCAGTTTGCTTTTGCAATTCTCAGCATGCGTGATCTCTCCAAGATCCCTTTTATTTACTTATTTATGTATATTGGTGCTGAGGAAGATGGTTAGAATTCCTTGTTACGACCCACCTTTGACTCAACACATTATTGTATTACGTTCTGCATCCTTCACTGCCTGTGTTTAGACAGGACTTTGGAAATATCTTGCCCGTGTTTCCCGAAGGATTCGGTGGCCTGCAGAAAACCTCTTCTGGCTCAGAAAGCCGCAGGACTGCCCCGTGTTTAGTCTTGCCTTGTTCTAAACAAACCTTACAAAGGGCCTTTCCCAGCTAGTAGAGTTTGTTGCTGGAAGTTATTCCTAAAGCAGTTTTATCTCTTGTCAGTTTGTCTGTATTTACACTGCAGCTCCATCTGCCTGCTTGCATTTAGCCCTAAGAGTGCTTTGCTGCCCATTTTAATGTTTTTTTCCTGTGGGATGAGATAGGCTCGTGAGTGGGGAGTCACTGTTGTTAGGGCGTTTCCAGGAGGATTAATTCTGGCTAGTTTCTCACAGCCGCACCCTTTCACTTCCCTGCTACCTTTACTCTGGTTTTGGGCAGCAGCCTTTGTTTATTGCCTAGAACCAGCAATGCCAGAAGAAGAGACATTAACGTCCTGCAGTGCAAACCAGTTTTTAGGAAATAAACTCATTTCATTAGTAGCAACTGTGAACCACAAGTGGAAGCTGAGCATCTGGGTGAGAACTTAAGAGGATGAGCCACTGGGGAAAATCTGTGCCAGGAGTGCAAGCACTAGCCTACATCACCCCAGACTGTAGAGCACCAGCAGCGATGCCCATACTGCTGGGATCACTGATAGGGACCTGCTCTTTGAAAGCTGTTTAACAAGGTTAAATAAGATTCAGTCACAGCAACTATCTGTACATTGTTGAAATCCTGGGCTTAGTTTCAAATAAGTTTTGAAAACCAAATGTGTTGCAGAACAAACAAACAAACAAAAACCAGAAAGCGGGTAAAATATTTTACAGTTGCTTAATAGAAAATGGGATATTATAATAGGGGTTTTTTTTGTTGCACAATTGTCTGTGTTCTTTGGCACATTTATTCATATAAACAAATACTTTTTTGCAAAGAGACCCATATGGTTATATGATTTATGCAATCATATTTCAAATTATTTATGCAGATGATACAAAAATTAGAGAGTGAAGATTTGACCCCTTAATCCCTGAGACTACTGGTTTCACTAGGATCAGGATTTCACTCTCATTTCTTAGTCTCTGACATACTCTGGTAAAATTGTTAATTATTGCATCTGATCACCCTGTGCTAAACTGACTCACAATTTTCTAGCTCATAGGCAGCTGTCACAGTAGTACAAAGGATTCACTATTTTTAAGCAAAACAAAGTCAAAAGATTTTTATGGCCTTTTGGATATTGCAGTAGCCTTTAAAGAGCTTAGTGATGATACAGCTGGAATTAAGGTACAAGTCTCAGGTAATATTTTGTGGCGCTTGCTGCTTGCTGCTATTAGCGTGTTTGTTGCCTTCCTTCTTAGTGAGCCTGTAAGCCACTTGTATGAATCACTGAGGTCCTGTAGCATGCTGCTGGAGCATCTCTGTCTAAATGAATATGTAAATCCCATTCCTTAAAACCAACAAAATGACAGGAGGAGATCAAACTATTAAAAACAGTGTCAGCCACCTTCATTTTACTGTCACTTCCCTGGAAAGTAATGAAGAGAACAGAAAGAAGTGAATATGAATCGTAGGAACAAACACAGAGGGAAGGTCAGGCTGTTTTTTTCCTCAGGAGCATGAGCTGGTGTCTATCAGGCAAGACTGTTGAGTACTGGCTCATATCATCAGAAAACACTACACTCCCACTGCAATCTGTACAAAATGGGATGGACTTAAACCTCTTATTTCTTATTCTCCAGCCATATCTCATTCCCTGCTGCTGCTTCATTTCCTTGTACTATGCCCCCTTACCACACTTTATTTGCTAGCCCCTGCTATCAGCAGCAGCAACAGCAGCAGCTCCCTGCCCGTGCCAAGCCGTGTCCCTCTTTGAAGCAGATTTTATAGTAGCAGTATTATACCTACCACAAAAGCAACATCTGCTCCATGCTTTTCCTTCCTCCCTCAAGCCTCCTTTCTTATTTCCTCCTACTCTCAATCTTTGTTCTTTCAACTTAAATACTCCTCTTATATATAATTTCCACCCCTCATGTTTGCATGCTTTTGCTGAGCTGTTGCTTACCACTTGGAAACATTTTTCTTTCTTTTGCATCAGAGGTCAGCAGCAGGTTTTGGATTCCTAGCAGCAGCTATTGGGTGATATTGTAGTCAGATAAGAGATATCACCTGTGCTTCCTTTGCATCCTTCTGAAAAGGATGTAGGTCACCTGAGTCTTATTGGCCATCATCTTGTGAAATCCTAAAGAATTTTAAAATGGCACTAGACACCCATGTTTAAACACCTAAGTGGCTCCCCAGTTGTGGTCAGCCAGCTTCTTTCTCCAAAAGAAATAATGTCTTACATGTTATCAGTTGTTATCAGATCTCATAACTTGACCGTACCCAGTATTGTGTTTACAAACTTGCAAAGGACAGTATCTTAGTAGTAGAAATTCTCCTTGCTCACGTGAAGTCATGGAAGCTTCATGGAAACTACCAAAGCCAAAGGAACCATGCCATTTATTATGCCAGCTCACAATATGTTGTAATGTATGCATCTTCTTATGCCTACAGATTCTTGTGCGTGTTTTAAGAGCAAAGCGCTTGGAATAAGGATGGTTTTCTCAGCACAGAGCTGTGCTTCAAGGTGTGAGTAACAGAAAATTGTCAGTCCCCAAAGGACTGTCCGATTATACTAGTCAATTTTCACCTCATCTATTTGTCTCTGTCACTTGTTTAACCATTCTGTAATATTCTGTTTGGAGGTTATATTACCCATTGTGAACACAATGACAGTGTTCACATTGCCTTAAATGGAAGGTGGCCTGGATTTCAACTGGATGTATAAATTACATGTAACAAGAACCTTTTGACACTCTTCCAAATTCTTCCATTCTGTCCAGAGTAGGTTATGATGTACCTTGTCAAGAGGAAAGCACCAAATCACATCAGATTCGGCTAACCTTTTCAGATAAAATGTTGATGCAGGGATCAAGTGTTATATCCCTACATTAACTAGTTAATGCAGATGCTATGCAGGTATATATTTTCATAACTCTTGCACAAATTATCCTATCCTAGTTACTACTTATATTAAAAGAATGAGTTGTCCTCCAGCACCTGTTCATATGTTGTGTATGCGATCCTGTACCTCTCCACATATATCATGGGTTTATCAGCAGGAAAGTGGGGACTAAATTATTGATAAATAAAGGCAGGCAAGAGGCAAGTAAGTTATCCTGACTGAAGGCCAGTAAAACCACACTGCTGTGCCACAGAAGCCTGTACTGCACATCTACCACAAGAAGATTGCTTTTGGATATCTCCGGATTCTTCCAGTGCTTTCCACTGCATCCTTTCAGTCTGTCATGAAGGCAGGCTTCCTTCTTCAGCCTCTACACACAGAGTCATAAAAATTGTCCTCCTCTGCCCCACCCCAGCCTATCTGTGGCTACAAGTGTCACAGAAACAAAATGTGCTGTGCGCCCATTTGGAGAAAGGAGACCTCTTTCATTAGTAGGAATCCCTTGTCTCTGGCTCGGAAGGTCTTTGAGGAATGGCCTGTCACTCATTATGTGTGTGCGGCATTTAGCACAGGGGGGCTGCCCCACTGGAGGCCCGGGGGTGGTATTGCAATACAAGCATCGCTGTACAGGTCTCTGGTAACATGATGAACTGCACAGCCATGCGGCATCGTTTATCAAACAGCCTTCACTTCAACAAAGCAAGCATGGAATATAATAATTTATAAGGATGTACATTATTTTTTCTTCTTTTTGTCTTCTTTTGGGGGGACATTTATACTACACCATGGTAAGTTGTGACTAAGAGAGTTGGTACTGTTAGAAAACAGGGCTGCAGAAAAAGTATTGTTTCAAAGGACTAAAAAGCTTAAGAAAGCTTCACTAGAGGTGGCTGAAAAATACTTGATGATAATCTGCCCTCAGACTAGGAAGCGTAAGATGATGCTGGTAAAGTAACATTCGAAACTTGAGCATTTGTCTGTGGATTTAGGGTTTTTTAATTAATCAGCTTTCCACGTGCACTACAATTTGTGTCTGTGTTTGGCAGCTAGTCATTGCAGATAGCAAACTGTATTTAGTAATCTTGCCTATTCCTCATGCATCTTCTTGACTGACAGACAGGAGCTGTACATCTGCCTGAAGCCAAAGAGGTCTTCTCACACATGACAAAACCTGTCATCCAAACCAGACCAACAAAAATGATCCCCCAAAGTCAGTTGTCCTGCGATAGCGATGCACGGGAGAGCAGGAAAGGGTGGGAAAGGGAGAGGACCTTGATGGGAAAGTATGCAGGGTGGACCAGGACCTGCAAAGGGATGGGGAAGGCATGTCTGAGACTGCTGGGAAAGCCAGGGATAAACGAGGCAGTTTCCCACAGTCCTGAACGTGTAAATGGCCTTTGTCTCTCACGGCATCTGTCTCCCACGGGGAAAAGTCTGGCATCTCATCTCCTGGGTCACCGGGAAGGAGGGAGCTTGCCAGTGCATGTGTGACTGGAGGCTCCCAGGTCCTCCTCACACCCACCACTTACTCTGCTGTTAAATGCAATGTGCTTTGCCGTTACCTAGCTGTAATTTGTTAAATCGTTATAAAGAACTTTATCACTATAAAAAAAAAGCTTCTGCTGCAGACTTGAAAGGCTCCTTCCAAATGTGAATATTCCACATGAAAGAATTTCTCTTGTTTCAAATCATTTGCATTTTCCTTACATGTTATTGATCTGATTGAACAGTTCCCAGATCAAAGGCACGCTGGTAAATGAGCAGCCAAGGTGGCAATATGCGAAGTGGACAGCTGTTGAGAGAGCAGCTTAAATAATTGCTCAAGGATTTATTGGGTAACATGATTAATGATTATGGAAATATGATGACATGATACCAAAGAGCAGTGTGCAGTGATTGATGGGGAAGTGGGATAAGGCCAAGCTTAGGCGCCAGAGTATGGGAAACAGTAACAGAGCTTGTAATCATGGTGCCTGTGGTGCTTGGTTATTAGGAAATTTTGGATTCTTATTTGCCTTCTGATAGAAACTCAAACTGCAAAGTATGTTGTGTGTAGTATTTCTCTTGTAATGAGGTAAAGGAAAAACCTCCTGCTAACAGTGCATTGTAATGGCAGGACTGATTCAAGGAAACACCCTCATCTTTTAAAAAAATAACCTTTTGAATCGCTACAAAACTTACTGGAAGCTCATGCTGCTGCTTTAATTAACACCTGAGAGAACTATATGTAGAACATTAAAGGAGAAAAAGATTTGTTTATGGAATTGACAGTAGTTTGCATGCAGACAGCTTTTTTCCCATTTATTTTTTTACCCTTAAATTCCAGCAGCCAACAGTAGCATAACACAGGAGATGGGAAAGCAGAGGGCCGGACTGCAGGCTGGAGCTACTCCATGGGAAAATATTGCAAACACTTGGAACTGATTCTCTGTTGAAAGTTGCATGAGGTTCCTATTCACTCTGTGCTGGTGGGTGACACAAACCCTCCTCCTCTTTCAGAAATTTTTGTTTAAGAGCTCATGAAACAGAAGGTAATATTTGAAAAATTAATAAAGATCTTTTATAAAATGTGAAACGTTAGAGGTGAAATGTGAAATTTTAGAGGTGAAATTAGGCAGCAAAATCCTCAGTGTAAAAAACCCCAGTCTAGGAAAACGGAGTGCAAAAAGACATAAAGCTATTAAAGACATAAAGCTATTGGAGAGTGTCCAAAGGAGAGCAACAAAGATGGGGAAGGGCCTAGAGGGGAAGACATATGAGGAGAGGCTGAAGTCCCTTGGCTTGTTCAGCCTGGAGAAGAGAAGGCTGAGGGGTGACCTCATCGCAGCCTACGGCGTCCTCACGAGGGGGAGCGAAGAGGCAGGCGCTGATCTCCTCCCTCTGGTGACCAGCAACAGAACCCATGGGAATGGCATGAAGCTGCGACAGGGGAGGTTTAGGTTAGATATCAGGAAAAGGTTCTTCACCCAGAGGGTGGTGGGGCCCTGGAACAGGTTCCCCAGGGAGGTGGTCACAACACTGAGCTTGGCTGAGTTCAAGTAGCGTCTGGATGATGCTCTCAGTCATCTGCTCTGATTGGGCTGGTCCTGTGTGGAGCCTGGAGTTGGACTTGATGATCCTTACAGGTCCCTTCCAACTCAGGATATTCTATGATTCTATGAAAATTGTTAGTGACTTCAGCGTGGGCAGGATTCCATGCTGGATTTTTGTTCTTGTGGGGTTTTTTGTTTGTTTGTTTTGTTTTGTTTTAAATTCTATTTCTGATATTGAATATGCTTGAATATAAATAGGATCCTACACTGGATTTGAGACACACAATTTCTGTGTGCCAGAGACCTGGTTGCTGCAAGTGAGGGGACCTCATCAAAATTTTCAGCTGGGTTGCAGTAGGTGACAGCTATTAGGCCCAGAACTCTAGATCCTGCCATTAGATGGCTGTGGTATGACAACAATTGTCATAGCTTTAAAAACAGAGTGATGTGGGTAGAGCTATTTAAATGAAAACAACATTGCTCATGCTAGGCAAAGCAGACAGCTCTGGAGAGAAATATCTATATTTGAAATCTTGGAAATGTTGTTAATCTCTTCAGGGATGTGAGACAACAACAGAGATGGTGTAGGATCTGAGATAGATACCAGGAAGCCTGGTATTTTAAAGCCATAATCTAGTTTGCAAGCTTCAAGAGTGAATATTAGTGAGATTACAGTTCTGGTGAAGAATTTTCACAACAGAAGGCAAGAGGTGGAGTTGGAACATCTGTTGCCATGTAGGGACAGATTCATTTGTAGTCTTCAGTGACTTCCTTGGCATTATTCAGAGCGCAGGATTATGTGACGAGTCAAAATCCCAATGTTTAGTTACAGTCATGCTCAAACACCCTGAAATGTCATCCCTTTATTTAATCCATCACGAATATCATCTACCCCATCACTCTTCACCACTGGGAAGCCCACATCTCATTTTATAGCACACACAGGCTTCGCCATGAGAGGAAACTGATATCTCTCTGCAGCCTGTTCTTATCTGCTGGACATTCCAACTCTGCCTGGCCCTTCTGAGAGCTGTTTTGGGGCAGCTGCAAATAAAGGTTTGCAATAGGGTTCACATACCATTTCAGTCATTTCAGGATGTTCACAGTGTAGCTGGTAAGTACTGTGGGCAACAAAGATGGTGAAAGGTCTAGAGGGGAAGACGTATAAGGAGAGGCTGAGGTCCCTTGGCTTGTTCAGCCTGGAGAAGAGGAGACTGGGAGGAGACCTCATAGCAGCCTACAGCTTCCTCATGAGGGGGAGCGAAGGGGCAGGTGCTGATCTCCTCCTTCTGGTGACCAGCGATAGAATCAGAGGGAACAGCATGAAGCTGTGAGAGGGGAGGTTAAGGATGGATAGCAGGAAAGGGTTCTTCACTAAGAGGGTGATCAGGCACTGGAACAGGCTCCCCAGGAGAGTGGTCACAGCCCCGAGCTTGACTGAGTTCAAGCAGCGTCTGGACAACACTCTCAGTCATCTGTTCTGATTGGGCTGGTCCTGTGTGGAGCCTGGAGTTGGACTCGATGATCCTTATGGGTCCCTTCCAACTCAGGAGATTCTATGATTCTATGTGGCAAGGAATGCCTTGACCTTGGACTGCCTTGACCAAGGACTTCCTGCCTGACCAACCTCATCTCCTTCTATGACCAGGTGACCTGCCTGGTAGATGAGGGAAAGGCTGTTGATGTAGTCTACCTAGACTTCAGCAAAGCCTTTGACACGGTCTCCCACAGCATTCTCCT